>BMAV01018350.1:17500-188670 GCA_019973955.1 Trichonephila inaurata madagascariensis | reverse complement strand
TAACTTCGTTACGCCACGAAGGGGACCCACGTCTTGCAGAAAAGTGTGAACTTTTTGCCAGGATAAAACCCATTACATCCGATCTTAAAGAGAAATAAGTGATCAAATTAATTGATATTTAGATTAGTAATTAGGTTGACCACTCTCTTGATTTAAGAAACTCTTGATAGTAATCTCATAAATAGATGTAGGTGTAGGATAGGTGTAGAATAAAGATATTGATTTTAGTAAAATATCTTATTATTCAGTTTCCTCAACTTCACCAGCACACACACACACACAACGCAGCTAAAAATAGTTTTAAATTCCTTAAATAAATTTTTAAAAATTAATAGTTACGTAAGTTTCCGAAATCATGGTGGCCAAGAAATTAAATTCAACATTTGTATCTAATCGGAAACGTCTTAAAGCTTCTTCAGGACCTGAGCCCTTACGCAAAAGTAGGTTTTTGGCCCTACACAAATGTAGGCCCCATCTATTACCCATTATAGTAGATAGTGCATAGCATATGTTATCATATATTCGTACAAACCCGAAACAAATAAATGTGTATGACTTACAATCGCAAAAATCGGCTCGACCGACTGCCGCCTTTTGAATGAATGAGTAATTATCATGTTGGTAACAGGCCTAGGCCTATATAGGAACGTCAGTTATCACATGTAGCCAGTTGACACATATCGTTCGAAATCCCTAGTTTTTCGGAGAATGCAAACGGAAATAACGTTTGACTGTTGAAATAATTCGAATCATGATCTTATTAAGGTAGAGTCAGGAACGAGACAAGGCCCCCATTGTAGCTAGTTTGGTCCATGCCTTAAGACAGGGGTGGGCGGACTTTTACTGGGTACGCGGACTACTTCTAATGTTTTTAAGGTGTTGCGGTCCACCCAGTGGCGTATGTGTGGTCATTCTGTATTAAAATTGTATGTTTTCAGCCCTTGTTTTCGCTATTATACTCTTCTTTTAAAATACGACTAAGTACTATTTTTACTACAAAAACTCAAATAACACAAAATTGTCAAGCTTGAAAAACTATGAGGGACTGCTATAGACCGTGGACATATTCAATGCATCGAAAAGTGAAGATACGTGAATCAATGAATCTGAAACCGACGTATGTACTTAATTTATTCGCCACCGATTCCCGCGCTATTGCGGGACATGATGTCAACTCAAGAATCCAATCCCGTAGAAGCGCGGGAAGAGCTGTTCATCAAGATTTATTCACCCTTCAATCGGTGAGTGGGGAATTCTTCCCCTACAGTGACGTTCGCTTCCAAGAAGGGACTGTGTTCACATTTATCGAATCGTTTGTTTTGTAAAACAGTCGCATCGATTGGGAAAAAAACATTCTAAAAACTAGCTGGCATCAGTTTTCCATAAAAGGTTTCTTTTAGTGTCTGTTTTTGGCGTGGGGTCACCTCAAAATGTCTTGGTGGTCCACCGGTCGATCGCGATCAACTTAATGCCCAACCCGGTCTTAAGACGTCCCTGTATCTACTTACGCGCGAGTTCTAATTTCCGATTCTACGAAGACCAACTTAACGAATAATGAGACAACTAGACTGAAAATTTTCTCAAGGAAGGGAAATGAAGCATGTTTGTTACCGGCTTATTGATCCTTGTCACTCAAATGAAGCTCGAAATCACGAGGTCTATAACCAATATCCCTTTGAAAGTTCTGAAACAATGTTAATTCGAAACTAACTATAGAAAATAACATTTTTTAGCTTTGAACAAACTGCAAAATATCTTTTTCTTCCACAACTGGGGTAATACATGCATTATCATCATCTCCTGCAAGGAATTTTTTCGATAATACAATAGGGCAGTTCAATCCGGCTGGTGTTTTCTGTATTTTGTTCATTTCCAGAAAGAAAATCTTTTCGTGTTAAGCTATTTTTGTTTCATGTTAAGAGAAAAAATGCATGAAAAGACATAGTCGTTTGTAGAGACCATAGTATTATTTCGTGCTAACCGATATTTCGTCTGAAACGTTTTCGCGTTAAACCTATTTCATTGCACAGTTACATTTTTTTGTAAAAAATAATCATACTCGTCCAAAACAACCTCATACTTATTTTTCACTGACAAAATAAACTCTCTTGGCATTTTTTTTTTTTTTTACTTGCTTTAGACATCTCAGTATTTCATTAATAATGTGAATAAACTTACATTTTTTTATGTATAATTTCATTGTAAAATTTAATAATCATAAATAAAACTTAAATATATAAAAGGAGATAAGATTTTTTTTTTATCTTAAAAACATAATATAAATCGAAAGCACTTTTCTTCGATTTCTCACAGTATTTTGTTTCTTATGTCTCGAATGAAAAAAGAATCTAGATAAAAAATAGTAAACGCGCAATAGGTATGCCAAATAGGTAAGTAGAACTCCATAAAGAAAACATTATTTTGAAAAAATATAGATGATATTATAACACACCCAAACCGTTCAAATTAATTCGACTAACTGTAGACAAATAGAAACTGCATATTTAGACGCAATTTGTCTGATTCTAGCAACTACACCACTAACGTTTTACTAGTGTCTGGATACTATATAAAAAAAAGGACAATAAGAATTACAGCATTAAATTAATGCAAATAACTAACATATTTTATTGAAGTAGTAAACTTCATAGACACGGAAGCTATAATCTTAAATTCTGAGAATGGCGAATTTAATTTATAGATATTATAACGGCCTACATAGTAAGGTGCTTTTAAGATATTAAGGAAAGTGAGAAAAAGGAAATATAAACGACCGTTTTAATATTATATTGTGTACTTTCTTCTTTTTTCTTGAAGATTTTGAACATTAAATGTCAGCTTTTGCAAAACCACGTTGGTTGTTCGAACATTATAATTTATACCAACACTAACAAACGCCGCGTTTTTTCTATTTTGGGTGTACAAGAAAAAAATGGCACAAAAAAAAATGTTATGGTACGAAATATTTATTATGTTTCTATCAGAATGATGAAACTGTTTAGAAACACATTAAATAATCACACATTTTCTAAGTCCTAAAAATAATTCTTTTTTGCAATAAATTATACACAAAAAAATTCTCTCAGCAATAAATTGCAATAATTTTTTATCTAATTTCTAGAATATGCCATTTAAAAATTACTTCTACTCCTGTCATCATGTGTGTGTGTACTAAGTTAAAAAAAAGAAAAGAAAAAAAACTAATAACTGGTGATTGTAATTCATTTCTTCCACATCACACAAATATTTTACGGGCACTGGAAACTTTATATGACAATGAAATTAATTTATCAACTCATAATGAATGCAAGCTACGTGACCAGTTTCAAACAAAAAATTCTAAAATTGTTTATAGTATAATGATTTTTTATCTAATGAGATTGTTTTTATAGAATAAATTAATTTTCTACTCAAAAGCTCAATATAAATTTCATCTTCTTTTCAGAAACAAAATTTGGTGAAACGTGATCAATGTTAAATATTAAGTATATCAATTTTTAAAAATTCTGGGTTATAAAAATTATATTTCTTTTAAATACTTTTTTAGGTTTTCTTACAATAAAAATGTATGGCGGCGCTTAAAAAGTTGCTCTCAACCACCATGAACTTGTGCCGGCTGATTATAAATTAACAACTGCAGCTCAACTCAAATCGTCTGCCAATTTCTAAATTTTAATTTAACGAAATAAGAATATGGAATTTTAAATTATGTTATTACTGGAAATATTGCTGCTGGTCCTTTGGAAGTATAGTAGAGTTTTAAATTTTAATTTAGTTACTTCTACACCAAAAATAAATTTCTCCACAAATGTTTATTTTAAAAAATCAAGAAAACGTTACTTGAACCTTAAGAGGGAATGAATCAGTACTCGGAACTTAGAAACTACTACAGTGAAAATCGGTTAATACGAAACTAAAGGGACTTTTTTTTTTTTTTCGCTTTAGAGGATATTACTAAATAAATAAATAAATAAAAACATACATTTAACAAATTTAAGTTTATTAGAGTACATTTTACTTACATAGATATGTATATATGCATACATTACATAAAAATCAATGAAACTAAACATTCACAAGTACTTAATCAAATTGAATACAAAATGTTCAATTTTTTTTAAAAACAAAGCATTTATTGAATTTTTAGAAAATAATCTGATACTTATCTTTGCAATGTGTCTTTTTTAGCATCAAATTGTCAACAAATTGTTGCATGTTGCTCGTTTTGTTCTTCACGTTTTGCACCTACTTTTCATAATGCTCCTCATTTCGGATGAGGTGGGGACAGGAGCTGCTTTATTCATTTCATTTTCGTCGTCGGAATCAGCATCAATGATATTTTTTGAGCTTTAAATAAACTCCAAAATGTCTTCGTCCACCATAATTGGGGCTCTTGTACACATTACCATCATCTACTGCAACGAATTCTTTCGATGATTCAGAAACTTTTCTTAAGGCTGTTTTCGGCTAATGTTAAGAAATAGGACCCAGATTCGCGCGGAATACTTTTTTCAGATATAAAAAAGTACACAAACATTAATATTATATTCTGGCTTCACTATCATGTAGAGAGAGAATCACTTATTTTATCATACTACTCATTTTTAACCTAGTTGACACATTTTTCTTTTACAAAATGTGTTTCGCATTTTTCTCCTGTAGCGTATGATGATAAATGAGCTATCTCTTTATATGTTAAAAGGAAAAACTAATTATTTATGAAATATATTTTGAAATTTTAAAAACACTATATTATAATCAAACGCATGAGTTACAATGCCACAATGTTTTATAAAAATTGAAGCATTTTGTCCATTTCCAGAAGGGAAATATTTTTGTATAAAGAGGAAAAAAATGCATGAAAATACAAAGTACATAGTTTGTCGAAACAATTTCATAATATTTCGTGATAACCGATATTTCATCTTAAGCGTTCTCGCGTTAAACGTATTTCACTGTCATTGAAGTTTTAAGACAAAAATAAAACGTAGAGCATCTTGCAAATATAACCAAAGTAATCCTATTTTTCGAAGGTAATTCAATCTTCCGGGATTAACTTTTAATAATTATAAAGTATGAGTTATTTTTAAAATTCTTTCACTTTTCATATCGTTTGATCATTTTTACGGGATAAAACGGCGATTTCATTTAATTATCAGTTTTCATCACTTCGCAAATTCAATTACTTATACGTGGATTGATATCATTTATTGCAAAAATTTTACCAATATCCATTACCTTTTTAAACCTTAGCATCTTCCCACTTTTAAGTTTATTTAAATCTCTTATATTCATTCCTGAAAAGATATGCTTTCTTTTCATATTTTGGTTAACATATCCAATGCAATATTTCACTCATAATTACTTAAGCCTCTCTCAATTTTTACAGTTTTAATAAGCGGGACATACTTTAAAGATTATACCAAAATTTCGAATATAAATTTTGTCTTCCTTATATTTAGATTATATGCGCCAAATAAATTTCACAAGTCTTCCAGCAGAAAAAAAAAAAAGAAAAAGAAACGAACTTTAATGCTATATATTTGAATTAATAATTTATTTTTAAAGGATAAAAAAATTTAATATTTAAAGGATTATTTATTGACAGAAGTTAGTCTCATGATAGGGAAAAATAATAAATTAAGTTAGAGTAATTGCTTCAGAAACTAATGTGCTTACATAAAGATAAAATTTCAAAAGAACGAATATACTAGTCCTGTTTCTTTAAAATTTACATTTTGAATCCTGGTACTACAAAAACAGTTTACAGGTACCACAAAGTTTTGGACTAAGGTCTCCAAGTGGGTATTCGCATTTTGGCCCTCAGGACTGTAGGGGCTCAAAGTCTGACTGAGACCAAGTACGTTCCCTTTGTAAGATCCGGCTTGGTGCACAAAACCTGACTTTGTAGAGGGAGCCCCCGGTGACCAATGTGTCATGATTTTGAGCTCTAGTGTCATGAAAACCCGCCGTGAAGAGGGACTGATACACGTAAAGTCTGTCGTCGCTTAATCCCATTGGTCTGATGTGGTAGTTTGGAGGCCGTGGAGACCTTCACTTGTGTGTGTGTGACCATGGTTCAAAATTACGCGGTCCTTTACCAATAGCATTCGTGTTGTTTTATATAGTACGGCATTAATAAACACTCGTTCAGCAACACAATTAGACGAAAAGAGTAGCCAATAAAAAGGATTTATCCTTTCTTGTCAAGGACAAACTGATTATCCTTTACCAAACGTCATGCCTTTAATTAAAATTAACGTGAATTCTTTAAAGATAGAGTTAAATTTACGTTGAACTATAAACTGTACGAGGGCTATTGGCAACGAACCCCGTAATTTTGAACCATGGTCAAGTGACAAGGACGACACCTGAGCTGGCATCACTCTCTTCTAACTACCATACCGCACTAACAAGAAAACATTCGAGTTCTCGACAGATTTAACGTGAATCGCTTCCCTACACGGCGGGTCTTAAGCGGTGCTAGGCTCGAACTCATGACACGCCGGCCACAAGTCCATTACCTTGACCACTAGGCTACCGTTTTTTACGCTAATCACATTACTAAGAAGTATTTTCTTATCAAAAATTACGAAAAATCAAATTTGCTATAAATAGAAATAAAGTAGGAAAAATGAAAAAAAAATTATCATATTACATTTATAATCATTTAATACATTTTTGTAAAACCTCTTTATTTTATAATCTAATCAATGCGGTCGCGCGCACTAAAATAAAATAACCAAGATCATATAGAAGAGCAAAAATATTCTTAATTTACAAATTACTTAACAGTTCTCTTCTTGTTAAGAATGCAACTCTTATTTATCAAAAGAAGAAACTATAAAAACACTTTTTATTTCATTAATAATTTCTTTTAACTAGAAAGAAAAAAATTCAATGCAATTTTTTTAAATACATTCAATTTCGAAGCTTATCTATGGAAGCAAATACCAAGAATATATACATATATATATAACAAATCGTTCATTACTTTAAATTATTATTTTCTGTTCAAGTAATGGAACATAAGTGATTAGTCAACAGAATAAATAAAATTATTTTCCACATTCCTAACATTTATTGACAACAGCGAATGGAATTTTTTCTAAAATATATTAAATTACCAAGGAGGACGAAAATAAAAGATTCCATTAAGAATATTGAATAAAGCAGGACGAAATTTTAAGATGGCTCCCAGGAGATGCCATCCTCACTGTCAGAATACGGATCGAACTGACTAAATGGCCTGCTTGCTAAACTTAACTCAACAAAAATAATCCGCCTTTAGAGAATTATGATTCGCAGCAAAAATGACAGGATATTTTATGGCAGTGAATCTTTAAAAATGCATAATGTATAAGTAACGAATGAGATAATATTTATAAAATAAAGCAAAGTTACTCTGATGTGAATATAATAATAAGAAATCTAACTCAAAAGAGTTATTTGAAAATAACTAGAATCAAGTGGCAGCAGTAGTTGAGTGGCCAGGAACGTGAGTTCGGGACCAGCGATGTTTTCGTCGAATTATGGGTTTGAATTTTGATTCTATTAAAGATCTATTACATAAGTTGGAATAAATAACGATTAAGAGCCAGCCGATAAAAGATCAACCTTTGCTACAGTACGAAAGCTAAGTTCTTGTCATATGGCAAAAAGAAGAAACTAGTTTGAACAATTGGTATTGTGTCATCCAAAGAAACAGCAGCTATATATTATGGTATGTAAATCATCTCCATTACATATAGAGCAGTGGTCCTCAACTCCTGAGCCGCGGACTGGTACCGGTCCGAGGATCAAATGGTACCGGGCCACATAAAATTATTTTCATTTTATTTACGTTGTTGTATTTCGCTCGGATGTGTACGACTTTACATGGAAATCACTTTATATTCCATGTTAAATCACTATATTTATTTTTTGGTGTAGCTGTATTTCATACTGAAGGTATGCTTAAGTACAATTAAATTAAAATGATTAAAAATAAAAATATTTAAAATGCAAGCAATCAACGTCCCTCTTCAGTGGGCCGTGGTAAAATTATAAAATGTTGACCGGTCCGCAGCGATAAAAAGGTTGGTGTGCACTTACATAGAGATTAAATCTGTCGGATTCAAAGTTTTTACATGATGACGACCCTGTCTTCTGACCACAGTTCAAATTTCTTAGGCATATTGGCTGTACGTAACAAACCTTTGAGGCGAGCAGAAACAGACAGCCTCTCTCTCTAACTTCAATAAACCAACAAGCTAAAATCAATTAAAAAGAATAAACTAGATTCGATTGATTTTAAAGAATATCAAATGAATTAAAAGAGGCTGTTGCCAACGAACCTCGTAATTTTAAATCATAATTAAGTGACAAGGACAATGCATGACACTAGTACTTTAACACCACGGTAATAATTATGACGGTTCAGGCAGAAAAAGGAAGAATAAAAAAATAATAAATAAATACAATTCAAAGTGGGTATTGCAAAAAAAATTGGGAAACTTTTAAATATTTTTGTTGTTTTTAATATGAGAGTCATTAATACTTGTATCGATGATTCATTTTTAACTTGCAGAAGACTTGTGATACCTTATAGGAAATTGATATGTAATGCTGTGTGTGGTTTATCTTTACATAAATGCCGAGAAAAAAACAACACCCATATGTTTCTACAGACTGTGCATCAAAAATATTACATAAAACCAAACTAAAGAAAATTGCTATTTGAAATATTTACACGGAACAATTCTTCAGTTTATAATATTTTATAATGATAATGAAGTTATTAAGAATACTACCTCTTTTTTCCTCCACCTTCAGTCAGATAGAGTAATAATAAAATAAAAGAATGAAAAAAATTGTAATGTGATATATGTAAGAAAGAAGAAAAAACTAAGAATAACGACATAAAAATTAACTTGATTTTCTCACGATTATCTTTTTGAGTTTCTCCTTAATTGTATTAGAAAGCACTTTAGTTCTCAAAGGAAAAACGTAAGCTGGCAAGAGTAAAATACAAGTTGGCAATCACTCTAGATATAATGGTTACTGAATAGGAGTATTAATTGGCATGAACAACATGACCCGAAAATACTCTGTTTCACGAATAAATCTCTTTTTCTTTACTTTTGCTGTTGTTCAGGGTAGGGCAGCGTTGCTCAAACTGTGGGGTGCCCTCCCCTTAGGGGGCCGTGACAAATCTACAAGGGGGCGCGAGCACATTGAAAGGTCAAAACAAAAGATTATTTTAAAAAAGCATAAATTTACTGAAAGTAAACAAACAAAATACACACATTCTGACATAATAAATATAAAATACACATTTGCACTGATGTAATAAACTTATATATGCAATTTTAAAAAAACAAAAAACCAGTGCCCCCATGTGTTGTGAGCTTTTTATATATAAAATTATATACAAAATTCCTTTATCTTGATAATTTGTAGTTTTATAATTAACCCCTTTAAACTGCCGATTGTTCGCGATTTCCCCGCAATGCCACCGTTTTCCCCCCCAGGAGCGTACGTGATATTATGGGGGGGATTAAAACAAAAAGTAAAACCTTTTTGTTTTTAAATATATTCTTCGCAAACACGGTAAAGGTCCTTTTATTGCATTCTAAAGCCTTCGGAAAAACTTTATAGCAGAGCACAGAGAAGATCGTACTTCGGAAAGGCGTATATATACGTCAGGGGCAATTAACATTTTGACTGAGAGAGACGTTTATATACGTCCGGGGCAAATATCGCTTTGGCTGAGAGAGACTTAAAAATACACCGGGGGTACTTAAAAGGAAAAAGTCGTATCATAGTTTTAGCATCAAAGTATAGTATTATTGTTTGGAAGAGGGGGGACGGTGAAAACTATGATTGAATATTAGGTTGCAAATATTGAAAGTTTGAGAAGCACTGGTGTAGAGGTTATTTTTTCTTCAGGATTCGATTCAATCGGTACGAAATTGTAAGAGTATATTTAAAGATATCAAAGATAAATATATAAGAATGCATTTCTTAAAATGTAACAAGAAATTTTTACTTCAAATTATACAATTTAGAACATTAAATGAAATTGTAAAATGCCTTATTACAATAGTTTTAAAATTGTTACAAAAAAAAACTTTAAAATTGTTTACAAAAATTATATAAAAATTATATACTTGCAGTATACTTAACCCATAGGTCGCTAAAAGTACTCTTTTTAAAATTTTGTCCAACAAACAGAGCAATGAATTATTTTGCAAAGAACAATTTTTCAAAAAGTGGTTCAGAATCGTACACTAAGGTGTTACTTCATCTACCACCATCGTCATACGAGTGAGTGAATATTAACGTCGCACTACTCAGCTACACAAGGGCTTTGACGAAGGACTTCGTAATTTTGAACCTTTATCAAGTGACGAGGACGACACCTGAGCTGGCACCCACCACTTCTAACTTCTACACCACACAAACAGAAGGATGTTTGAGGCCTCGATATGTTTAACGAGCATCAGGGTTCTCTGCACGGCGGGTCTTCAGCGGTACTATGAACTCGTCATATGATTTTCATTTTCGTTTTATTTGTTGTTTTAATGTTGATTTAGATTAATATCCAGTAAAGACCCAAGCTTGGAATATTTTTCAAATAAAAAAAAGGAACCAATATTAATATTAATATTTGATTATAACCCGTGCATCATACAGCGACTGAGAAATTTTTAAATACTTTTTAAATATGTAATTTTTATTTTCATAGGTACAAGTTAAACAGCCTTTTTTTTAACTCCTTAATAGCCGCCAACGTAAATATCCGTCTCTTTCAACTAGTGCGTTAAGTGCCTTGTGAAAGTGCCTAAGTAAAAATATTCGGAAGGCTTTGGAATGCAAGAAAATAACAGACAGTGTTTCCAAAAGTTTATTTATTTCAGAGAAAAATTTGCTTATTGTGCCTTTTCTTTTCCCCAAGTACATTGCATACGCACATGCGTCTATGTGAAAAACAGTAGCACTGGAAGCGAATCGTGTAACTTTCAATCGGCAGTTACGTGGTTAACTTCCCAAAATAGGCAGTGGCGTAACATTAAATATTAGGGCCCCAAACCGGATCTTACAAAGAGTGCGTACATGGTCTCAGTTACGCTTTGGGCCCTCCTAGAATCCTGTCCCCCTCCCCGGGATGCGGGTGGGGTGCGGGTGGGGGGTGCATTTTACGCCACTGAATATAATAGTTATGGAATATATTTTATAAGAAAAACAATATATATTAATTCAAATAGCAATGCGATGTACAATAAAGCGTGCTATTCGCTTTAATATACGAGACGATCATTAAAAAAGGTTACAAACCTCAGAATTTGAAAACTACATATTGTGGAAAAATTTTGTTTCCCCAGAGTGGAGACAAATGGTACTACTTGTCATACAGCTGGTTTGCGGGTAGGCAGTGAAAGTTTCCAGATAGTTCAAGATGATTGAAATGCCAGACTCTTAAGAAATTGATCTCGTTTGGAAGTGCGAGCCTTGATTCGATTTTTATGGGCAAATAATGTGTCCGCATCTGTAATGAGCAGACAAATGTAGCACAAAATTGTGTCACTCTTTTCATACAGGCAGACAGGATGTAGAAAGCCGCAATATGACAGGGAGCGGCCGGCCAATTTCTTCAACACAGAAATCACCACGGCATGAATTGGAGAAATGATTCAAAGTGATCGACGGGCAACTCTGCGTGAAATCTCGTCAGAACTGGGTCTGCGATATGTGGTAGCGTGCAGAATATCGTTTCTGATGTGTCGCGATATTCTAAGAGAGTGCTGTGAAATCATCCGCCAAGACCTGGCTCAATGGACAGGGACCTGATTTCTACCAAACGGATTAAACAGGTTGGTTCTGCGTTCTGATAAATGCCTAAATAGACTTGGTGATTATGCAGAAATGTGATAAGCACGTATGACTCTTAATTACTTTTTGTATTTTCTGTCTATTGTTAATAAATATTTCTTTACTCGACTTGTAACCTTTTTTTCTGATCAGCCCTCGTAAAGAAGTCAGAATGCAGAGTATTAAGGCTTTTTCGGCATTTTCCAGTGTTGTGCCCTTATCTTTAACATAGAGCAAAGACAACCTTTAGAAAACTATTACAGCAGAGCTTCCTTAATCCAGACCAATGAACGCCAAACCGTCGATCACGGGCTACCAACAGCTCGCGGGGAAATTTTCGGTAGATCGCGTTAACACAACTGTTGGCTCTACGTATCCGTGTGAAATTTCTTTTTTAGTGTAAAATTAACTAAAAGCAAAAAATCCATATACAAACTTAATGGTGAACACTTGAACAGCTATATTCGATATGCAGTCATTACTTCCACTTCTTAACATTCAAAAACTTGTTAAAGACAAAAACAAATCCGATAAAAAGAAATCTGTTATAGAATTTGCTAGGTATTTATTACACAAATTACACCACAATTTCTTTCTTACGTACAATTCAATTTCAGTTTCTTTTTGAAATAATAACTTCTTTAGGCGCGTATGGCTGAAGAGTGAATTGAAATGAAGCGTCAGATTCGGTTGCGTTTCGCTCTATGGGTTTACTCGGCTCCCATCAGCAATCGTGCCGGATCGGCGACGCTCGCTTAGTATTAAATTAAAAACTTGTTTTTTTTTTTAATAAAGATTTTGTGTACACTTTTTCCGGAAAAGTTTTATTTTCTATATTTAAATAATACTGCCATGCAGCCCACTTCCACTCAACTCCTGCGAGTGAACGAGAGAAGAGGAGTACGAGTGAAAATAATTGGAAAAAAAAATTATTCGAATGTAAGGGGACCGAAGATAAGAAGAACGAAAAATGTGGAATTTTTTTTCTTTTGATTCAGTAGAAAGAGGCAAAAAATTGAGCCAAAGGAATTAAAATGCGAAATTTTAATGAAGTTAATTGGAAAGAAAGTTGCCAATATTTTGGTTTATATTAGTGATGACAACAAAGAGATAACGAGAAAATAAAGTATTAATTGTGAAAAAGTACGAACCTTCTCCGTGTGTTTGCTTAGAGAATTTTAAAAAAGTACTCGGCTCTCAGGGCGAAAGTTTTCCTAGACTTACACAGCATACGGCGTTATATAAGTTACATAAACGGTAGTTACGTACTATCGCAACGGTATTGGCGACAGTATTAAAGGAAACATGGAAAAAGGACATGAAATCAGGGTTGCCAACTTGTTGAGTTATCTTGAACATTGGCATGGTTACGATAGTACGTAAGTACCATATACACATATATATTATATAAATATAATCTACATTTTTAAATAATCAGACTAATTGACATTTAAATCGTATATACTCATACATAAATATATAATAATGAATAATTATTTAAACATTGCCCTCTTTACAGAAAATGGAGGAAATAAGCAAATCGATCGGGATGAATGGGCACGAAAAACAGAATACTTAATCCTCACAAGTGAAAATGTTGTAAAGGAAAACGTAGTACATGCGAACAATTGCATTCATTTGCCCAGAATAAATCAGAAATTTTCACTTCTATCATGTAGTCATAAACACACACGCGTTTTTTTTTTTACGGTTTAATTAGAATTGATTTCATATTTACTAGAAATGTAAGTCTATAGGCAATAAGCAAATGTAATTTTTTTTTTAGAAAAAATATTGGTAGTTTCGGTTGGGAGCTCACAGTAGGATTTAAAAACAGTACGGTACCTCAAAGGCGCCAAAAGTTTAGAGACTCTTGATCTGAATTTATGAGGGATCTATGTCATCCGAATGGGTAAATTAAAATTCGAAGAAAACAAAATACTATGTAAAATGAACAAAAATACATTACTATACGAAATACTGTGTATAGTACAAAGAACATGTATTTTGAAATAAGAAAACAAAATAACAAATAATTGCGCACGAAAGATTACAAATAAATACATTACTTAAATGATGTATATTAGTTAAAAAAAACTACTTATATATATAAAATATATGATTGTTTTGCACTTATTAATCCTGAATGTTTTTTTTTTAAAAAAAATAAGAACGACTTGTACTGGTTTAATGAGTCCGGACTGATGACGGTTTATTATACATACATCTTTCAGTGGCGTATACCTCCAGGGACTCAGGATTCTAAGGGCGCCAAAACCTATCTTATCATTTTGAAGTCCTTTCTAAGATTCGGCTTGTGGCGCTAAATCTGTGTCCACGGTAGCCGAGTGGTATAGGTATCGGATCGTGGCATGCCTTGTCACGAGTTCGAGTCCAGTACCACTAAAGACCCGCCATGTAGGGCAGCGATGCACGTTAAATCTATCGAGAGCTGAAACGTCCTCCCGTTGGTGTGGAAGTTAGGAGAGGGTGCCAGCTCAGGTGTCGTCCACGTCACTTGACCATGGTTCAAAATTACGTAGTCCGTCGCCAAAAGCCCTCGTGTAGCTAAACAGTGCGACGTTAATATTCAATCAATCAATGTGGCGCTAAATCTAACTTTGCAGGGAGCAATAATATTCTCCGTTACGCCACTGACATCATTATATATATACATAAATATTACATCACAACTGTCAAAGACGTGATTACATGCAATGCAAGTTTCGAAAGGACATATAAATACAAATATTTCCCGTTGATCAATTAAGTAAAAACTCACACACACAATTCTCAAGTTTTTCCCTCTATGGTGACCACGCTTTAAGGTAAATACGCTTGGTTTTGGTAAAGTAATTTTGCAAAAGCCCATAAATGAATATAATTTGCTTGATATTTAATCTCTCTAATTAGAATATGCATATGAAATTAATTTAAGAATATTATTAGAATAAAAAAATTATTTAAATGCAATTTTTTAGCGAAGAAAAGCTAAGAAAAAAAATCACATATCTTCAAAACATTCGTCTTTTATTCAAAATGCTTCTATAATAATAGTAATATGCATGCATGTAGCTATAAGACTCTTGTACACAGCCTGAACTAGGAGATGTTTGACTTATAATTTAGGAGTGGATTTATATTTAAATTTTAATCTATAAGAGTAGAAAAATTTTAACAAAAAATACCACTTGTTATTTCATTTAATCGTAATTCAGAAAATAATGTGAACTTTTCAAAACTCATAGCACAGGCTTCGTATATACGTCCCAGTAGGCAAAATATTATTATTACAGAAGAAACATTTTTAATAAAAGGAAAATAGTTTAAAAACATGTCATTTTCCATTTTTGCCGAAAAATTGTTTTTAAATATTTTTTTTATTGTGACAATATTCTTAAAACAATTGTGCATGTATGTTCTAATTCGATTGACACTAAATATCACAAAATTTATTTACTTATTTTACGCTTTTACAAAATTCCGATTTCGAACGTAGATAGTCAGATACCTTATCTTGAAACTCGTCCTCCGTTTTTCACTCTTAAAATAACAGATATTCTAATTTATAAACAAGTGTATGAAGATACTTCACACACAAAGATACAATAAGGAAAGAATCATAATTTCACAAATTCACTTATGTCTCTAGTACAATTGTTAAAGTTAAGAAACCAAGCGGATATTGACAAATTCCAAAAGGATTCAAATTTTATTAACGGAAACAACTTTTAAAAAGCAATTTATAAAAAATTTAAAAAAATAAACACTCACCCGTACAAAAGGGCAGAGCCCGCTATTGCACCTCCACATTGTGCAGTGATGTACAAGAAAGCTCGTAGAGGTGTAACTTTCTGGATCACAAGCATTGCAAAAGTAAATGCAGGATTCACATGAGCTCCAGAGATGTGTCCGAAGCACTGAGCTGCTGTGGCCATAGCCAGGCCATTCGCAAAAGATTTGGTCAAAGTGTTGATGGAATACAATGGCCACATCACATGGGATCCACAGACTAGAAATACGTAAATAAATGTAGCCAAACATTCAGCAATGATGGCTCGCCAAAATTCCAGCGTGCGAAGTTCTACAATCATTGTCTTTTTTCTGTTCAATTCGGTACGAGTCTGTTCCGCTTTGTGCAGTAAGTGCACAAGAAATGCCTCTAATGACACCGTCGCCATTGTTAATTCTTATTCTAATTAATTATGCAATAAATTCCATCGAAGCGATAAATTTCACAAGTGGTTTTACGTTGTGCCAAAGTTCTTTCAAATAAAGTTAGGATTCGACAATTCGCAAATATTTCAGAAAAAAAAAACAAAAGTCCCAAAAGCAGTTTTTACCAAATTAAAAAAAATACTCAAATCTCAATGAAAAAAAATTTTTCCGAATCCCCTTTTTTTTAAAAAAAAAAAAATTCAATTTTTTTGGGATGCAGCTGAAGACCGAAAAATTACAACTTGAGCAGCGCTAAGTATGGCCTCGAAATAAAATGAGAAACAATCTAAAATTCGCTCGTTAGGATACTAATCAATACCAACCACGCTGTCTTTCAACCTCTGATAACAGCGCACTTCTGTCCCGTTCAGAGCACATGTTGAGATCTAAACGATCTGGTATGTTTACCGAATCGTGGAGATGCCGACCTGATAGAAAGGGTTTACTTTTAACGGTGCCATCTGTCGGCGTTTGGGCCAACTACTTCTAAATATCCGGCGAGCACAAAAAGGGGCAGAACGTAACACTGTTAATTGAACTGCAATTGCTTGATTTACTTCTTGTGAATAAGAGCTGAGCGGGGGGAAAAAATTATTTTTACAAGATATTGAAACAAGTTCACCTTCAAAATCTACAATTTCAAAGTGGCTTGAAAGATTTATGAAGATTGGGAGCATATTATTGAAAGCAAAATCTGGCCACCCTAGAAGAAGCAGAGATGATGTTACTCATATAGGTTCGACGTGTTACGAGCGACGAATGATGCCCCCATTGAAATCACACACACACAAAACTTTTTAGTTTTTGGGGGAAATTAAGAAATCGTAAGGGGATATCTTTATTTGTAATTGTGAAATTTGAAAGTGAAGAGACACTTTTCGGACACCCCCAATGCTTTTGGGAATGTTGTCCATGCTATGATACACAGTTCAAGAAAATATAAAAAGTAAGTCATTTATAGAAAAAATCTATTTCTGTCATTAATTTTAAAAGTACATTTTTTCAAGTTGAATTATTTTTTTAATTTATATTTTATAAAGTGTTTTAGAAATTTCTTTTTGGAACCAAAAGTTTATATAAATCCAACTTCTTTTTAATACACGAGAATACTAAAATTTAAATATTATTTATCTTTAATTTAATTTTTAATTAATTAAAATTAAAACAGATTAATTAAGCTAATTTTATTAATTCCATCTGTTAATTCTCGGCTGAAAAAAATTAAAATTAAAAAATATTGTTCTCCTTGGATTTCTTTTTACGTCAAATCAAAATTTTAAAACCATTTTTCCTTTTTTAATATCTGATAGTGACATTTATTTCGACCACATTAAAAAATTAGAATGTAAAGTATGTTAAATAAAAATATCATATTTAATAATATTTCTTCCCGATCGGCTGGATTTGTACATAGAATATTTAATATCAAAATATTATCTTCAATTTTAATGTTATCAGTAAATGAGTTAAATATATTTAAAACAGAGGGACCTTTCTTCATATTTTTCATGGAGGGTTATAAGGATTTTCACATTTCTGTTTTAGAATACAAAAAGAATCGTCTAGAACAGGGTTGGCCAACCCGCGGCACGTGTGCCACATTATGACAAGACGGAGTTGTATCAGTGGCACGCAAAGACTTATTGAAAAAAAATTTGAAAAGATATTAAATAACCATTTTTATACAATTTTATTAAAGTGGGGGTGTCTCAGACAAAAACCCTCAAAATTTAGATTAAAATATGCTTGTGAATATTTTTTTTTTTTTGTTGCAAGGAACGGAATAAAATAAATATCGCTTAAAACTAGATAATGTGCACTTATAATAACCTAATTTTGTTAGCGTCTGTAAGATCTATAATCCTATAATATATATATAAATGACTTGGGAAAAAAAATAGTAATTCAAAAGTCACATTAAGTAGATACACACACTGAGCGTTTACTAATTATTTTGATTCAAGTTACTCATTTTTATTTTATACCTAGCCTAATTGATTGAGCTTGTAAAAAGTTAATCAACAATAAAACCTAAGTTTGTATTTTCGTCTGATTTATTATATTATTTTTAAATATCGCGACTACATAGACTTGTATTAAAAATGTGCTATTTGAGTAAAAATCCTATAATAAGCTTATATATATATATAAAGTAATATTTCTTTCATTTTTCATATTTGTTTGTTGGAAAAGTTGAAAGTGGCACGCATAATTATTTTTTATCAGATAGTGGCACTCTTCCTAAAAAGGTTGGCCATCCCTGGTCTAGAATACAAAAAACAATTTATATAAACACAACATAGTGCATTACATAGATATTTTCCATAAAACAAAAACAAGGCTCTAGTTGTATTTATAATTTACAATGAAGATTATAATTGTTATTATAGCAGGTTTGCTGGCATTCATAAATAGTTTTGCATTACTTTTACAATGTCCGTCAACATGACTATTCTAGTGGACATGCACGAAAACTTTCTTTCTTTTTGATTGAAATTTTTTAAGGCATGATTTTTCTCTATTCCTGTTCAAAACCAAGGGACACAATCATTGGCGAGTGTGGGCCCCGTATGAAAATTTCTCTGGGACCGTTTTTAAAAAATAAATATAAAAAGGATCGCTCTAATAAAATTTACTTAAAAGTATCAAAAGTGAACATAGACATATGTATTGAAGATATATGTACTGTACATGTATATGTATTAGCTAATTGTTTAACAGATACTTTTCTTGATTTTTTGTCGATAATTGTTTCAGTTTTTCCAAGTTTTTCTGTTTCTATTGAAATTATTGATAAGTCCAATAACCGATGTTGTTGTTGCTAATGTCACCTGTCTGGATCAGATCGAGACCTAAGAAATTCATCACAGCAAAGGGCTAGATGTACGCCTGTCATTTGACGTAGCTCCGATAACCGATATTTTTCTATAGAAGTTCTGAGACAATTTTTAATAATTTGTAGTTTAGAAAACCTTTTACATCTGTTGTAGTTGTAACAGGAAAGATAAAAAAGAAGAAAAAAATAGCAGGCATGCTGTTATAACATCAGAAAACTAGAAGTCGAAACCAAAACAGTCATCAACAATATTAAAATTCAAGAATAAGTAAACATGTATATCTATCTGAGGCTATCTTCTCACGAACCGCTGAAAGCAGAAACACGCCAAAAGCACCAAAAGACGGGAAATGATCCGTGGAATCCATTTTGACGATTCGAAATTACGATTAGTTAAAAAGATATTAAACCTCGAGCCTCAAGCGCATCATCTGAAGTGTCTGTCGTCCAAATATTTTTTCTTCGGACCAGTAGAACGGCCTCTAGTAGCAGAAGTTTAATTTCGCCAACCCTGTATTATCAAAAAGCTTGTGAAATCTGAAACTTATTGTTAAATTTACCTATTTATAATGTAACCAAACTGATTAAATGAGTATATAGAAGAATAGAAAGAAAGAACTTTTGAAAAGTTGATTATTTATACTTACAATGCAATTTTAATAATTGCTATAATCGTGCCTTAGTACTTTGTGACTGTGTTCTCCTAAATTCCTTACTATACCACTTGAGAACACAAAAGACCCGTTTCGCTCGTCTATTGGCCGCCGTCTTTTAAAAAACAAACGTAAAAACATCTTATAAAATATAAAGCACAAAAATTAGAAAAATTAAACATGCAGAAAATTATTGCTCGGAATGCAAATTTTCATACCTAGAAGCAAAATTCAGAAATCTGTCATGAAAAGCAATTTTCTAATAAATAAAAAAAAAGTTACATGGTTGATTTAAAAATATTAGATAACTGAATATTTAAAAAAGAAATAGATCTTTTCTAAATAAAAGGCCTGATTTAAATATTAAATTTACTAAAAAGTCTTAATTTTATATGAATTTCATGAAACTTCTGCAAAACAATTTGATTTCATACTTTTTACTTCGCCAAAGATCAACTGGATTAGAAATTTACATTGCTTTTCATTCTAGTTTTTAAATTTATTTTTTTGCATTAGATTTGATATTTGGGTTGCAGAAGTTCACTGGTCCCGACCAGACCATTCGAACCACAGGCGTAGCTAGTCTTCAGTGGGCCCTGTATCAAAATTCCTTGGTGGCTCTTTTTGGGAGCCTCTTAACACTTCGATTTTTTACTTACTCATGCTGGGACTCCTGTATCAGGGTGGGGGCGTATCATTGATACGGCGGTGGCTACACCCCTGGTCACAATAGTCGTTATTGATTCAATATATTAGTTCTTCTCTCTCTCAAACACCCTTGATTATTAAAATAATACTCACAGTTATGAGAGTTTTCTCCTATCGCAGAGGTTCCCAAACTTTTTTGTCTCATAGACCCCTTGCCATGTTTTTCTGTTTGGGGTAGACCCTGCTTACCTAATATTGAATTTTTGCAAATTTACCAATTTAAATGTCTTTTTGACAGCTGTGGTATAGATCTACTTACTTTAAACGATTTAAATTTCTAACCGAAGTGAAGTACGGTGTTTAAAACTTAAGAAAAACATGTTAATTAAATTAAAATTTAATTAATACATATAATAAATGAGCAACAAACAAATGCTTTTAAAGAGAGGAATAAATCTAGTGCTTCAATAACAATTTTTCAACATTTGGAATCAATTGTGTCAGGTATAACCCTAAATCTCCTCAGTTTTAGTAGTGGTGCCCAGAACTTATTCACCCCCTTCTTTTTGTTTTGGAGATTGGCAACCACGATATTCCATAATTCGTGATAAATGACAGGTATGTCTTTTTAAAGCCAAAATTGTGGACAAGATCTTTGTTTATTATAATATTTATGCTGCCACCTCATAACTCTACAAAACTTAACTTATTAAATTTAGTAAATAAATCTATTAAATAGATAAAATCTGTTTTCCACGTGACTAAATTTTCTTTTAAAACTAAAATCATTATTTGAAATGAGAGTCACCATCATAGACCCCCATTTACACCTCATGGACGCCTAAATTATTTTTTCGGTGACGTGGATCCCTTGCAGATCGTCATAGACCCTGGGGGTCTATATAGACCACTTTGGGAATCACTGTCCTATAGGATTGATTATTTGGTTTTGTTTCTGCAAGGACCATATATTTGTGGCTCAGCAGTTCCAAACACTCGATGATTTTCTTATAATCAAGTTGGTTGGTTGCCGTGTTTATGGATATTGAAAGTTATTTTCATATAGAACCGAAAGTCCTATATACCACGTCGGCTATGTCCAGACAGTTGTCCGAATGCAGATCGTCCTGAGGACAGTCATTAATTCGGCACAAGATTGCCAGAATGGCAGAACAGGACAGGTAGTCAGGGGTCAGTTCTGTGTCAGGGAAGTTCCTACGTTCTTGTTCCACATCTCTGTGGATTTTCATCCCTCTCAAGGGACGTATTCTTGAATCTGGTGAAGGTTTTCTCTAAAGTCCTATTTGTGATGGGTAGTTCAGAAATTTGGTAATCAAATTTTACAGTTTTGTCTGAATCTAGATCTTGTAATCGAATTTATGTCGTTCAGTGTGACTACAAAAAGTAGTTTATCATTGTTTAGTTTTCTTGCTCCTTTAGTTAAGGCATCAACGGTCTAGTGTTCCTCAATTCCAACATTGACTAGTAACCATTGCATGATGCACTTCTTTTTTAACCTGAGAATTATTGCAAACATTGGTATGTTCAGGACAAGCACCGAGTCTTCTTTTTAATTGCTTCAAGGGCAGCTGGGTAGTATGATCTCCTTGTATATAATCCATATCCATAAAAGTTGGTTGCCAGATCCCCGAAAGGTTGGACTTTGGGGTCATCTTAGTCTGGTGCTTCCCCTTCGATCAATCCAGCTTGGGAGACCTTACCAGTAGCTATGCTACCACAAGCATAAATCTCTGTTTCATAGACACATGCAAGTTGCAGCACTACATCAAAGTGGGACCCCATCACTGGGTATAACCAAGTGCATAGCGTAAATTATTAATATCTGTAACACAGATGGTAAAGTTCAAAATTAGAAATGACTACAAGGGGTGAGTAAGTGTTTATTTATATCGCACTATAAAGTAACACAAATGCAATCGACGACGGATCGCCTAATTTTGAACCTCGGTCAAGTGATGAGGACAGCACCTAAACTGGCACCCCCTCTCTAAACTATAAAACCACGCAACGGGAGGACTTTGAACAGTGATAGATTTTTAACGTGTATCAGCCCCTATAAACGAAGGATCTTCAGTGGCATTACGGCTTGAACTCTTGACATGCCGACCATGAGTTTGTGACCATAAACACTAGGTTACCGTGGCCCATATTACTTTACAAGGAGAAAGGTCGAAAACTGGGAAAGATCATCAAGGAGTTTCGAAGACTTGTCACCCGCGTGTCATGTAAATTCAAAAATAGTAAACGAATAAAAGAAAAAAAATTTCATTCGGGCACTTCGGAATTTTAAATTCTGTATTTACTTAAGGAATCCTTTGAGGGTTTATTAATCCCGGGGGTTAAAAAAAAAGGGAATGGGGTTGGCCTTTTTTCCAAGAAAAAGGCCACACATCCTGATTTTATACTGGAAATAAGAGAATTTATGAGTTCCTGTGGCAATTAATACCACTCGTTCAGCAACTCTGTATTCAGGCCTTGGATGGTTGTCGACGGGAGTTTGCGAGTTCCAATTGCCCTCCGCAGAACGTCCCAGACATGTTCTCTACGGATGAGGTCAGAAGATCCAATTGGCCAATCCATTAGGTGAATATCCTCACTTTCCAGAAATTCATCGATCGGATGAGCTGTATGTGCCTCGCGTTGTCGTCCATTAAAAGAAAATCAAGGGCAACTGCGCGAATGAAAAGGAGATCATAGGGCTCCAAGACCTCATCCCTATACCTCACAGAAGTCACAGTGCCTCTTACAAAGACATAGCTGTGTGTGCGACCATCCAAAATAATGCATGCCCAAGCCACCAAGCATCCGCTATTGTAATTTCGGACAATAGCCGAAATTTGTATTTCCGAAAATTTTATTTTCTCGGACCCAGAAAAGAAAGGGAAAAGAAAATAAAATTTAAAGGTTTTTTGACTTTTTTTAAAAGGGAAAAGGGGAGGGATTTCTGTTAATTTAGGATCGTGTTCAAAGTAACAGTAATGGATGCGTGAGAAGAGCACTTGGAATGAATTTGGCTAAAAGACGTCAAAAAATAGGTTATAAGGTGATGTGGATTCAACATCATATGCATGTATATAAATTTTTTTTAATAAAAACCTTTTCTTGTTTTGAAGATTTTGAACTTCCGAAACAAATGAACTCAAAAGGGAAGGGGGACGACTAAAATTCATTTGGGATGGGAGACTTGTGAATAGTAGTACTCCTTTGGGGGTGTTCCCCCCTCAATGTAATTCCCACCGAATGGCCAGTCAGTTCGGAGAAATTACCCTTCGAAATTCATGCTTTTTTTTTATACAATTAAATTTTAATTTTCCCCGCAACGGTTCGTAGCGATCGGTAAATCGTCGCTTAAGGGGGCGGGGGGGTTCGTTTTTTTTGATACTTCCAGGCCTTACCCTTCTCCATTACATTTTTCTCACTCTTGATATTTCTTTCCCCAGAATAATTTTCATTTACTTTTTGGTAATATTATATTGGGAGTAAAACGTAAATTATGTAAGTTTAAAAAAAGGACTTCTATGAATCATAATGAAGTAAATATAACTCTTTCTTATTCTTTATAATAAAATATACTTTTTCATTTTTCTCACTCTTGTAAAAATTTTTCGACCATAGTAATCCTTAATTTATTTTTCACACTTTTTTTTGTTCGTTTAAAAAGGATTTTTTTTTCTTAGCTAATTTCTTTTTTTGCTCAGGAATGGCCTTCTAAAAGCTCTGATCTAAATCCCATAAAACACCTTTGGGTAGAATTTGAACACATACGAAATGTGACATAAAAAAGAAAACTGGCCAAAAATCATTGACACAGAATCATTATCTGTGACAGTATCACCTTCAAAGTAAGCTTTCAACATTCGCACAATTTTGCATTCGGTGCTGCCATTACTAGTAACGGTTTTGGAACGAGGTTTATGGAAGTCCCTTTGGGGATTTTCCGTTTTGCCAAAACCCCTTCAACTGAGGGGAAATGGGGTTCCTTTTAGCAATATTTTTGTGGAAATTAAAAAAGGCGCATGGGGCCCAAAACAGGTGAATAAGGAGGATGCTCCCCCACAGTAATGTTTTGCTTAGAAACTGCTCGACAATAGAACCATGTGGCGGATGCATTGTCTTGGTGCACAGCCATCCCTCGCTCCCAATTTTGGGCCCTTTTTTTCTAATTTTTCAAGTCATTTTTGTATTTCAATACATTAGAGTTGATTAACAGTCTGACCACTGATGTGAGTAAGAACCTACTCATATCACGAATTTGGGCAATGTTTTGGTCTGTAATCGCTGACCTTAGACGCAAATCAGGTTCATCTTCCCCACTGACCCTTCCCCCTGAAAACCTCTTATACCATTCAAACACATGCACACGAGACAAAGTTTCCTGTCCATAAGCCTCGATGAATATTTGAAATGTTTTCGTGGCTCATTTTTTAAGTTTCACAAGAAACTTGATGTTGATTCGTCAATTTTCCAGCCGAATGCAGTTCCCCGTGTTCACTCAATGACGCAGTACTCACAATTGGCAAGATCGATTAAGGCGAAACTGGCCACATGGATAGAGAAAGTGCGTGCGATGACGCCACCAAAACAGTTGATGCCAGCTCCACTCTGTTTTCAAGCTACACACTTACTCTTTTTTTGTCACGCCTTGAGTTATGTAGGCACCCACACTGACGGCTTCAGCTATGATATACGCCTAGAAGTCAATCCCATGCCCATCTGTCAAAAACTGGTGGAAAGTCTTCCCAAGACGTGTGCAGGCTGTCATTAATGCAAAACGTGGGCCAGCATATTAATATATAGGTCAAGAGTGCTGGATCCAGACCCTTTTAACCAGATACTATATACACAGGGCTTTGAACCGGAACTAAACCAAAAAAAAAAAATCAGGCTCGATAGATCTTGTCCTTTTTTTTTTTTTTAAATGTAAACAATTTATCAATATTTCCCAATTTAACATCAATTATATAATTATCACCATTGCAAAATAAAGTTCAGAAATTCTAAAAATTTCTTTGCAGAAATTTATATAATCAGTTATCTAACCGGAAGCATTGTTAATAGAAAGCAATAGTTTAAGTAGCAGTTTATTTGGGCCCAGGTTATCAAATTTTGCTTCCCATGTCACAAAAAGTATAGGCTGTGCAACATTTAAAGAATATTTGGAACAAATTACAAATACATTTCAATCGTAAACGAGGAAAGACAGTCTTCTACAGATAGCGATGAAAATGAAGACGATTTAAAGACTTCTTTAAAAAGTAAGGAATTGGCAATAAAAACACATATTGATAACTTATTTCTACTCAGATTGACATTGAATTCAGTTTAAATCATTTTGACAGTGTACAAAGGCTTGATATAAAACATAATATTTTATATTTCTGGGAAGAGGATAAAATTACCTATCTGCAGTCGCATAAGAATACAATTGGTAGTTTTGGCAGCTCTAGTTATACAAGTTAGCATTAAAAGGGCATATTTTCAGGTTTGAAATATATTCTCCTAGACAACAGAAGTAATTTCAGTGAAACCCCACTAGAAGATTAATTAATAATTAGAAGCAATTTTCATATGCTAAATAAATAAATAAACATATTTATTACATAATTATTGCAAGGTCAAATGCACATTAAAAAGAGGCAAGCGTCAAGAGATATATGTACGTATAATCGACATAATCATGAGCTTAGTTGTCAAATGCAATTTTGATAACGGATAACAATGTCAATACATTGTCGACCACTCATATTGCATATGCTGGTTAGTTGTATCAATTCACACAGTGTACGAATTAAAAAGAGTATAAAATCTTCTAAATGTTAATAGAATTACACTTTTTGTTTATAATAGAATTATAAAATTAAATAAAATAAAATTATTCATTCAGAACTGAACTGAAAAAGATTATTTTTGCTGTAACGAAACTGATACATTTTTTTTTAGTAGAACTGGGATGAAAAAATTACTGTTTGAAGCCCTGCATAACACTCTTCTTCATACTAATTTATCCAGAAAAAAAATGGGCAGATAAAAATTTATATGCAAAATAGTTTCCAAACAAATTAAAAATTCAAGCTGGCTTTTTAAAAAGTATTTAAAGTTAAAGTAAGTAAAAAATTTGGGCCAATTTCACATAAAATAGGCATTAATAAAGATTATTATAGTGAATAATAATGATTATCTTCCACTGTTTACAAAAAACATCACATGGAAATAAAAATAAATTAGAAATGAAATTTACAAAAAGATACAAATCCACATTTTTATTAAGGTAAAGACAAATATTTACAATCAGACAAAAAATTTACTACAGATCTGAAAAGTTATTTTGAATAATATTCATACAAAATATAATGCATAAATAATATTTTTTTTTACATTCAAAAACATTCAGAAAAGTATTTTTATACAAAAATAATTAATATGTTCAGACAATTATATCTTTAAAAAAAATCATGTACTTAAAAACATATTAAATTATCTTTTAAAAATAAAGTTTTGGTATGAAGACCTTTGATCCCTAAGCAAAAATGTAAAAGTATAAAACTCATATAATGACAACACTAAAAAAAAAACAAAACATAAAAGATAAATTCTAATGAAGAAAAATGTAATATATTAAGATTTAAGCACACAGAACAGATAAAATGTTCTAGTATGAAGTATTTTATAATATGGACACAGAGAAGCAACATTATTTGAAACTATACACTATTATACATAATATTATATAATTTACATATCACATGCATTTTTACACAAAGTTTACTCTACAAAAATAAATTAAAATAACAAAATATAAACAGCATTTCTATTCCTAAAATTAGGCACACAGAAAACACAGCAAAGAGAAAAACTTGTACATCAACACACAAGGAATTTTATCATTCTTAATAAATTCAAGGGAGTAATAAAACAAAATTTAAAATTATTTAAAAACAGTAAGGTATTCAAAAAAAGTATTATATATTTTTTGAATTTATTTTTTAAATAATTAAACAAACTACAATAAAATAATTTTTAAAATTTTTCAAAATAAACATCTAAATAAATATAAATTTTAAAAAAATTTAAAAATTTTTTTAAATTTTTAAAAGATTTTTAAAAATTTTAAAAAATCGTTTCAAAAACCCAAATCAATTTTTTTTAGTCTAAAATTTTTTTTAAAACCCCAAAAATTTGAAAGCTCTAAGTTTAAAAAATGCAGAGTTATGATAATTTTTACATTTCTTTTAATTCACAATCCAATGGCAAATCAAAACTTTAAATTGAAAGATAAAATAACTACTTTGTCTTCATTTTAAATGCTAAGGCTTTTTTTCTATTATGCCAAATACTTGGAAATTTTTCACTTGTTGCTAATAGTACATTGAAGAAAAGTTCATATGCATTTTTCAATCAAAGCAATACCTATTTTTTTAAAAATAATTGAATTTAGAATTTACACATTTTAGTAATTTTCAATAATCATTGATAAAAAAAAAGTATTGTATGAATACCAATCATATTACCATAAAACCCATAACTTTTTTTGTTATACATAGTTTAAGGTACT
Source organism: Trichonephila inaurata madagascariensis (assembly GCA_019973955.1). Lineage (NCBI taxonomy): Eukaryota > Metazoa > Arthropoda > Arachnida > Araneae > Nephilidae > Trichonephila > Trichonephila inaurata. Next base: position 160,889 of record BMAV01018350.1, on the reverse strand, counting down.
TGTAAATCAAATTTCAAATATGTACATCAATTTTTTGTAGCATTTTAAAATCACTTCATAAGTTTCTTCCCTAAAAAAATTAAATGGTTACCTTTTTATGAAATTTTGAGCACAAAATCTGTTTTACATAGTATATGCACATAGGAGGTGACCAAAAAAATTATGAAAATCATTAACTTAAAAAACTTTGTGTAAATCGTACCATGTCCCTTAATTAAAAAAAAAAAAAGTATTTTTTTCAAAAATAATGCAAAAATCTTTTGAATATTGTAACTTTTTTTAACACAGTATTATTCATGCATTTGATTAGTATTAATTATATAAAAGGTATCAAACATAATGGTATAAAATTGAAAATGCTTAGCAGTTCACAAATGCTACTTGTATTCAATATTTAAACACCATGAACTTATTTCTCAGCTGTTTCATTAAAAAAATTTCTTCCAGTTTGTTAACAATTTAAATTTGACAAATAGTTTTTAAACTAAATTTATTTCCTAGACCAAAAAACAAAATATTATTTAATGCAACAGTATAAATAACTATATGTGCATGCCTTAATGTAATAGTAAAAAAAACATCGCATTAACATATTATAACCACATACATTAAAGATGACTTTTCATATACTCTCAATACAATCATTAAACATCAAACAATAAATGAAAAAAAATATTTTAACAAAATAAATCATGTTTAAATAATTTAAACACCAAAAATAAAAAATGTATTTTCAAATAATATGCGAGTTTATCAAACTAGGATATGATATGATATGATGAAGGGGAGGGAGATTAAATATACTATTTACCAATACTAACAATTAAAATTTTAAATATTTTTTAAACTCAGAATTCTTTTTCAGTTTATTATGTTAACAGTATACTTTATACTAATATACATACATGTAAAGGATATAACTTTAAGAAAAACAACACATCTCACAAAAACAAAATTGATTAAATAATATTTTAAAAGGTATTGCACATTAATGTATATATATTTGCAACAATATAACTATTGTTGTACATATATAATCAAAAAAATTCTAATATACATTTACATAAACCTATTTAAATGCTTGATAAAAATGTGTTTAATCATATGCTTTTTGAAAAATTATAAAGCACTCTCCAAAAAATTTAACATGAATGACTTCTCACTAGTAAAAGTATATATCATTGGCTTTATATAAAATTTACAAAATAATATCAAGACACCAAAATTCTTCTATACCTAGCCTTGGACATATATTTACACAGTACAAAGTCAAGATCACAAAAATGTTGTTTTTAAGTACTGCAAACATTCATTATTAGAATTCATGTTTATTATAAGATAAGGAAAATGTTGGTCATTGCTGAAATTTTAACTCTACATTTTATTTAAATTCAAACGATTCCATTATGTATGTGAGCAATAGAATCTAAAAAAAAAATCCAACTTACAAACTTTTAAAAATATTACAATGCATTGGAGAAGCCAATACAATTACAAATAATCATATATACAAAGATACTTTATACATATGCATAAATATTTATATATTATACATATATATTTTAGAAAATTCAAAATTAAGCTTATACTGCATAAAGATTTCTGATGCACATTCATAACTCCATCATCCCAAATCAAATAATTATTATCAGATATCGAGCTTATACCTTAACATAAAAAGTGATTTATTTAAAACATCATGCATTCTAATAATAATTTAATGCTCTTAATAGTGATTTTTGATAATAACGGTTTGGCACATATATAATTAAGAATACAAAAACAAAAATTAAATTAATTTTTCAGTAGGTATTTTTAAAAATATAATTCAAATTATTTTAAAGAATATTATGCTCTGTACTTTAAAATTCTAAATGAGATATGAAAACTGATAAACCCATTATTGAATTTTTTTTTAACTTTAAAGATAAAAAATTAAAAAAAAAATTATATATTTTGATATTTTTTCCAAAAATGAAAACTAAACATTTGCACTAAGATCATTCATTAATTTAAAAAGATTACATTCCAAAATCTATAAACAATGAAGGTAAACAAAAATTTGTTAAAACAATTAAAGTAATGTTTTCAGTTCCTTGGTCTTCTTGGCAATTCTTCCACTACTATACTGCCACAGATATGATCATAAGCTGTTCTGTTATGCTGGAAAAAGTACATAGTGCAGCAAATTGGGAAAATGAATGCGTAAGAGAAGTTTTTTATAAATGCCCGCACCAAAGCCCTAAAATTAAAAAATATAACCAATTATATAAAGCACTATCAAATTAAATAAACAATTCAGAAAACAGAAATATATGGATAAAATCTAATCACATACAATTTATTTTTACATTAAAAATATACTACAATTAATAAATTTCAAAGGACATAATTAAAATAGGCATAAAGCTGGAATTTTTAAAGTAAACATAAATTGGAAAGCATAAAGATTAAATTCTTGCTTTCTAATATATCTTCTAAGAATAAAAAATCTACATTTAAGAAAAGGTATGCTGAAAAAGAAAGACAATTTTAAATAATTATTATTTTTCTAGGCAATTTTTATATTAAATTATATTTGCTGACTGATTTTGTTTATGAAGATATAATATGCTCATAAAAAACAGCATCTAGAAGCTAATAAAAATCTTTGTGATAACCTCTAACTTAGCAAAGTAACTAAGTACATAATACACATGCTATCAAAGCCCTAGAATGTTTTCTTATTCTTTTGAATTAAGGAACAGTCTCAAGAAATTTTTTATTAATTCATGTCACCAACATTAAAATTTTGTTATATTACAAGTATGCTATCTAAAAAACAGTACAATTTTAATAATTTACATCAATTAAGATGCTAAATTATTTTTTAAAACAAAAAATTTTCAGGACTACAGAAAGAATATGATATTTAAAAAATTCTATTCATTGTCCTTTTTTAGAAAATATGATGCAACCTACCATCCTAATCCAAGATCTCCACCAGGGTAAACTCTGATTGTATTTGCATCTAACTGCACAACAGATTCACAGGATACAATACGAAGTCGCATGACTGATTTACCAGGAGTAGCACCCCCAGGACCAAGTAATCCTCTTTGAGTAAAAATACCCTTAAAAAGGAAATTGCATTTAAAATACTGAGGAAAATGCCACTAAAATGAAATTGAATTCATTTAACAATGCCTGCTACTAATATTTGTCACAGCAATATTAAAATGAATAAATTTCATTTTGTAAATTAGTGTACAACTCTAACATCATTCAAAAACTCATTATTAATACATAAAAAAACACAAGAATGCTTCCCCCCCCCAAATTTTAGAAATTAACTTCATAACTTCATACACAAAAAGAGATTTGAAGCACAAACAAAAGTGTAAATTCAATCATTTTAATTTTGATTTCAATGTATATCTACTGCTTGTATTTTTGCTTATATAAATAAAGAGGCTAAAATATATAGATAAATCAAACTTTTGCAAAACAATTTTTTTTAACTTCTAAGCAAAAGATATGTTTTAATGCAATAAAAAGATTTTTCAATTTTTTGGATAGACTGCATACTATTTGACAGACAGTTGACCAATAAATTGGTGAAGATTGTCAAGAATTTGTTCCCAATTTTGTTTGCATTAAAAACTAAAATTGATTATCTTAACTCCATTGTTTGAAAAAACAATTAAATTTTAAATAAATGGAATATCTCTAACAACTATATTGTCTGTTTTTAAATAAATATACATACTGTGTCCATTACCACATTCTTTTTCTTTTTTTGATGAAATAATTCCTGAACTTTGGAAACACTTCACCAAATATAAAGTCTCAAATTTTAATAATTTAAAAAAAAAAAAAAGAAGAAGCAGAAGAAAAATATGCAGCCATGAAAAAGTTTAAAATCCCTGACAAGTTATTAAGGCTCATAAGCCTGACATTAAGTGAAACAAAGATTGTAGTCAAGGTGCAGAATGATCTTTCAGACCCATTGGAAATAAAAAATGGCGTTCAACAGGGAGATGCACTGGCAGGTCTTCTTTTTAATGTCGCATTAGAAATAGTGGTAAGAGATTCCAATATCAATTCCAGAGGAAATATTTTTAATAAATTGATACGTTGTTGGCTTTTGCTGATGACATTGATATCATCGCTCAAACACCCACCCCACTAAGGTCTTATCTTTAGAGAAAGAAGCCCACGGGATGGGACTGAAATTCAATGAGAATAAGACCAAGTACATGCTTTGCACTAAATCATGTTTTAATAATTCCCATTTTAAAATTGAAGAGTACAGTTTTGAAGTTGTTGACAGCTTCACTTATTTAGGTGCAAAAATTAACAATAGAAATGATTGTACTACTGAAATCCAAAAGAGAATTACTATTGGTAATAGATGTCTTAATGGAATACGAAAATACATGAAATCAAATTCAATCATAAGAAAAACAAAGGTTTTATTGTATAAAAGTCTTAAGATTAGTATTAACTTATGCATGTGAAACTTGGTCCATGTCTCGAACAGATGAGAACAGGATAAGTATCTACAAAAGGAAGATTTTAAGATCCATTTTTGGAGGAATTCAGGAAAATGGAACATGGCGAAGATAAAATTTAGAGCTCTATCGATCATATAAGGAATCTGACATTGTCAACTTCATCAAAATATAGCGAATTAAATGGGCAGGTCAAGTTATCAGAATGAATGAAGACTGCACCACTAAAAAAGTCTTCAATGCTCAACCAATTGACACACAAAGAAGGGGCAGGCCAAATCTCAGATAGATTGATGACCTAGAAAAAGATCTCCTAGTTTTGAGAACTAAGAATTGGAAAACACTGGCAGGAAGAAGACTGGCCTGGAAAAGGCTTCTTGAGAAGACCAAGGCCCATCCTGGGCTGTCGTGCCACTGAGGAAAGAAGGAAGGAAGGAAGAAGAAAAATAAGACAACTTATAAATAAGGTAATCATGTTTGAAAATACAAGAGAAAAGTTTTCATTATTAACTGTATGTAATGACATATGGCCATGATTTTTGATTTGCCAAAAATGGCCAACAAGCTAATATGCAAATTCTAAAAGTTCAAAATACATGCAAACACAGGGAGAAAGGTTGTACATTTACTTTTTTCTTCAAATTAATTGAATTATACAAAAATTTTAGTAAAAAATGTTGATGGTGGCATTATTTATATACTTTTAAAATAATTGCCCAAACAACTCATGCAATTTTTATTATTATTTAATGTCATTTACACTAAATAGGGGGGGGGAGCAATCTACACCTTTTACAATACTTTTTTTAAACAAAATAATGCTTTACAGACCTTTTGTTTAACAAGGAATTTCTAAATTAGTATTTAAAAAAATACACTAATTTAACCTGATATTGCCCACAGTATAAAATCACACATTATAAAAGAAAGAAAACTATTAGCACAAATTCATAAGACATGGGATGGGTGGGGGAATCTTATATTTAATTCAAATGTTAAAAAAAAGAAAAACTACATATAACAATATTTATCAGATACATTATTTACTGCAATAGTCAATAACATATTTCATAAAAATATCTTTAAAAAATAATTATAATATATGCTTAACAAATATACTCTTTCCCTATCTTTGACAGTGGAAGAAAAAAAAGAACTTTTATTCTAACAGCATTTCTAAAAAATATAGTTAACTATTATATGAGTATTTAGATATATATTAAACTTTGCCCCTAAGTTTCCCCAAACAGATTAACTTAGTCTCCAGCTAACTTACTGCTTTTCACTTCTTCTATTATATACACAATTTTTTGTTAAGACACTGAATGAATAAAATGTAATTAAAGAATATATGAAATATCTAATAAGAATTTTAAAGGAACATACATAATAATTAAGATCCATTTATTTTGGCATTTTCAATACAATTTTTTTTTCCTTCTAAAATCAGATCATTAGTAGAAAAATTAAAATCATTATTTAAGCATTATGATTAAATTGAATAAGAAATTTCAATATCAAAGGTACTTTTACAATCAGTATTTTCACTAAAACCCTACTCAGACAGAAACTTAATCATTTCCATCAACACTTTTTGCAAGACAAATTATTAGTATTTTGAGACTCAATATTTAATCTTAAAAACACAATATCAATGTATTACAATTGTTATCTGGTTACATTTTAGATTCTATATATTTTTATTTTACTTGAGGAAAACAAATGTTTTAAGTTTGTTGATCATGCAATAATTGAATAAAAGATACAAATTTATATAATAACCCCTCAACTGCTGATTATAGTTACACAATTCACTTTCCAGTGCCACTGATTTTCACATAGGTGCCTGTATTCCGTACTTTGAGTGGAAAAGAAAAGGCACAAATAAACAAATATTTCTTTGAAATCAATAAATCCTTCACAAACATTGTCAAAGTCATTTTATTGCATTCCAAAACCTTTGGAAAGTTATACTGATAGCAGAACAAAGAAAAGAATTGTATTTTAGAAAAACGTATAAAAAGTTTGGGGCATTTAATGCACCGGTTGAGCAAGACAGATATATACGCCTGCAGCAGTTTTAAGGGGTTAAACAGCAGGATAGTTTAATTTTATTAATCTAAAAAAAGTCTACATATAGTAAAAAGATTGTACAACATTTTAGATACAAAAATTTTGGAAATATGTAAAGCAAGTAAAGTAATACAAGAAAAAGACATATGTTCAATGCATAAACACAATGTAAAAATATTAATATACACAACAAATTATTCATTAAACATTAAAATATATTGAAATTAAAATGATTTTTTTAATTACAATTAGTTTATTTATATATTATATTTAAATATAATACATAAATAAAATACTTGCTTCAAAAATACAGACAACAAATCTATGCATGATTTCCAAAGTTAGAATTTCTGAAGTCACTTCCATTGCTGTCTGATAATCCAATTTATCATGTTTTATAAGATCAAAATCATATTTTTCCAGATTTCTAAAAGGAAATTAATATATATATATATATATATATTTGTCAGGAATACATAACTTTAAAATAAACAAAATTCTAAATATTAAAGTAATAATGAGTTACTGCACTTTTTGACTACAAATTTCAAGTAGGAAACAAAACAATAAGATAGATAACATTTAAATATATATGATTATTATTATATTAACTTTACTTTCACTAACATAATGTAATTATTTCAACTTCAAAACTTTTATTAAAATATCCAGATCTACCAAATGACCTCATAGTAAAAAAAAAACTCATTAAAACTAATTACATTTAAGTGTACACTTTCTGCACTACAGCTTAATCCCTTTTTTTCAATATAGTTCTTTTCACTTTCCAATGCAAGGAAAAAAAAACTTGAAGAATCAAGAAATATGTAAATATTTTTAAAGTACTTTAAACTTGTTTGAAAAAAATATTTACTTTTTTAAGCTTTTTGAATGAGAAATTTTAGAGCAACATAATTATACAATTTCATAAATAAGGAAATACTTACTCATTACTAGATAATATTAATTCAAAATGTAAGATATTTCAAAAGTCATGAAGGAATTAATCTAAATTTTTAAAAAAAGATTATATAAAATTTTTAAAATTTCTATACATGTATAAAGATACCAGAGAATAAAAACTTACACCAGATCAAAAAAATCAACAGCAATGTAAGTAATCACAACTTTTAAAATTAGCAAAATACAAAAATCAATTGCTTCTGCTGCAAGACGTTTGACAAGAGATGGAATGAGATAAACATTATCTAGAAAAGAAAATGGATACACACATTATGAAAACAGAGAAAAACTGTATTAATTTCTAACTATCTTAAAATAACACTACAGAATATTCTGTCCCAAAACCCAAAAATTAACTTAAAACACTACAGCACAATATTTTTTCAAAGATACAAAATTTAATAATTCAAAATTAACAGTAAAAATATAGCTTATTAATGTATAAAAAAAGGAGGTATTTGCAGAAACATTCAGAACTAATTTTAGTGCCAGAATTCTAATTTTACTTAACAAGACTAAAAGAGCAATAAAAAACTTTTTATTTTGTTTAAATTAAGATTCTCCTTGCCTAATTTTACAAAAAGAAATAAGAGAACGAAATCACAACATAAGTCTAAATATAAAAGTGTCCCAATATTAATATTATATGCATATACACCTTCCTATTAGCAAATAAAAATATGCTTTAATATATACTACCTCATTCATTTAACTAATTTGTATAAAAGAAATATATAGTGAAATTGACGAATCAGCCACTGGACCGTCAAATTTTGAAAAATCGCCAATTTGACATGTTTTTGCATGTTGTGTTTCGAGTAGAAATCCTACGATTTGGCGATTTTGACCCTTTATCAATTTGGCGAGAAAAAACTTGTCAGGATAAGTGGCCTAGTTTGATATAAGTGGAACTAGTTTGATATTTGGGTAATGGCGTCAAGCAGCGGTTCTTGTTGCTGGAATGGAATCCAATATGGCGGCTAGTGGTAATTTAATGATACACAATAATTTTAAAGAATTGTTTTGAAATACATTTCAAATGTATTTCAAATGAAGGACACAGGAAAAGATTGAGAATAACCTAGATCAATCAATAAATAGTGAATATCAGTATAATATAATGAAAAATAACATGTACTAATAACAGTATTATAAGCAGCATATAATAATCTAATATAATTTTATCGTAATTATATATAATATTCATATAGTATGATTTAATGACAATTTTTTTAATAATGATAATATTATTTAATAGCTATTATAAAAAAGAAGAATAATCGTGTTGTAAAAAAATAAAAATAATGCATAAGAATACTTCTATTACATAATTATAAATAACATCATAATAATTATAAATAAATAATAATTATAAATAAATAATAATTATAAATAAATAATAATTATAAATAAATACTAATACTAATAATAAATAAATAACAAAATATGTAATAATATTTATAAATAAATATTAAAAGAAACAATTATAAATAACTATGATTATATGTTTATTACATATAGTAATGATTGCATTTTAATATTACATTAATAAAATAATTGCATAATATATGTTAAAATTAATAATGAATATCAATTACAAAGTACTGAAAGCTTGCAATATAAAACTTGCAAGTTCCTTCAACGAATTTCATCAAACAAAGAATGTAAAAAAAAGAAGCATTTTTAAAACGTAAAATAAATAAAAAATAAATGATTGATAGCGATAATTAAAAGTACAACACTTATTCTTTTAAGAAAAAAATATTTTGGTACTCACCCATATTAAAAATATCCATATTCGAAAATAGCACAGGATGAAACAGAAAACGAAAACAGAACAATTAAACTGAAAATGGTTAATTTTTTAAGGAAATCAATTAAAATCATCTGAAATTAATAAGGTTACAGCAGGAAAAAACCAATAAAAGTTATTTCTAATATACGTTATCCCCATGGCAACCACATAGACAGACGATAAAAATATCAAGGTAACCATATTGTAATGCTATTGCCCATCTTGGCGAACATAACAACTTGTCGCTATTACCCTGGATATCAAACTAGCACCCGACAATCCAACCAAATATACTCTGTATCTTATTTCTGGCAATTTAATGTCATAAGGATTTTTAAATTTTTTCTATATGATAACAAAATATAAATTTGGAGATTACTTTAAAACATTACAGATGTAATACTACAAAAAAACATGGACTACAAATACATGAATTTATATGATTGTTAAATTATATAAGATATTTATATAATCTACTTAATGTTTGAAAAAGTATTCTTAATTAGTTATTGTGAAGTGATGATAACTGAAGAAAAATAAGTACCTACTACTGAATTAGTCAAATTCTTTTTTAGAAAAGTAAAAAAAAAATAGGTTCATTGTCTAAAAATTGTAAAAACTTGAAAGAAGTGAAAATGTAATGTTACACAGAAACTAGTTCATTTAACATATATTCAACTTATATATTTGTTAACATATGTGTTCCAGACTCATAAAGTCTATGACTTTGTCATTATGTGGATTATCACAATACATTCTAATGGATATGTTCTATTTAAAAGCTTGACTGAATAATTAATAAATCTATACATACATACAATGATCATTAGCCAAATTTACCATGTTTCTTTGATTACAGCAATCTTATTATTAATTGTATAAAAAAAATATAAAGCCCAGTGGATAATGCATCGCACTTCCTCGCCACAGGTCCGAGGGTCACAAACCCTGTCTGGGCAAAGTTAATTCAGACTTTCATCCCTTCAGTGGGTCGATAAATGAGTACCAAGCTTGTGCTTTGGAACTTAACACTGGGGGTTTTGCGTCAGACTGACCACCTGACCAGAACATCTGCTCATGCACCTCAAGGCCCAAGGTCGCTTATACTGAGTTGGGCACAGTAGGCCTTAGCCCTCATGGGCTGTCAAGCTACTGAGTTATGTTATAAAAAACATATTCAACTTTAGATTACAATTTCACATTTTCTTCATTTGGTACATAAGTTATATCACATTTGAAGTATACCTACACAAGAATTCCTTGCATTTTCCCCATACAGCATAGATTTGTTTTATCTTTTACATACACCTTATATGACAACTTTCCACGTATAAGTTTCACAGTATAGATTAAGAAAAATCTTTCATTTTTCAAAACACTAGCTGCATATTGAATCACCAACATGAACATTAGTGATACTGTTCAATATGATATATTAAAACTGATAAGCACCAAACATTAACACTTTTACAATTTAATTTGAGTATAGAATTGCTATGTTCAGAGCTTACATATTATCACAACAATCGCCAATGTTCAAGGTAACTCTCCAAGCTGGCAACCCTGTATGCACTGAATTTGCAATCACATGCTTCATTACATATAATGTTGCCAATAGGTGGCGATAATACGTAAATACCTTAACTTACTAATGTATCAAAACTCAAAAACCATAATAGTTTTTAATGGAATAATAATCTTTGATGAAGTATTTTTAAGATGAAAGTTTCTATAAAATCCCATAATAAGATTTAGAAATTTAATAGAATTTCTTTTACAATAAAACTAATTTCAGAACAAAGTACATAAGATAATCAATATGCTATAGTCAGGATGTAGCTTAATAAGCAGGCTTGCATATGCCAAACACAAAAGATTTGCAAAATATTTTCATGGTGAGGCAAAAATTAGTGAAAAGTTTTTATCATTTCAAGAAAAAAATTGATACGAAATCATTGTAACATGCAAAAAAATCAATTGAATCATACAAAATTCATCTCGTGATAAATAAATTGAACAATGCAAATTTATTTCATGAAGTTTAACACAAAACATTACAAAATCGTACAAAGCTAATACTAATTCTGTTAAGAAATTTTCAAACATATTTTGAAGCAACATTTTTGAAAATTTGTTAAATAATATAAGTAAATAATTACTTTGTGTCTGTTGCAAATCGGTGCGATTGATATTTTGATATGCAACATTAGGCTGATTTGGTGGAATCAAAGAGAAGTTCTGGTTAGGGAAAAAGGTGTTTGGAAAATTTCTATTGAAATCAGTAGTTCTATCTGCATTGTTATTTTGAATGCGGCAAGTCGTTTGGGACATTACATAAGGTATTGTAGCTGTTACACATTGCCAATTATAACACTGCCACAACCACTGATTCACTGCAGCAGCATATTCTGAGCTAGATTTATAGGGATAAGTTGGCATATTTATATTCAAATCACTGAATTTGCCAGCAGCTGTTGAATTTGCATGCGCTCTGTTTTTCTTGCGCGCTTGTTTGGAATCCGAATTCGGCATAGTGAATGTGTGCAAGGACTCAATTCAGAAAAAGTATATAAATATTTACTTTTCCCCTATCCACCATACGATTTCGAGGAAAGTTGAGATGCTCTAGTGCGCAGTTTTGCTGGCGTGAAGGAAAAGTAAAAGTATATGAAATTAAAAATATGGTATCATTTATGGGGGGAATACTTAAACACATAAAAAATAAAATAATCGATGTTTTATAAAAATTACAACAGTCACAAGTTTTTGTTTGAATCTTTAAGAAAAATTAAGATGATTGGAAAAGTAATTGGAAATCACTACTTTGCCATCTTCATTTGAAGGTTGGCAACTCAGGTAACAACACATTGTTCGTCGAAGTCTTAGTTTATTTGACAACTGCTTTCCTAAGAATCATCGTCTTCGCTGTTTTTCATCCCTTATATTCTAACCTAACTACTTTGCTTAGCAAAATGGTAAGGAGAACTACATTTATATAATAACATTCGATCAGTTTTCAAACGAGTATGTAGTTCTTGGTTGAAATGAACTAATCGTGTTTAATGCAAGTAAATTTATGTATCCCTGTCAAATATTTTGTATTTGGGTATAATTTTAATACGAGAGAACATGTGTTTAAAGAGACGGGCAAAAAGTGCAAATTTCATCTCAATTTGTTATTCGTTGTAGATTAAAATGTAGTGTATAGGGGGCCCTTTTGGCGACCAAAATCGGTCACAAAGCTACTTATTTAGCGACAGGTGGTTGAATAATCATTATTTTCAGTTAATCAATTTTCACACACTGGTTACAAACATTTTTTTTTAATGCTCAGATTGACCAAGATCGAGCAGCAACGGTTTTGAATTGTCAAGCTGATCTCCCAATGAACAGCATGTCAAAAAAAATGGGATAATAGCCTGTGTCGCCCCATATCTCACAAAAATAATAACTGTAACTTGTCAAAAAAAAGTTGTTACTTTTTCTGACGTTATTGAAATCAGAAAGATAACATACATAAGAATATTTTTATTTTTCTCTTTCTCTCCTTGGGTTTGGCTCATCCAGTGCATTTTGTAAAATTTCGTGTTTTTTTAGTAATATTCTTCTCATGATAAGATAGTCATATTAATTCAAGGTCTGACTTTTTAATAAAATCTATTATTTTTAATGGCATTTTGGTTTTTCAGCTGTGGAAGAAAACTAAATGAAATAATTAACAATAACAGTATTCATTGTGGGGAACTACAAACTTTAGATATTTCTTTGAAATTTTGGCAGTAGAATATACTGCTCCTATTTCATCCATATCATAGGTTCAAGTCCTGGTGCCATTAAAGACTAGTTGTATTGAGGGGCAGATACATATTTAAATCTGTTGAGGCTCAAAATTCTCACATTAACAGTTTTGGAGAGTGGGGTACCAGCTCAAGTGTCACTCTCTTCACTTGACTGTAGGTCAGAATCATGAAATCCATTTTGTTAATGTTGTAAATTATAGATCTATAGTTTCTTTGATACTTGCGTATTATTGCAACCTATTGGCAACGTTATATGAAACGAAGCACCTGGTTGCCAATTCAGCGCATCCAACAGATAGGAAATTGGAGCTGCCAACTTGCCAAGCTATTTATAGAGTTGGGGATTGTTGTAACAATACATAAGTACCCTTTCTTTATTGTTTGTTATCTCATATAGATAGCAAAGTATAACCTGTAATTCTCATTGGCATGCTTGAAACAATAGCCTTTTTTTTTCTTTAAATCTATGCATTGAACTTCGTAAAGTTTGAATGAAGGCTATATATGTATATATATATATGTATTAGATTTATGAATTAACTTAAAACTTGCTTTTCTGATATTTATGCTAAGAGTACACAGTTTTTTTTCCCTAAGAATTTGTTACTTATGTATTATCCAAACTGTATTGCCAACATAAAAGAAGGCAGAGTAGATGGTTGCCTATTTGGCATTATGAGACATGTGTGTGAAATCAGGGTTGCCATCTTGGTGAGTAATCTCCAATGTTGGCATTGTTGCGATAGTACGTAAGTACCAATAATTCTTGTGAAAGATAAAATGACACAGGTTTGAAAACATCCTCCACCTTCTTTGGGGAATAAAAGACACATGGGTACTTACATATTACATGTCGGTAAATTTTCCATATCAAAAGACAACAGCAATTTAAAAAAATGTCATCAAATGCTGTCATGAAAGGTTTCCGCTGCTGGCTACATATTGCAACATTTGGTGGCATTTTTATTTGAAGAAATTGGTCAATGGTACAATATGTGTAAGTACCGAAATTTGCATAAAATTGATAACTCTTCTATATTTTCTTAATATTTTTTAAAAGGAATGCAAAGTTTTGATTTCAAATACCTTATGAATTCTGTGTCATTCAAATCAATAGATTTCTGTGTGGAATAATTGGTACCTACATATTATCACAACCTATTGGCGACATTATGGGAAACAAAGCTCATGAATGCCAATTCAATGCGTACAACACATAGGAATTTGGGATTGCCAATTTGGTGAGATATTAATAGAATTGGCAATTGTTGCAATATGTAAGTACCGAATAATTTAAAAGTAAAAAAACTCTAACTAACACACAAGTTAACTTACCAAATTTTTACAATTTTTGTTGCTAATGCTCAGGATTGATTGAATCGGACAAAATCCCTTAGACCATTGTCTCTTAAAAAGTCAAGTGCTAGAGGATCCACACTAATTGATTTATGTTTGGAACATTGTTCTAAAAAAATAGTAAATTCAATTTCTCAAATAGTACCATCTTGGAGATCCAAATTTTTGCAATAGTTTGATAGAAAATTATACTTCAAATATATAAAAAATTGCTTCAACATTGAATTTTTTAAAAAAATTTAGGAAAAATAAAAAGATACTTTGAGACACAATATCAATGCCTCAATGGTGATTAGTATACCATTTTCCCAATTTTAATGTACCAAATTTTGTGCATTTGAACTTTTCTGTGTGTGTGTCTTGTTATCTCAACTTGCAAGCAAATTTTTCCTCTTATTAAAATAGATTGCTTTGATAAATTTATTTATTTTTGTGTTTAAAAAATGTAATGGTACATTTTTCTGTTATGAATCACGAAGTTTTTTTCTCAATTACTGTATTATAATTTTTTTTTACTGTTTTGCTTTTAAGTATGTAAAGAAAAGGAAAATTTTTATATATCAAATGCATATTTTAGTAATGACTATAAATTATTGGTTTCCTTCAAAATTTCCTTTTGTGTATACATGTGTTTTATACATAAGCACAAGTCCAGGATTTTTTATGGACTAATGATAATATACGTAGTTTTTTTTGTAAAAGCTATAGATATTTTTCACATAAGTTAATGGAACAAAACAACTTAAAAGATCTTTTTCTAGAAATATTATAGTATATCTCCTACTATCAATAATTCAAAATGGAGATACTGAAACTGAAAACAGTTTTAATCAAGCTAATATATTACAGAACAAAATAAGTGACTAATTCTCAAATTCTTCTGTGAAACAACAAAGGAAATGTCTGTCTTATACTTCTATGGTACTAATTTGAACTTTTAAGTTCTTTTTCTTATCCAGTGTTTCATTTTTTTTAGATGGATTCAGGAGAAGAATGTCAATCCAGTGTATTAGAGTTTTTCATGTTGGTTGGTAAGTTGAAGGCTAGTATCTGTGTTTTTTGTTCATGTCCAATTAAATGTTGTACTATAAATATTTGTTCCAGGTATCATTTTCAGTTGGGAAAATAAACATTCAGAAATTAGATGTATCATTCGGGTCAATTCAATCAATTTCTAGAATTGATATTTCAATTTTTCTGGAAATTTTAATTCTGATTGTTTAAATGTTTTGTATTCCTTGGACATATGCATTCCTTTAATAAGTAACACTTTTGGAGTTATAGATAATTTTTAAATCAAAAGGGGAAAGGTGATAGTTTATCTATATGAATCAAACCCCCCATATTATTAACATACATAGAAATGTATATGACTGCCCATCTAGTATAGTGGTTAGTGACACTGACTGCTGTGTGGTATAGCCTTGGTTCAAATCCCAGAGAAGGCTTGAATGTTGTAAATGCCTTTGTGTGACAGGGGTTACTCTAAATATCCGTCAAGCCACAAGTCCTCTCGTGAGGTTGGTGGAAAGGGAAGGAGGTAGGAGGCCTCTGATCACCTCCAGGGTGTTCTTTCTCAAAATTGAGGTGGAACCAAGCCAAATAGTACTGTCACCTGTATGGTACTGAAAGCTATGGCTAATGACAAGCATACATCTAGCCTTTTGTTGCGATGAATTTTGTTGGCCTTGACACCGTCAGACAACAACTTTAGTAACAACAACAGAGATGTACATAAAAACTTGTTAAGTATTTTTTAATAGATGTCTTGTTAGTGTACTGAAATGACAAACAGTGACATCATTTTCAAGTGGTGCTTGCTATTGCTCCTCTCCAATTAATCTAATACATATTTTTGTAGACTCATTCGAACCTGGTATCTATACATAGTGATTATGTTTTCTTTGGTCAGGATGGGATAACTCAGTCACTACTCAAAATCATTCACTTCCACACTCTTCTTTTCAAGTATAAATAGGACTTTACTACACACTTTTAAAATATACTATTATTATACTCTAGTTAAAATGCTCAATAATATGGTAAACTTGCTACAGGCCGCATACTTTTGTTAACTGTTTCTCACCCTCGAGTGTGTGGTGTAAACACCACTACACCCTTACATACCTGCACTTTCACAGTGCCCTCTACAGTTGGGCTCTTAACACTCTGCCTATCCTGACATAACAATTGTCTCGATTGTTGAATACATAATTTTATTCAAAATTATCAATAAAAGTTATACAATTTTAAAAGAACTTGACAATTAATTACTTAAGTGCACATTGAAGAATTACAAAATAAATCATGCAAAACGCACTTACAAAAATGTTTCAAGTTATTCAAACATGAAAGATAATGTTAAAAATTTTAAGAAACTCTAAATAAAAGGCACAATTAATATACACGCAGTTCTAAAAAAAAGAATATTCTATAAAAACACAAAGTTCAAAGTACAGTCTCTCAGTTTTTGACTAAAAGAAAAGATTTCACCATTCGTCATCTCTTCATCCCTTGGCGTTGCTCTTCATCGATGGCCCCTTGTGGTCCTCCGATTCCTGGTCATCATTGTGGGAGGTCTCACTCATCAAAACTGGGAAAATTTCTCCGTGGCTTATATGTTGTACTTAGGCACCTTCTTTTATCAAAATTTATTTTGTTGTGCAATATATCATTTTATTTGATGCAGTAAATACAGAATTAGTCTTCAACTCGAAAAAATGGAATTGCATCTAAATACCACATCTTAAACCATTCACCAATTTTATCATTTGCAATATTTTTCTTTTCTAACACAAATGTTTTGCAATGTTTCTTCATATGACCTTCGGCCTTACATTTCCACAAGTAGGAATAATTTTGGCTTAGGGCAATCCCACGAAAGTTGAAAACTGAATTCTAAACAATTATAACATTTAAATTTTCTTTTTGCGTTAAAGTACGGACTTAGTGGTTTCTTTGATAACTATTAATGAAATAGGATTAATTCACAGGAAAGTTACTTGCACATTTTTCTAGATTGTATTGCTTGTTTATTCGCGGCACAAATTCATGATTAGAAGTATTTCGAGAATCAATTCTTGTTATCGTTTTATCATTTGTTGATGATGGTAGCATTTTTGTTCCTTTTCACATATTCTCATACACATCTATTTTATCAGCTAGTCCTTCTGGACTGATTAAATTGGACCAATCATCCATAAAATGTTCCTGAGTGGTTGTGGAAATACATTTCTTTACCCGTTCGGTAATAATTAAATCTTTTAATTTCACAATCATTTACTTCAAATCCTCTTAGCCATTCTTCAAAATATGAGTGTAGTTTGTAAACAAAATCTTTCCAAGTGTTTCCCGATGATCGATAGGGGTTTAAAAAATTTTTACTAAAAGGATTCAGGACTTAATTTGAAATCTCTTGAGTAATAATCTTTACATGATTGTAATCGTTCACTTTCTCTTCTGGCTCATGAGCAATTTATTTAGTTATTTCTTATGGCAATAAACCTAATAAGTTGGATACCCATTTCTCTTCATCTAATGAAATTAGTCAAGCTTTCCTTTCAAAAGAATTAAAAAAAAATTATGTCTCCATTTTCGATTTCAAATTTTTGCATTAAATGACAGTTTTAGGGCCAAATTGATCTAATCTACTTTTTTTTCCTTTAGGGCAATTTTTTTGTTGTTGTTATAATCTTCGCAACAATTATTTTTAATATATAAAATCTGCTCAGTTTTTCAATTCTTGCACACTAAAAGTCTCTTAAGTCACATAAAACTCAATAATTGTAATTTTAGCAAAAACTTTTTCTCGGTTTTTAAAAATTAACTTACTTGCTTATAAAAAAATTAAGGTGTTCACAATGTCACTACTGATCTGTTGTAGACTCACTCTCTCTCTCAAACCCGATATTCATACGTAGTGATTTCACATTTATGTTTTCTTAGGTCAGGATGGAATGACTCAATCACTACTTAAAATCATTCTCTTCCACACTCTCTTTTGCAAATATAAACAGGACTTTATTACACATTTTTAAAATATACTGTTATATGCTAATTAAAATATTTAATAATATGGTAGACTCGCAATAGAGGCAGCATACCTTTGCTCACTGTGTCTCACCTTCAAGTGTGTGGGTCTAAACACCACTACACCCTTACATACCTGCACTTTCACAGTTGGGCTATAACAGTATGATGTGTATCATATAGTATGTAATCAGTCACTGCTGCAGAATAATGTTACCTTGATCAGGTGATGCAAGAAAACGTTAATTATGTAAAGGTCAAACTTAAACTGGGAATCTGGTCTATTTTAAATTATACCCTGGATGTGTTTTTCCCTATTTATAATAGAATAAAACATAGTAGAGTAGGGAGACCTGTGTACATAGGGCCACCCCATTTTATTTGAATAATATTATTAAAAATTAATTAAGTTTTATAACTCATTTGGGTGAGTGACAATAGAAATTCCTACTTTGGCATATATCCATTTTGAAATTTTACAAAAGAAAGCTGCATTAAGTTATAAAACATAAATAGTTTTACATAGTCTAAAGTAAAATTTTGCAGTTCATCTCTTTTTATTTTTGTACAAAGATAAGTCAAATATTTTTCTTTGAATTCTAGTACATAATTTTGTTTGTAACATTAAATACTAAATTAGATTTTAAATAAATCCCCACTCCATGTGGGTTTTTCTGCAGAAGGCATTTTGTATGAAATTACCTAGTCTTGTACCTAGGGCCATGGCCCTAGGTACAATTGCAATTAATATTCTTTGTTATTATTTTATTGAAAAAAGTTTTTATAATAAAAGGAGGAAAGTAGCATTAATTATCTGAACCATTTTGATTTAGTCAAGTTTTTTACTATAACTGGATGTTATTTAAATGAGAGGAGTGTATATTTTGTTCAAAACTTTCAATATGCTTGATTTATGTTTGCTACCATTATTGTTATTATTCAGGATTATTATTTTGTTTACACAAACATAAGAATTCATTTAACTAAAAAAAAAAATCTTTATAACTATAAAAACAGAAGCATAATTCTCGAAGTTAATCCAACAGAGATGGCCGAAAACCAGGGAGAGGTAGAATCTTGACTGATACTCCAGAAAAGGAAGAAATAAAAAAACATCATGCTATTAAAATTGCCAAAAAAGAAAAACTTGTGAAAAACCTGAGTTTGAAATTAAGGCCTCATCTAAAGAATTATCAGATACTGAAGATTCTCATTCCACTGATGATGTAAATTTTACAGTAGCTGATGTAAGGAATACTATTAAAAAGGGGGAGGGGTTTTTGTTTAACAAAAATACAAGGCAAAAAAACTGAACATTTTTATGTGGCAGAAATAAAAGATGTTAAAGAACACTATCGCGTTAAAATTTCTGAAGAATATTGCACATTCAAATAAGTTTCTTTATGATAAAGAAGAAACTTATGACTTTGACAACAGAAGTATTGTGTTTAAATTGCCCAAACCACAATCTGTTGGTGCTTCAGAGCGACAATGTATGCAGCTCACTTTTGTTACCAGTTTTTTAAACTATAATGTTAAAAGAAATTACGTATAATTCATTAATAATTTGGCGCATTGCAAATTAAACAGCTGCATGATAAATCAATATATTAGCTGATATTGATTCTTTTATTAAATTCATGTGTATGTTTGTTTCCTATTAATTACAGAGCGAAACCTAAGTTCCAGAGGAAGGCCCTAGGTACAGCAGGTGCTGGCCCTAGGTACAATGATATCATTGTACCTAGGGTCATTTGTGAATTTTTTTAAAAACCTTTTATTTCACAGAATGTATTATTTTAAGTACTTATATTAATTCCTATTGATGATAGTTAGTATAATGATCAATGCATGTCAGAGAAGAGGCCAGTGGCTCTGTTTTTGTGCATTGAAAAAAAGTGGCCCTAGGTACACAGGTCTCCCCTAAATGTGTTATTACTTGAAGAGGAGATCAGAAAGCTTTTAGAACAACTCAGTGATCAATCTGATGGAATAAGGGATGATGAATTGAGTGAAACCTATGAATCAGATAACTTATTCTGTATAGAAAATTTCTGATGTTCAGACAGATATTTTGGAACTAGAATGAGAAATCATGTTTCAGATGTGTTATCTATCTAACAATGTTTATTCCTTATGAAAATTTAACTACAGATAAACAGCTTGTGCTTTTCCATGGTAAGTGCCCGTTTAGGCAATATTTACCTTCAAAGCCAAGAGCAAAATAGAAATTTAAATTAGGGTTGATGTCTAATGTCAAAATAGCTTATGTTTACTCTGTTGTAATGTACACTATAAAGTGTTCTGGTTTTGAGTGCGAAATAAATCAAGGAAGAAATGTTTTGCACCTAGAAGAAATCAATTGAAAGCATTGTTCAAATTATTACTTGATAATTTTTTCTCCTGATTATATTCTTACCAATGAATTATATTGTAGAGGAGATTAAGTGTTGTTAAACAAACCTATTTTTCCTCCTGAGTTTCAATCCTCATGTGACCAAAAATCATTATCATTGTTAGTTTCAAAAGGATAAGATTTTTGTGTGATATTATCTTTTCTTCATGACAGAAAAGTTTCACAGGAAAAGAAAAGGAAACTGAATCATTAGAAGTAGGAATAATGTTGCTGTAGAGTTTCTTGACAGCTGGCTGTTTAATGGACTTTTCAGTCTCATTCAATCATGCTCTGAGCTAATTTCTCAAAGTTTCTTTCTACCCTTTGAGTTTTTCTCTCTTAGGTAATTTTGCTTATAGTTTTTTCTTGTTCTTGCATCATGATCAATTTGGAATGTTTTTGTTTGGCATTATGTTAAAAGGCCTCTTTCATCCTTAATTTTTGCATACCAGTGTAATTAGCAACACTATATACTGTAACTATTAATCATTGGAGGTAAAATAATTGCACTGATAATTGGAAACTAATTATTAAAATGTGATATAATAATTGAGGTAACCATGATAATTACACTCGCGCCGTGATTTCAAATTTATTAAGGCTGTTTTAAATTATTCTTATTTCTTACAATTGCACACTTTGTGTAATAATATTTCAACATTAAAATTACAAAAGAATTTACAATTTGGGTATTATATTTATTTTCTTTATTTTGTCCAGTTAAAAAATAAATGTTTCTCCTCTCTCACTGATTTATATGTATTTAAAAAGTATAAGGAAGTTAAATATTGATGAGATAATTTATTATTGTTCATTTTAAAATTGTTACTATATAAAAAGAAAAGAGGGAATATTTTTAAAAGTCTGTACTGATGAAATTAAGAACTTCAAGATAATAGATTTACTTCTGCTGTACCTGCATTAGAAGTGAAAATGATTGGGTATGTTGAAACTTAATAGGGCTATACTTGTTTATGTACACAAAAAACCACATTCTCATCCCTTTTTTACATTTTTCTTTTCTTTCCCAGTTGAATAACATTCATTCCATTTGACAGTTTCAAGGAATATATCTGCCATATAAAAAAAGAAGATAGTTCTAATTGTACCTTTTTATAGTGTGTAATAAATTTCAATTCATTTAATTTAATTCTACACTAAATTTCAAAAGTATATATAAAATGAAACAGGTTTTTTTGCAATGAATTTGTTTTACTTGTAATGAATGTTTCATTTAAAAGAAAATAGAAGGGGAAAAAAAGAGGTTGAATACACCTTATACGTAGATTGCATCAGAATCTATGGTATATATTTCATTGAAGAATAATGGATAGGCAGAATTTTTTGTATATAAAAATGAAAAGAATTCTGTAAAAT
The DNA here is from genome assembly GCA_019973955.1 of Trichonephila inaurata madagascariensis. Lineage (NCBI taxonomy): Eukaryota > Metazoa > Arthropoda > Arachnida > Araneae > Nephilidae > Trichonephila > Trichonephila inaurata. The sequence continues at coordinate 138,608 of BMAV01018350.1, read as the reverse complement.
TACGTTCAATCATTGAGATTATTAAATGACAACTGGACCCTCTCAGAGTAAATAAGAAATACAGGAGTTCAATTTCTTTTTTAAGAATGTTTTTGTGTACAAAAAAAGTTAAGGATAATTTAAATGATTTAATATAGTGTCTTCAGGGTTGCATAGCTTTTACCTTTTTCTTTTTTATATAAAAAAATTTAAGCTATAAAAGTTATCTGGTACTTTCAGCAATGTTTTTAAAGATTTTACGAATGATTCCAACAATTGATAATTAATAGATGGTTAGTTTCTATGCATACAGCAGATGTTAATTTTTTATCATATTCATGTACCGTAAAATCCGGTGTATAATACTCACCTATACTTTCAAACTGCATTTTTTAATTTTTAAGTATATTCATCAGTATAACATGCACTCTCATTTTCATTGAGAAACTTGAAATGTACATGTGTAATTAATTCTATTACGTTTTGAAGTCATTTATTCGAGGTATCCTAAGCTTTTGAAAAATATAGTATACTTCTAGAACTGCAACCCTTTAAGTTCATAAGGAATGTAATTTCCTTTAAATAAACAGTTCTTTTATGTGTGTAAAAGAATAATTTTTTTTATGTCCATCTCTCTCTTTTTTTTTTTAAATTTATAAAGCTATAGCCAAAACCAGTGTATAACCAAGCACCTGTAAATTTCGATCTTAATTTTTCTGCTAAAAGTGTGTGTGTTATACACTGGATTTTATGGTATTTACTTTTATTGTTCATATTTCATTATCATTAAGCCAAATTATATGTTGTATAATTTTATCAATTATTCTGTAGCATTTGAAACGGACAGGATGGGTGCTAAGAGATGTTCCAGAATGCGAAGATGTTGCAGGTCACATGTATCGAATGAGTATCATGGCCTTCCTGTTAGATGATGGAATGTCCCATCAAGTAAACAGAGAAAGGTGACCCTCCTTTGCCTTATCTGTGTTAAGTGTAAAATTAAAGAATTTAAAGTTCTATATAGTGAACACTAATAATCACTTTTAAATAATCAAATGTCTTTCATTATTTTTAATTTTAGACATTTAGGGTGAATTGCTTGAACGTTTATATTAATTTAGATTTAGCATGGTTCTTATTATTTTATTTTCCATAAGTTTTACTTATTGTATCATATGATCCATAAATATGATTTTGCTTTCTGTTAGTTATAAATTACATCAAGAATTATTTACTATGCTTTTTCAAGATTACTCATTTTTTCATAAGAGTTTTTAAAACATCTTTCTAGCTATTGTTAGTAAAAAAAAAGTTCAGATAGAAAATTGTCAAATTAGTGTATTGAATTTGTTGTAATTATAATATAATTTAGTTGGCTGAGAATTAAAACTCAACATTTGGGTAAATAACTAGTTATTGTATGTTTTGCAATAATTATTGTAAATTTTATGTGAAAATTTGAAGCACTTAGATTGCTACTTAAATCTTGACAAAAGTTAAAAATGTAGGTTTATCTAAAAAAAAAAGAAAAAAATTCTCCAAAATTTTAATTTGTCTGTACTTTTATTTATATAGGTGTATCAAAATGGCTCTTGTTCATGACATTGCTGAATGTATAGTAGGAGATTTAACTCCATTTTGTGGTATAAGTAAAGAAGAAAAACACAAAAAAGAATTGGTAGGTAGTTTTGACATAATTTTTTCCAAATTCATTCTCAATTTAAAATAAGTTCTGCTAGTATTAATTATAGGGGATATCAAATATTTTAAAATCAACTGATTTTTATGTAAGGAGCATATTATTATAATGGTAGTTTCTTTAACAGAATGCACTATAGGTTTTGAATCAACGGCTTATGATCTATTTTTGAATATTTATAAAATAATGAAAGGAAGGAGTAATTATTTTAATTCTAAAAAATATAATTGAGACAATCCTTGTTCTTCATATTCATATTTTGGACCTTCTAATATTTATAAAAATTTTATTGTGTATTTCAATTTTCTGAAAAATATTTATCTGTGTTAATTATATACTTTAAAATAATTGTATTGTTTAAAAGGCTCAAATTTACTTTTATACTCAAATTTCTTTCAAATTACTTTTAGAAAATTACAAATTATCTAAAAGTGTATGCATAATTTTTTTTTCTTTTTTAGAAATTTCAATTCCTTTTATAATACTTGTATATATTTTTGTATAAAATTCAACTCATGTCGGCTACATGTGTTTGTTTTAGGAAGCAATGGAAAGGCTCTGCTCTTTAGTTGGAGAAAAGGTTGGAAAAGAATTTCTAAATTTGTACAAGGTTTGTTTAATTAAAGTGTTTTCATATTAATGTTAGAAATATCTCAAATTTAAATAAATATTTATGTATTTTTTTATGTATAATATTTTCGCTCTAAAATTACTATTCCCTTTTGTATTTTTTTTTGCTTGTTATTTTATTAAATAAATTAAAAGTTTCAATTGCACTACATATTTTTCTGTGTGCATTTATTGGTGAGAAGTGTTTCTAAACAAAAAGGAAGTAGGAAAAAATTAAAACATTTAATTGGTTTTTCTACGAAAAGTAAGTTCTGATGTTTCATGTAACTCATGAAAAGGGTGGTTCAAATAAGACAGTGATGTCACATTCACAATTGATTTTAATAAAAGATTCTCATTTTAAAATACATACTACTGTTCTTATAGAATTATTAATGCACCATTATTTTATGTACTGTGAGGACAATTTTGATTATTATAGTTTTTATATTTTGTTGAATCATAATACTAATCATTTTAACACAAGAATTTCATTTTTCAAGGGGCTTAAAGTCTGTTGTATTGAATTAAGTATATGATCCTAACAATGAATTTATAACTTAATACATTAACAACTCTGATACATTGTAGAATAACTTTGAAGTATAAATTCTGTTTGAGTATACAAATTTTGATAAAATACTAAAGTGTCATACTTTTCTTTGATTTTTAAAGAAATACAGCATTCAATGTTATGTTAAAATATCCTTTATAAAAAGAGAATATTTGCATATAAAAATCAGATATTTGAAAGCATTTAAATATATGTATTGTTAAATTATCATTGAGATTGATGTAATGATTTAAATATAGAATAAGTAAATCATGCAATGTGTTATATCTGCTTCTTTTTCCTCTAAAATTAATATATCTATGCCAAAATTATAATTATAGTATTAACCCATTAAGGTAGGAATTTTTTGTTACTTTGTTTTAAATGTGAAAATGTTTTGGAATTCATTATTTTAAAGTTAAACTTTAACTTAAAAATTTTAAAATGTATAATTCATAGAAAACCTGAATTTTATTAGATTAATATGTTTTTTAATCATTAATTGCTACTAACAAATTTCAAAAATATTTCACTTAAGTTTTTCTCACTTTTTATTACACATATTCGTTAAATTTTGACTTATAAATGTATATTTTTTAGGAATATGAAGAACAACAAACTACAGAAGCAAAAACAGTTAAAGATTTGGATAAGTTTGATATGATCCTGCAAGCTTTTGAATATGAAAAGCAATCCAATTTCTCCCTAAGTCTACAAGATTTTTTTAACAGCACAGAAGGTATGTTTTTAAATCCATCAAATTGTTCTAAGTGTAGATTTTCTTTATTAATTCAAAGTTTTTTCCCCAACTCTTAAAATTAGTATTATGCAAAGTCCTATTTTGATGTTAAAAAATTATTTTAGGTACTTTTCAAAATCCTTTGGTATTAAAGTGGGTTGAAGAATTAAAATTAAAAAGAAGCAAATGTCAACACCCATCTTTACCAAAACCAAGTGAACCAGAATGTGATCAGAAATAAATTTCTAAAAACTTATTTAGTTTTTAAAATTGTTGCATTTAATGTGTATTTGTTCAAATTTTATGTAAATTTAGTTACACCAAGAACGTATTAATAAGGATTTAATAATTGTAAGTTAATTTTTTATGTAAATTGTTATATTGTGAAATATATGTAAATTAATAATGAATCTAGTTACTTTTTATGCATATAGTTACAGAAATTATATTTTTCAATGCCTTTTTTTGTTTATATATATTTATCAAAACATTGCCATAAAAGCTTTAATAAAAAAGTGACATTAACAAAAAATTATGGTATTAATAAAAATATTATTTTAAGTTATAAATTGTCTGTTTATAGAATAATTAGATGGTTTAAAAAAAAATTGAATCACCTGCTCTAAAAATAATGTTAGCTCCTAGCTTGCTGATCTTTTCATTAGATTGCTTTTTAATATTCAGAGTATTTTACATTATATGAAAGTGTCCATAATATTATAAAGATATTTGTTTGTATTTAAAAATTAAATATTTGAAAACCATTTAAGTACTTGTTTTGTTGAATTGAAATTATTATTAAATTATTATGAATTCAAACAAACAGAATTGACTTGATTGAAATATTTGTTTTGATTTGTATGTGCGCTTAACAATATATATCTGCTGTGCATTTTTCACTTTTATCTAGATCAACTCTTGTGATAAAATAAAAGGATATACTTATCCTGTAGTAGTATTTTCTGTAGCATTTCAGATTATGTTGATTTTATATGTTCAAATTTCAAATCATGCTTGCTGGAAAATATAATTGTATTGTGCTCTTTGAAATCTTTATGAGGGTTTACAAAAGAATTTTAATGTATGGAATATTATAAGTATGAGGAGCAATGTATATTTATTCAAAATTTATAATCGGTGATTAATAATTAAAAGGTAAAATTGATTGATACAGTCAGACCCTGTTAACATATGACTCTGTAACACACAAGTATCGGATGATTGACCTTTCTATAGGATCTCAGTATTACTGTTCTTTTCATCAAATTGGTACAGTTTCAGATGATTTCTGCCATAGTTATTTTCTTTATTCAGATAGCTCTTTTTCCTTTCAGAGTATGATGACTTTTAGTTTTTCTATATTTGCCTGTTTATGAGATCCACAGTTATTATTTTGATAAAATCTAAAATATTTTTTAGTTCTGAAAAGAATTATTTTTATTTCAGTAAGATCACACAAAAAAAGTATTTGAATAAATTTGGAACAAAATGCATACCTAAGTCTGAATAAATTATAAACAAATAATACTGATTTCTGTCAGGAATTCAGTTAAAAGTCTTTATTGCCACCATCCTGAACACCTGATAAATAAATATCTGAAATAAAACTAAGTGAAGCCTTGTAAAAAAAATCAAATTATTATACATAGCAGCTTTGTTTGTATGACAATATATTGTAAACAAAGAGCTTGGGGGGTCATGTGCGTGGATTAAAAGAAATCGAAACTACTCTAATTCCCCTATGCCTAAAACCGAATTTTGTATTTTTGTATGTTTCATAGAGAAGTTAATATAGAATTAATAGAATGGGTAAAAAGAAGTTTTAATATCTTGATTAATTTTCCACATTTTAAGTGTGATCTTATTTTTTCATTAATCTCCATGTTGGGGCCCTCGTGAAACAACTATCATATGTATGTGACCCGGGGAAGAAAAAGGTTGGAGTATCCTGGTTTAACATGGGATTTTATCGTGGCTCATCACTTGTGCTGTATTATCTTTCCTTGACCTTATGATTGTCATAATTTTAATTTTTAATTTAATGAAATTCTGATTAATCTTTTGTTTGTGTGTGGATAACATCATAACACATTTTCTTTTAAGAAAAAACATTAATAGTTCTGTCCTTTTCTTGTATATGAATTATAAATCGCCATTTCTTTAAAAATGAAATATTCCAGTTTGTATTTTATTCATTTGCTTATTTCTAAGTGGAATTGTTTTCAGGAGCTCATAAGCAGTGAGATAATTTGTACATTCAACCATTTTATACTGGTCAAATTTTAAGAGTTAAGGATTTTTCCATTAGAAGTGATTTCTCTCTCCATAATAATTAAAAATTGTTGAATGAGATAAAGTAAACAAAAGGTTTATGTAATTGAAAAAATTAATGTCATTAAACAAATTTGAAAGGGTGCAGGATAAGCAGAAGTTATAAAGGAACTGCTTCTGTAGACTATGTGGATGGCTAAATAAAGAGGACAACACAGAGATGTTACATTGTTCAGATAACATTGAAACAATAAGAGTGGCTAGAAAAAGACTACAACAGAGGAAGATGTACCAGATTTCAATCATACATTCAAGTCTTTGGAGCAACAGAGCTTGCACTAAATTATTCTGAGCAACTGGAATATCAGATTAGTACACAGCAAATAAAATCTGACATGAAAGAGATGTAAAAAGAATAAAATACCAGTAAACAAAAATTGATTGAGGATTTGTTTATAAAACATTTCAACTTGCCTTAAATATTTTTAACGTCAAAGATTACTTTTTTTTAATTTTTCTTTCAAGACAAACTGAAATTCATATCCATGTTGGAATTTATATTGTTGCACAATTTATATTAATATTGTGACTTAAAATTTAATAACCATAACTACTGTGTGTAAAAGGACTCAGATTGCATTATGCTACTTGGATGCAAGTTATTGTTTTGTGATAAAAATAGTGAGTTACAATATTATCTCTACAGTTGCAGGGATAGAGTCAATTTTGAGCCATTTTGTGTAAGTAAAGCTTTATTACCAGTGTAAAAAGTACTTCGATTTATTTTTGAAATTAGCAATAATTCTTAAAAAGGTGCAGGTTTGTTTTATAAATTTTTTTTACCTAAACTATAAAATAAATCTGTTTGGCAATTTCATTCATAAAGTGTAGTTCTTATGTTTACTTTTTGATTTATATCCAATAAAGGAATTGCCCCTGTAACAAAACTATTATTTTTAAAATTCTATTGTTTAGTAGGTATACCCTAAATTAATGGCTATTTTTAAGGATGCTGGAGTCTATTTATTTTCAGATATAAGTATATGTATCATATGTTGAGAAATTTATTTGAATTTTTCAATTTTTACAAATAGGACAGTATAATAATATAGATTTTACCCCATTCAATAAATTACAAAATGAAGTTCACTTGCTTTTATACTATCTTTGTATTTATAAGTATTTCAGTTTTCTGTATTACATTTATTTTGTGATATCATTGATAAATAATGCAATGCAAAATTTATTATTTTTGTTTGTCTATTCATTTTTTTCAAAAAATTTTTGTTTAAAATTTTAATTAAGAGCCTTTATAGTTTAATAGTATTTCTCATGTTAGAATATTCATCTGTAGAAACTTGGATAAAGTAAATAGAACCAAAAACGAAACTACAAAAAAAGAAAATCCCTAAGTAACTAACTGCATTGAATATTTTAATGAAAATAAAGAAGGAGGGGGGAGTTCCGTCATATTTGCTGTGTGAGTAGGCTAAATAATTAAAGTTTAAATGTTTTTAAAATGAGATGAATTGCATTTATATTTCTCTGAGATCTATGAAGCACAAAGTGCAGTCAATTCAATATTTAGCTGTATTTTTATATATTATATAAAAAAAATTTTGTTGTTGAACTATGCATTAAATGGTGTTTTAAATAAGTTTACTCTGCAATACTCTGAGTTTTCTAATAATTAGAAAGAAAAGGAAGAAAAATTATTACATTAAAAATATTTTTACATTATATGATCAACTTAGACATAAAAATATTACACCAGCTTAAATATTGGTATCAGCAAAATAATCAAAATTTTGTAATTTTTAATTCATATTTATTTTCAATCAAACTAAAACTAGGCTGCAATAATCAAGTGGTCGTATTATGAACTTGTAGACAGCATTACTTTTGTCAAGTCCTGGTGCATTAAAGAACTGTCTTTTAGAAGGACTTATAAATACTAAATGTGCCAGTTCTCTAAAGTCTTCACATGGGTGTAATATAGAAGTTTGAAGAGTGAGGTGCCAGTTCAGATGTCATCCTTATCATTTGACCGTAATTTAAAATTGCAAGGTTCTTGACTTCAACACCTCTGGCATTACTTCTGAATGTGATGTTAATAAATAATCATTCACAAACTAAAATTATCGAAGCCTTGGCTATATATATTGATAAAAGATTTAGGTTTGTTTTGTATCACTTGATATTCTATTTCTTTCTATTTCATAACATAACATTCTTGATTGCTTTCTTTATATATTTGCTTGCTTATTGGAATAAACTTGAGAACTATACAGCAATCACTCATTAACCCTATGCACTTTTTCCTAAATTAAAATTTCTATAATGTTACATTTTTCTGCAGTTTATTCATAATTGTTGTTACCTTCCATGTAGAGGGGTTGATGTATGATTCTCAAAGTCCTCGTGTCAGCTCAAGTGTTCTGAATCTTTTTGTCTTCTGCTTAAAATTATGAAATTTGTCGTGAAACCCTCATGTTGCTTCAAAGCGCAGCATTAATAAACAATCCTTCATTCATAAATGTCTTTGCATTCATATCTAAATTACATGTCATGCATAATTTTGAGGGGGCAAGTCAAGAAATTTTAAAAATAAATTATTTTAACTCTGTTATTATACACTGCACATAATTTTTTTAATTAACTCTAAGCATATTGGAACTGATTAAACACAAGCCAGTTTATTCTCCTCTTTTGTTGATTTAAGATGTTATTTCAGTTTTTGAGAGAATATTAGAAGATTTAGTTTTTGATATTGAATTTTCTTTTTAAGAACTGACGATTTTGGCTGTATACTAATATTATTCAAATAAATGCAACCTATAATCTTTTTTTAAAATCTAAATGTAATTTACCTCAGTAGATGAGAAATGATTGTAGGTTAAAAGCATGCTCTTTAAATTTGCATTTGTAATGTTATTCTTTTATTGGTTTAATTAAGGAACTGTGTCCTGCCATCTTGACTTTATTATTAAATACTTTACTCTATTCCAATATTAAAAAAATATCGCACCATTTTATTTATTTATTTATATTTGTTATCAGATTGTTCTTATGTAGTAGTGTTAAAGGAGAGAGAGATTGATTTGTGAGTACAGATTTCTCCAAAGCCGATCATATCAAATAATGAAAGCTGCAATGTATAAAATCTACCAATTTTAAAAATCTTTAATATATTGTTAAAATTACGTATTTTTCCTGTATATAATCCGCGGATTATGTGTTAAAATATTTTCAAATTTCGTTGTGCGTATTATATGCCGCCCCGCAGATTATCTAAGAAAAAACGTTTTGCATCAGAAAAGCTAACAATAAATTTTTGAAAAAAAATGCTGTTTATGTTTTATAAAGTAAATAATAGATGGCGCTTTCATGACTCGGTTAAGGTATTTCAGCCATAACTAGTTTTTGTCCAATTACGTTCAAAAACAATTCGGTTCCTCAAATGGAAAAAACAGTTACTAGTCGCTGGCGCCATTTCCAATTTTCTCTTGCCTAGAGTTATTACGTCCTTTGAAAGTTTTCATCATGTTGAAGTGAAAACTCGTAAGTTACACTGCAAACTTCAAGTTAAAAACTACAGAGAAGGCTACCGAAATCGGGAAGCTGCAAGGTTTTTCAACGTTGACGAATTGAATATTCGTTTGTGGGGAAAAACAAAACCAACTTCAAAAATTGTGATCGACATTAGAGCCGATCGTCGTGGAAAACCTCACTGGTCAGAATTAGAGGAATAAATAAATAAATGGATTTTTTAAAAGAAAGAGGCAATGGGAAAGCAGTCTCGATCTTAATTTTTTTGCTGTTAACTTGCTAAATTAAAAGAAAGATTTTTTCCGCATGCAATGATTTGTTTAACAACTCAAAATATAGATGGCAGTAGCAAAGTTTTTGTTTTATTGAGATTGTCGTAAAAAGTACTATCATACATATTTAAAAAGACGTTTCATAATAAATTTTGTTTTCTGTACAATTTCTTACTTCTATTTTTAATTGTATTGTGTGTTTTTTATCTTATGTGACGCTCATTATCGGCAGCTCATATTTTGGATTATTTGCCGTGAAAACTGCCGCGGATTATATGGCGCTGCGGATAATACGCCGCTGTGGATTATATACAGGAAAATACAGTAGTACAATGTGCATTAGTTTAGATTATATAATCATCACATTACTGTGACTGAAACAAAAAGCCCACTATCCATGACACAGAACGTAACTTTTAAGTTTGCAGATTGTTTTGTTTAAGATTTAAGTTTCATTCATCTCCATGAATACCAATTCTCTATGTAAATATTTAGTATAATTTTCATAGCACTGTCTGTTAAAAATGTTAAGCCATTCAAAAAGTATACATTTGATTCCTCTTTGTGCACATGCACATTTGCTCCAACACCTAATAAGTTGAGCTAAAAGTCCAGTTGCTGCAGAGGTTTAAAAGTTTAAATCTGAATTTTTATCAGACTAGAAAGGTCTAACTAAGACTAAGGGTCATTACATCCTACACAGTTTTGAAATCCTTCTTTGTAGTGTGAAAACTTAAAGAATGATATGCACATTTTAAGTGTTATTCATAATCCAAGTTGTAATCAGGAACTTCTAGATATGTCTTTAGTTATCCATAATAAATCCTGAAGCAGTACTAATCTGAACTAATAACATGTATTATTTCTTTCCAATACTAAAGAAAATAACCATACTAATTCTTTCAGGAATTTTGTTGAATTCAAAACATCACTGATCAAGCATCTTGGTTTACTTTTTCCCGATAAAATATGTTGATACTTTTCTGTTCTGCAATCACAAATCTCACCAAGCAGGCTTTATTGACGATAACATATAAAAGACACAAAAAGAAATGTTTATAAATGTTGGTTCTCATTGGTCCATCGTCCATCTTTGGATGTATTATGAAAAAGACGTTACTGATAAGAAAAGACTGCGACTTGTTTTGTAAATGGGGGGAGGTAAAAGTTTGCAAACATAAATATTCCTTTTGGCATCAGTTATCATTTTGGGGGACTTTATCACCTGAGCCAGTGAAATGGAAAAGTATCAATATTTTTACCTAAAAATACAAATAAAACATAATTTGATTTCATTAGTCTCCATTTTTAGTGGTGAAACTTCAGATTTTCATTTGGAAGGAAGTTTGTATGATAAATCCTCTTCATGTTGCTTTTAAGTGACGTTAATTCAAATCAGATCAATCTTAAAAGTAGTATTGATTCAAAAGTTGTAAATATACATAATTATATATAAGGGTAAACTATGAATCTTGTTTCATTGTTAAGGAATAAGCTGTTGATCTTAGTGTGGGCTTATGTTTTGAAATACCTACTGATCCACAAATATTACATCTAACAATGCTTTAGACCAGTGCTCCGCAACCTTTTTATCGCTGTGGACCAGTCAACCTTTGATAATTTTACCACGGCTCACTGAGGGTGGGACACGTTGATTGTTTATATTTTAGATTGTTTTGATTTAACAATTTTAATTTAGTTACATTTATATAAATATGCCTTCAGAATAGAATATAGTTACACTAAAAATGAATATACCGTAAAATCCGGCGTATAACGCGCACTTTTAACACAAAAAATAAGATGGAAATTTAAGGGTGCGGGTATAAAAACGATAACAAAGATTTAAAAATAACAAAAGAGATGAGCATAAAAAAATTTTTCTTCTATTTATATCGAAATACTGTTTATTTAAAAGAAATGACTTGCTTTATGAACTAAAAGAGATGTAGTTCTTGAAGTATACTATTTTTTCAAAAATTTGGAATAGTACCTCGAATAAATGATTTCAAAACATAAGAGCAATGTATACTAATGTGTCAGATTGCTTCGTAAAAAAGGGGATGTGCGTTATACGGCGAATATCCCTAAAAATTTAAAAATGCAGCTTGAAAGTATGGGAGCGCTTTATACGCCGGATTTTACGGTAAGTGATTTAACGTGGAATTTAAAGTGATTTCTGTGGAAAGTTGCGCAAATCCGAGAGAAATGCATCACTTTAAATAAAATGGCAATAGTTTAATGTTCTTTAGGCGGCCCGGCACCATTTGATCCATGGACCGGTCCGGTCCGCGGACCGGGGGTTGCGGATCACTGCTTTAGACTACTGGAACAGAAAAATCAGCTTTGGGCCAGTTTTTGGATACTTCTACTCCTGTCATTGCTAGTTTCAACTTTCAAGGAGTCACCATAAAATAATTGAAAAGATTGATCTCATGTGTACGCAATATTAAGAGAAGCTCTTATGACTTGTTGCAATTTTAATTAAGATTGTCCTGTGGGTAATGTCTTTGTATAAAAAAAAATGAAATGAGAGCAAATGTATGTGAGTAAAAATCGAAATATTCATTCCACAAAAGTAAGATTCAGGCTTTAATGATTATGTAGCTTTAAGGTTTTTAATTTATTTTAAAAGATTGAAATTTGAAATCGGAACAAAAAAAGTGGTAAATGTAAGTTATCTTGAGGAAAAAGAAATAATTTGTGTGTGTTCATCCCAGTGTAAAAATCAAGAAAGCAGGTAAAAGAAGAAATTCCTTTATATAAATATGAATTAAAAACTTTAATAGAGTGCAGAAACTGTTTAACCCATTCAGGACCATGATCATGATCACATATATGTGATCCCTCGTTTCTCCCTCCACGGCATCATATATGTGATTGAGCTTTCCCTCCTCGTATGCCCATGATCACACCGCTGTGATCAGTTAGGAACGTTTTTATATTAATTTTTACAAGCACTAGAGAGCGGTTAAAAACCGGGGTTTTCGATCGTGTTTCGTAAAACTTTGAACTTCAATACGTGCTTTCAGCTCCGTGTTTTTTTTTAATGGGCTTGATTCATGAAGTCACATGATAGAAACAAACACGTATTTTCCATGGAATTCAAAACAAACATTAAACTAATTGTACTTGTTCTATTTGTAAAACTCAGATAAAATTTCATATTTGGGTAAAGATGTTTAAAATGTTAGGGAAAAAAATTTCTTCAAAAAGATTTTTTTTAAATTAAAAAAAGTCGTATTTTATGCTTATACTTTTAAATAAAATGATTTTATATACATATGTACTTTTTAAGAGAAAGTTTCTGCAAAGAGCAAAACTCGGCTACACCGGAGCGCGTGAACTGATTAGCTGGAAACACAAGATAGTTTTCATCGTGTGACTGTGACATCACATGAGTTTTTGAATTGATTGGCTAGAATCACGTGGCTTTCACTATCATGTGACTATGACGTCACATGAATGAACCTCATTAGATCCGAGATATTTATGAATATAAACAACTGTACATGTTCATTTTTCAAGAGAATCGGACATTTAGAGGTTCGTGATCTATTGCTCTATGGATTTCTGTTTTATTTTGAATAAGTTGGTTTAGTTTTCTAATATTTTTTCTATATTAGTTTTTAAATGTTTGGGATGTTTGTCAATTTTTTTTGAAAGCGTATGTAATTTTTTTAATTGAAATGAAAATATTTTCTTTAAAATTCGCAATTGTTTTTTTAAATATAGCCAAAATGTTTGTACTCCATGTTCAAATATTATCAATGATAGTAAATTGTAAGTTTTAGCGTATTTGGTTGCATTTAAAATTTTATATGAATTTTTAAAAGAAATTATATATATATAGGCTTAGCGGGGAAATTCGACTGGTCCCGTGCGTGCGTATCCTCTCCGAACGTACGGGCCTGGGAAGCGCTTCTTTCTCCTTCCGCTGGTCCTAAAGGGGTTAAATGTAATATAAACAGAATACAATCTCTTAAAAACACACTCTATAAAGCTGCCATATCATGATAACTGATTAATGACTTAATGATCAAAAGATATAAGTTTGAGGTTCAGTTCCAATTAAAATTCATAAAGTAAAGGAGTTGCCTTTCATTAAATGTAAATAGAATTTAATTTGAGATTATTTTGTTATTTTTAAAAGATAAAGAGAGAGAGAGAGAGAGGTATTAGAGAGGTGTGATGTCTTTTTGTTAATTTGATCATGATACAAAACTTTTTTTAAAAAAAGTCTGCTTCCGATAAAATATAAGCCCTTTCACTATTCCAAATTCAAGTAAATGAAATCCCAAAATATGTTTCCAGGAGCAATAAAAAGAATTATTTAAGAATTGATTCTTAAAATATTGGTTTAAATAAGGTTCTACAAAATACTACATGTTATTGAAAGCCAGCCAGGATTGATTATGACGTTATGTGCCGTAATATGCGCGAGAGTTATGTACCATGAATCATAGAGAAAAGACAAATCTACAAATTAAGATAAATTTCACTGATTGATATTTTATTGCATTCTTTTTTTAAAAATTGGCTTTTCCTTCCTTATTTTTCATAAACATCGTGCCGTTTAGATCGATAGCTTACCGGATGGAGTGATTTAAAAATAAACAAGTAATATAAAGAAAAAATTAAGTTAATTCCTATTTCGTTTGAAAAACTTACTGGCGCCATCTGTTGCAGATAAATTCAACTTCGTCAGAAATAAAGCAGAATAAATTTAAAAATGAAATTTAGTTAATGAATTAATATTTTTGAAAAAACTGTATTAACATCAAGTGTCAACCACTGCAAGTGTAAAAACATACATTTGAACTTGAGTGGATTAAAAAAAAATATTTTACTAACGATTGAAAATTTGAACAAGATATATTTTTCAATTCCTACTATTAGTTCACTCTCTCCCTATATATATATAGGGAGAGAGTAAACCAATAGTAGGAATTGGAAAAATTGACGTGTTTCAACTGTGTTTTCAAAAATAAACTCAAAATTCTTTAATTATTTTAAATATTGGAACCAAAAGTCAATTTTCTTATTTGGATATCTCAGATGATGCAAGAATCATAATCCTGCGACGTTTCGTTCGAAAGTTTGGGCCTCAAAATATGCCATAAAATCACTTCCACAATGAATTTTAAAAAATGTGAAGTGATTAAAAAATCTCGTGCGCGTATCTCTTTCCGTCTTTGCACTAATTCCTTAACCTGGAACGATGTTTCGCTGTATTTTTTCTAAAATTGAAATTTGCCTACATATTTACAAAATACACTGTCTGTTTTGGGGTATATCAAACAATAGGACCCGAACTATCGAAAAATTTTCAGAAAGAAAAATAAGACCAATATTGAATAAGACTGCGTTCTTATACTGGGTCCGTAAAATTTTGAAATATGTTTCCAAAAATATTTTCTTTCCCCATTTTTTCTCTAAAAAAATTGCGTACACAAGGATGGGTTGGGGGGAGGGGTCCAACCCAGTAGCGCACACAGGAATTTTTCAAGGGGGTCCGGGGTCAAAGTTCACCATTCTTGTATCAGGCTCCTTTTGATTTTGTCGCTTTTCGGGACAAAACACATTAAAAACTAATTATTGAATAGATAATTAGCATTAATTAATAAAATTAATAATATATTTAATTAAATTTTATGTTCTATATACTTAGAATTATAGTCAATAGGAAAAAAAATAAAGGGTTTTTTTTAGGGGGGAGTGTCCGGACCCCTCCCTTGTGTGCGCCACTGGTCCAACCCCATCCATAACCAACAGATTTGTAAGTTTTAGCATATAGATCGGGGGTGTCCAACCCAAATGACCTTGCGGGCCACTTCGGAAAAACACTATAATATCGCGGGCCGCACATGAAAATATGTACCTTTATATCAGATTTGGAAAGAAAAAAAAAACATTTATTGGAGTGAAAATTTAAAACAGAATGAACTATTATTACTGTTTTCATTATTTTTCATGTATACAGACATAGATAATATAATAATGTTTATATAATATAATAATGCAATGATCAAATAATGTTTAAAATATTACAATTGCCATTTTCTTGAAAATTTCGGTGTTCCTTTTGAATTGATCTTTCGTTACTTATTGTTGAAATTTGATTGTACTGTCATTCGTAAACGATTAAGTATACATTGCCCTTTATCATAACCGCCCTGAATATATATATTTTTTTAACTTTAAAAAACATCTCTGATTGCTTTTTGGGCACTCTAAACAGAAAAGGAGGAGAAATGAAAGTCGCACACGCAGAGAATCATGAACCATCCATAGTAAATGGTATGCATAATGCAATTCGGAATTTATTAAAAAAGTAATTCATTACAGTAAAACCAAATGTAACGGTTTGATAAAATATAAATGTATTTTAATGTAAAGGACATTTCTATTATCAAATGATTTATTTTAACACAAGAATAGGTAACAGGCAAATATATTGTAGATATTCTCTATATATATATATATAAACATCCCCTTAAATAAATTTCAAAATGAAAAAAACTTTAAAATCCTGATATTTAAAATTTTTTTAAAAAGAGTCGGTGGGCCGCAACTTACGTACTGGCGGACAGCGTGTTGTACACCCCTGATAATAGATTACGCTTCGGTGCTTTGTCTATGTGTTTTTTAGAATAACCCTCTACCCTCCCCCCCTAAAATAAGTATGTACGCTACTGCTAAGCACTGAAAGATTAATGTATAAAATATATCTGCTAGAAAACATAATTTGATTCAAACAAAAAGAAGTGTAATAAAATATTCCACTGTATATAGCATAATAATCTAATAGTGAAGACTAATATTACTGATGGAACATTTCGTAATTATAAAAAGATTATTTTATGCCTTATTTATATATATATAAACATTAGATGAAGAAAGCTTAAGCTATTTAGCTCCCAGTGAACAAAAACCACACGGACTTCTGGATTTACAAAAGAACAGTCATTACCTTAGACGGCCAAGCGTTCATTTTGATCTTCAAATTTTCGCCAAAATCGGCGATGAATATATCAAACTTTCACTCAGTGATACTTCTATGACCTGCAGCCCAAGGCGTTATACCTAACATTTCATTCACTATATGACCTGCCATTAAACAGGCGTACGATTTTTTCCTTTTTTCAGAGTTGAATGCCATGGCAATTACTCTGTAGGAATGAAGAAAAATATGTATATAATTGCGAAATAACTAGTTTTGATACTTTTCTTGGTTACTCTTAGTATGGTTTCTAAATAATTCGATTAAAATAACACATTCAGTATGAGTAAATTCGTTTATTAGGAAGAAATATGTGTTTATGGAGGTAGTAATAAGTGGGTAGACAGTAATGAGCTAAAACAGGGTTTTAAAAAAGCGCCCAGTAGATTAAATAAGCTCCTAACAAATCTCTTTAGAATTGCTTGAAAATAATAAAGTTTCAACGAATTCAAAAGATGATCGTAATGAAAAAATCACGAAGAAACCACACGGTTCACTTCAAACCTCCAAAAGTATTCATTCTTTAGGTAAATTTACGACTCCTAGATATTCAGGTGATATTTCCTTCTTGTTTAATTAAACTTGCATATTTATCGACGCTTCTTGGAAGTCTGCTTGGTTAGCATTAGAAGCATACACAAAGGACTTCCGATAAGAGATGTCTGTACGCCTCTGAGCAGCATTGAGATGGAAGTTGCGTCATTTAATAACGTTTTAGTGATACTCTGATAAAAAATGAAAAATTTAGGGTCCGTCGCGTAGCCAAATGTTTTGGGGTAGTATGCTGACATACGCTTTCAAGCCCCTACTTAATGGTTCAAAATTACGAGGGCCGTCTCCAAAAGCCCTCGAAGTATCTGAATAGTGCGACGTTTATCCACTCATTCATTCATCCCACTCCCTTCAAAACTGTCGCGGTAATTAAGTGTTCGTGATCGCAATCTCATGAATTTCTGCCGAGTTCTTGGGTTTGAATTTTCAATCTAGGATGGCGCATATTTCAATTTTTCTATGAGACCTTTCAGAATCTGTAAAAGAGAGAAATGTTAACATTAAATGGTAGACCTTCATGGGCCTCTAGAAAGGCGCTTCGAACTGCTGTTATATGCAGTGCTGGTTTATCCATTGGGCGGGTGCCTAGTATGGATGGCGATCTGAGATCGAAAAATCGATTTCTTCGGCCAAAAAAAGTCTGCATTAAGTCGATTCAGTGAATCGATATTTCATCCTAGAAAATCGACATTCGATTTTTTCTGTTTTGGTTAAAACCAAACCGAAGCAGAATTTAAACACTATTTATCGAGCTTTGTACCCGAAATATGTTTCTGATTTTACTGGCAAGAACAAAAACTATATTTATCATCACGTACACTCCCAAAAGCCACGAAAATATAGAGTATCGTGGATCATCTGTTCCTCGTGACCCCTTTTTCGATTGCCGGAAACATCGCCAGTGATGAGCGGAACCATTGACCCTAGTAGACTTGACAGATGTTGTTTTAAAAGTTTAGATATTAGGCAATGGGAACTGTGTGTGTGTGTAAGCTATATAATTTCTATTTTCTAAACTTTTTAATGTAACAAATACATTTAGAAAATAAATGTCTTCTTTTATACCGGATACTTTGACATGGTAATGAAGGTAAGTGAATTCGATCTCAAAAAACCCCCGATTTTTATTTGATAAGAGATCCTTTATTATGGTATTTTTCTTGTTTTTTTATAAAATGGATTTAATTTTCCGAAATGCAGACTTGGAAAAAAAAAATGTTTTTTTTGAATTGATTCATTGGTTACGATTCGAATCGATTTAAAAATCGATCTTTTTCACAAAGAATCGCCATCCCTAGTGGTTCAGAAGGGCCCGGATAAGCTGGACGAAAAAAAAATTTCGAATCCTCCAGTGCCGAGGATCCTGTAGATCTTCTGGGCCCAAGGCCCAAAATGAGCTTAAATCGGTACTTGTTATACGATAAATCTTTTTTGGGGGGGGGAATCTACCTGTCTATTTTGAAACTTTGTAATTCCTGTCTTCATTAGCTATGTTAAAACTGATCTGTAATCTAAAATTGTATGTCGAGACTTCCCTATAAATTTTGCCTTTTGTGTACTTCTGTAAAAAATGAAAAAAGATTTTTGTTTAATAAAGGCTGGGGGGGGGTCGCAGGTGGTCTGTTTGTAGTTCTAAACCTCTTATGGTAAGCCCAGTCTCCTTGGTCATTGATAAAAAGCCCCTGATCTTGTAAATGCAACGGGAATAAACAATTGATCTTCTTGACACTAAGTGGCCCTGGGGGCCTAGATTTTTATTTTTTTCGCTTTTTTTATCTTCCTTCCCCTTTTTTTCCTCCCTTTCTACGTTTACATTTGTAGTTATCATAGATGCACATTTTTTCTTAATTATACGAAAGTTTGGTATAGCTTGGGCGAAATAGCTTCTTTTGCCAAGAAAAAAAAACCAGTCAGGTTTTTTTTAAATTTATATATATATAAAAAATTTTTTTTTAAAATTTTTTTCTACAAACGAGAAAAAACCCTCCATCAATCACATTCGAAAAACATAAAATATGAAAATTACACAAGAAGGACACATGAGCAAACCCAGATTAAAAATTTTAAAATGGTGCTCAATATTTAAAAATTTCTGATTTTGGAAGCTAATATATAAAATAATTTATATAAAAGTGGGGGGAACATGTTTTTTGGGCCCGCCAGCCTTCCCCCCTTAAAGTAAATAATACTGAGCAAAACCTATTGAAAGTAATGGATAGGGAAAATCTAAATCCATTATATATAGTATAATTAAATAAAAATAAAAAGTTCTAAAACCTACAGCCAAAGAAGAAAGAAATTTGGGTTCATGAGACACAACAAAAATAATACAAAAAAAATCTTTGACCAAAAAAAGAGACCTTAAAGATTTTAAAGCTGTCGCTGAGTTAGGCCAGCGATTTAGGTTAAGCAATGCTTTATGGATCCACTTCCCCGTACAGCAGAAATTTTCGACATAATAGAAAAATCAGACATTTATATTGTAAAAATTTGAATTTTTAAATTTCTTTTTATTTTAGCTCAATACATCCTTTGACCCCATGACTGCCGCCGGCCTATATGGCGTATGTATCCGTTTCGCTCAACCAGTGCTTGGCCCCCAAGGGTATATCCGTCTTTCTGTCGATTTTTCCCTTTGCGTTCCTATCAGTAAAACTTTTCTGAAGGCTTTGGAATACAATAAAATGGCCTTGACAATGTTTGCGAAGTATTTACTTATTTCAGAGAAAATATGCTTATTTTGCCCCCAAACGACCCGTTCGCGCGCCTATGTGAAAAAACGGTGTGGGGAATCGCTTTTTCCTTTTAATTGACAGTTGGGGTTGGGGGATTCAATGTCGTTAAAAAAACAATTAACAGTTTTAAGTTAAATTTGAAAGAGTTCCAACACTCGAGTTTTGGAACTTCTGGCTAAATTCTTGTTTTAGTTTCAAATTTCATAATAATGACGCTATAGAATTCAATAGATGCACACATTTATAATTAGCTTTTCTTACGATTGTAAGAGATGGAAGGAGGTCAAAGTATGCATTAAAAAGGTTTTTCTTTGTATAAAAATAGCTTTCAAAACTTTACGTTTAAAAGTTAAACGAGTTTTTTAGATATAAGTTTATTAGGTGGCACAAGAGAGGAAGTTTCATAATGTAGGTTATGGGAAAAAAGAGGGTATTTCCCAAAGAAGTTTCCGGTTTAACTTAAAGTAATTAATTCGCCGTATCCGTAAAATTATCGCAATGACTAATTCAAATGTTAATAATTCCATTTTTCAGTGTTTGCATTTGATTTCATATTTCCCTTACTATTATAGCACATTGAAATGCCTGATAAATATGAACAACGTGTTCCCAAGTATTTTATTATGGTCGCTTAGGATATTTTTTCTTAAAAAAAGATGTAGGAAAAGTGAAAGATTTATTTTACATTAAAATTAGTTATGCTTTTTAATGGATTCATGGAATGATGGAATTTTAAAAAAATACTTTATTTTAACCTAAGGGATTTTTAAAAAAAAAAAAGCTTTCTTAAAAAATTTGTTTTAAGTTACTTAAATAAAATCTTTTTTTGATTTCGTACTTTACAAGCGGAACTAGTCACAAATTTTGTGACAAAGTTGCAAAGAATCGTGATCTTAGCTAAAAAAAATCAGTTTTTTGGTTTAAATTTGTAAACTAAAAAAAATCTCAATTTTTGTTTTTTTTTCGTAAAAATGGCCGAACCTTTTTAAGAAAGGAAAACCCTTTTCTTAAATTTGATTATTTCCGTTCCAAAGGTTTCTAAAATTAAAAAAAAAGGGATTCCCAAGTCAACAGTTGGTGGGACCGGGGGTTTTTGGAAAAATTGGGAAACCCTTGGATGACAAGGCCGGGTGTTGGTGTGTCCCGAATTTATTTTTTTAGGGCCCGGTTTAGGAAAATTAAAAACCCCCGGGGGAGAAAGGGGATCCCCCCTTAATCTTTAGGGCCAAATTAACGTTTTTGGGGATGTGTGGAAAGCGGTAAAGTCCTTTTTTTTTTTAATTGGCTTAAAAAATTTTACCTTAATTTTAAACCAAAAAAGGTTTTTAATTAATTTTGGAAAAATTTAAAATGGTTTTAAAAAAATAGAGAAAAAACAACAAAAAAAAATTTTAACCGAAAAAAATCTTTGAAAAATTGGGAAAAAAAACCGGGAGGGGGAAAAACTTAAATTTTTTTTTAATGGCTTAAAATTTTTTTAAAATTTTTTAAATTTTTTTAAACAAAAAAATTTGGTAATTTTTTTTTTAAACAATTTTTTAAAAAAAGAGAAAAAAAGAACTTGTTTTTGAAAAAAATATCAATTCATTAACGGAAAGGGGAAAATGAAAAGGGGAAAGATTTAGAAACCATTTTTTTAAAAGCGTATCAATTTTTTACTCATTTTTTAAAAAAAAAATCGTAAAAAATAAAATATCATTATTTTATTAAAAAATATATACCATATCGTGGCCAAAAAAATGATCTTTCCGATTCTGTAATTATTTTTTGTCTGAGATAGATAGTATGAATTAAATGGTGTTTTTAAAAACGTGGGGAAAATTCGGAGCTTTTCATTTCTACCTTACGTTCATCGCGTAACCGTAACTGGTAACGCTTAGCGAAAATTTTTCTCTACCATGCCATAAGAAGTTAACTTCAAAAGACTCAAGATTTTTGCTGAATTATCAGTTATTTCGATTTTTTCTCTTGTGCTCTGTTTACATAATCTTTCTCTTTCGAAAACAGTTTTAATGGTTTATTTTTTTTAAAAATTAATACTTTTTATCCCCCTTCCCCTTAAATGGGCTATTAACTACAAACCCTTTGCAGACGCGGGAAGTTCCTAAGAGCGGAAACCATTTCATTGGTGGCGCAATCTGGTAGCGTCTACACCAAATCGTGACGTTTAAATTTTATTTAATTCAAACTCTCATTGAGTGCTAAATTTATTGCAGCGATTTAATTTTACCGAGAGTACCGGAGCCAAATTGATACTCAAGGGATTTTTTACATACCACATAATCATATCACTTGCGTGCCTACGATTTTCGCATCTAGAAAATCTATCGAACCTGCAAACCCTTATGAAGCAGGCACGCTACCTCTAAGCCACCGAAGCTGACAAATTATAATGTATTTATATACAATATATATTTTATAGTTATATATCGTCGGCCTAGTTATCAGACTGCTTAACTCCACTGGTGTAACTGATTTGAAAATGCGCCCAACCGGGGCCAAGCCCCGCGGGTTTTTGTCGGGTTACATGAAACCAAGATGACGGCCTAGCGTTTCCCTTTTTTTTTGTCTCGCCCTGCCTCAGTGGCGCCCGTTTTTTTTATTCCTTCGATCCCGTGTAATCACTATTTTTTTATATCATAATACAACTAGATTTCGAAGGGAGAGGTGGTGGCTAGATTTTAACATAAAATAAATACAACAGTGAGTAATATTAATGTATTACACTTCCAGATATAAATTATTTACACTATTTTAAGCGTTCATTACACAAAATTTGTAACAATATCGCACGATAAAAATATCAAAGTAAACCATATTGTAATTTTATCGCCTTATCTTGGCGAACATAAACAACAACTTGACGCCTAGCCCTACTGTATCAAATTAGCTACCCAGATGGAAGTTACGCAGTCTGATAATTAGACCGACGATATGTATTTATGTATATATATTTTACACGTTGGTACTTCCCCCGCAAAATCGTTCAACAAAATCGTTTGTAAGAAAAGGATTACGTTCCTCATTATTCCCAAACCATGTAAAACCTTTATTTAATTCAAGAAATCATGTAAAAAGGTGATAAAAAATGAACTGTGTATATGTTTTTAGATGTGTATATTTACATTTATGTATTGGGAAAGCCAGTGGCACGCACAGGAGTTTTTCAGGAAGAGGAGGTCGAGGTTTCGAAAGTCCACCCTTCTCGTATCATACCCCAATACGCCGCCAAATATATTCATTTTATTTTGTCGTTTGTCGCAACCAAAAACCAGTAAAAAAATAAACTATTGAATAAATAATTAGCATTAATTAATAAAATAATTACTTAATAAAATCTTAATTAAAATTTACGTACTAATACGTAGGATTATAATCAATCGGGGAAAAAATCTAGAGTGTTGGGGTAATACCGGATTCTTGGACCCCTCCCCCTTGTGTGCGCCACTGTGGAAAACAAAACCAAACCTTGCAATAAAATATTAATTGGTCATTCTTCGCTGTACTTGATAGTAAAACTCTATTGTGTGTCCACAGGATTTGAATCAAAATCGCATTGTACTCACTAGAAAGGTCTAT
The DNA here is from genome assembly GCA_019973955.1 of Trichonephila inaurata madagascariensis. NCBI lineage: Eukaryota > Metazoa > Arthropoda > Arachnida > Araneae > Nephilidae > Trichonephila > Trichonephila inaurata. The sequence continues at coordinate 115,068 of BMAV01018350.1, read as the reverse complement.
AACATTTTTTATGCTTGAATTCAGTTATCATTTTAGTCCGGTAATGCTGTTTTAAAAGATGAACTGCTTTCCGAAATATTTTGGTATATTGATTTGTTTTTATTCGAAAATCGTTTTTATTGCTCCATAGTGTTATGAGTCAATGATCTGCAACCCCGGTCCGCGGAGCAGTACCGGTCCTGGATCAAATGGTACCGGGCTGCCTAAAAAACATTAAACTATTGCCATTTTATTTAAAGTGATGCATTTTTCTCGGATTTGCGCAACTTTCCACGGAAATCACTTTATATTCCACGTTAAATCACTTTTTATTCATTTTTGGTGTAACTATATTTTATTCTGAAGGCATATTTAAACGTAATTAAATTAAAATTGCTAAATCAAAACAATCTAAAATATAAACAATCAACGTGTCCCGCCCTCAGCGGGCCGTAGTAAAATGATCAAATGTTGACCGGTCCGCAGCGATAAAAGGTTGAGGAGCACTGTGTGTTATAAGTTATTCATATAATTCTTGGTATACACCCAGCTAAGCAAATTGGAATTTTAGTTTTTAAATATTGATTTTCCTCCTTTGCAGTACTATTTAGGACTGTTAAAATTTAAACTAACTGCTAACCGTTAAATTTTGCCCTCTTCTGTTCTTGGAAACCATTAGCCATCCTAATTGTTTTATAGTAAATCAACTTTGTGAAAAAAAATAGAAGTGATTTTTCTTCTGTAGGGCCGTGTTATTTCAAGATAGTGCAAAGAAAGAGTTGAGTGTATGTAAATATTTGGATCGTACCCTGCTTTATATACATATGCCATAATAAGCTTGCGTGCATAAAGAAAAACATTGCTGCAATCCATCATGGCTGTCATACGCCCGAAAAGAAATGTGCTGAAACTGATGAGGTTTCCAAACTTTTTCCTACACATCGACCCTTTTAAAAGGATAATTTTCTTCATAGATTCCTTATATTTATCTCTAATTTGCAGCATATAATACAAAACTAATAGTTGCAACAAAAAGCTCGAAGTTAACAATTTCAGAATATGAACCGAAAATTAAAACATAGAGTTTACTAGATTTTTTTATTATTATTATTCTGTGACATTTCGTTTTAGATTCGTGGATCACACCTACCTGATGCAAATCGTACATTATGTCAATGCATAGAAAAAAAAATTATCATCAACCCCTGAAATATAGATTCTTTTTAAACCTTCATAGTTTTCAAGGCCCTTCCCCCCCCCCTTTGGAATCCCTGGGTTAAAACCTGGAAATCAATCAATTTCATTTAAGGAACAATTTTTGGATTAGTTTCTATATTAATAATGCAAGTTGTCTAAAAAATATCTAAAATCATTGCAGTCTATTCAACGTTAATTCACAGTTATGTCTGCTTTCTCACAGATACTATTTTTTTATTCATATACTACACAATGGGAAAATTTTAAATAAAAGGTCACACCAAGATGGGTGAAACTTTACAATATGGCTACCTTGATATTTTCATTGTGTATAATGTGGTTATATTATGAAACACAAATTCCCATTTTTGGTGGCCGCGGTAGCCGAGTGGTATAGGTATCGAATCGTGGCTGGCTTTGTCACGAGTTCGAGCCCAGTACCACTAAAGACCCGCCGTGTAGGGCAGTGATGCAGGCTAAATATGCCGAGAGCTGAAGTTGGAGAGGGGGGTGCCAGCTCAGGGGTCGTCCACGTCACTTGACCATGGTTCAAAATTACGTGGTCTGTCGCCTAAAGCCCTCGTGTAGCTAAACAGTGCGACGTTAATATTCACTCATTCCCATTTTTGGTCCATTTTGTTTTCTAAAAGTTATAACTTTTTTTTCTTCAATTAAGATTTCGCTTACTCGAATTTATAACTTTTCATAACATTCCTCAATCAATAATTGTTTTTTTCTGATAGAAATTTTTTCCCCGCTTTGAAATTTTAACTTTTTTTTCAATTCCATCTTTTGTAACAATAAATTTTTAATGTTTTACTTTTTTCTGCATTTATAAATTCCTCATATTCTATTTTTTTTAAATCTTAGTATTCATCTTTCTATATGCTGTTCTGCATAAAAAAATAAGTAAATTTTTTATTCTTTCTTTCTTTTTTTTATTTAAATTCCAGGCTATTTCAGCATTTCAAAAACTTTCGCCTGGAAAAAGCAATTCTTTAAAATTATTTTCCTGATGAATTGTTACAGCTAGGCCGCCATCTTGGATACTATATCACTCGACACCAAGCGCTGCTTGGCGCGATTTTTTTTAATCGCGCCAAGAAGAGCTCGAGGGTATCAGCCGATATCAAATTCGTTCCTTGATTTATTCTTAATATTGAGGCAAAGAGAAAATCTTGCACCCTTCTGTGGATTGCGGCCCTTTTTGATATCGAGGAGGACGAGCTGGCTGGCCCGTTTGCGAAAGAAGCCAGAACAATCGAAGCTGCATCTCTCTTCTCTACTACGGTTTTGGATGCTGACGCAGTCGCAAAACAGAAGCTTTGCGCAAACCCTTCGAAAAAATTCTCACTGCCAGAATTGAACTACAGCCGTAAGATAACAACCATAACCAAACTAAGAACAAAATTCTTTAGCATGACGATCCTGTCTGAAGGACCAAGAACATGTGGAGTGAAAGAACTGCCCGGGCACACAGCTAGGTTCCAGACATTTTCTTAACTGCCCTTTTCAGAATTGACATTGAATTTATCAAGGACACATACACTGACAAAACCGAGTAGATTGCCAAGGCAGTGATTCACGCCTTTGGGAATATCTAATATTTATCATTGTGCCTGTGCACTTCGTCATACACGACAACAACAACAGGTTGACTTTTAATTTACCAACAACTTTTACCTGAAATAACTCGAATCATGCAAGTAGTGTTACAAAAAAAGTTAATGGATAAGGTTTTCAAAGTGAGAACCTTCAGAGGTAATACAATAGCACAAATACACTCGTTTCTTTTCTGATACTAGAAAATGAGTCAGTTATAAAAATTTCCAAGCTAAAAAGTTCTGTCGGTTTCTTGTAAAGCAAATCTTTCGTATGACCACAAAGACAGAAAATACATAGCTATTACGGGAATAAGAGGGCCGATGATTACGATTTCAATATTGAATAAGCGATAATTTGGGTTCTAAACTCACTGCTAATGGCATCAAAAGTACTGCCTATGGAACATCACTTCTGTAGAAACAGATTTGCATTTTCGCCAATTTTTTGCAGTAAAAACGTGATATCCGGTTAAGTATGACTCTTCGGGAGTTTTTCAAAATGACGTGAAAATAACTCTGAACGAATTCCTCTTATGCGCTCTCTCACTGCATGCATTCGTGGCGCCACCTAGCGAGGGAGTTTGAAGTTATTTCAGTTAACAAATGTGGGTTAATTGAGTCATTCTGTCAAATGTTATTCGAAAATAAACTGTATCTGGTATTATTTTCATAAGTCTCGCATCGAATAGTATGTTTTCATTATTTCAGAGGAAAGTAAGTCTGCACAATATACCTGTGTCTAACACAATTATTTTAAATAAGTATTAATTTTTTTGTGTTTTCCCTCATATTATTTGTTTTTCGATATTTATTGATCAGAATTTTTTTAAATATTTGTTCAATTTTATTGCAAATCAATGCAAATAAATTCCTCGGAAGAAATTTTTTTTAAGTGCTTGAATTTTATATGCAATGTGCTTTGCGGATTTATTCTTTTCACTTGTGAGGCTTAGCTTTTTTTGATAAGCACTTTTGACGTGTTCCAGGATAAGCGATTTCTTATCATTTCTGAGCTTTCTTCTTACTACATTCCCATTTTTCATCCTTTCAGTCATTTACAGGGATGTGTCTCAAGTACATGTAAGCCTTTCTCCTCCCCTTCTTTCTGGCCGTGGTAGCATAGCGGTTATGGTCACGAACTCATGGCCGTCGTGTCGCGAGTTCAAGTCCTGGTGCCACTGAAGACCCACCTTGTGGAGGGGACTGATCACGTAAAATCTTAAGTTCAAAGTCCCCATTGGCGTGGTAGGGTGATTTGGAAAAGTGGTGACAGCTCGGGTGTCGTTCTCGTCACTTGACTGAGGTTCAAAGGTTCGAGATCCAACGCTAATACCCCTCGTGTTGTTTTATAGTGCGACGTCTTCTCGTAATTAATGGAGTATTTGGTGGAATTTTTTGCCAAATATGGCCCTTGCATCACTTAAATTTGTCGGGGTGGAAAAGCTTGGAGTTGGGGGGTCAGCTTAGGTTTCATCCTTGTCACTTAACCGTGGTTGGAAATCACAGGTACCATCGTGTTGCTTTAGAGTTCGTCTTATTTTTTATTTTTTTTAAAAAACCAATTAAATCAACCGTTTAAATAAATTTTTTAGTTTGTTTATAAAATTTAGTGAAACAATATTTTGTTATTATTTTATATAATATTAAGACTGAGACCGTAAAATTTTGGAAGTTTTTAAAAACTATATAAACCGTTATACAGTTGAACCTGTTTTTGTGCGGTTGATAAAAACCGCACAAAAAAAATGTTCGAAAATTTCACGAATTCTTGCATATAACAAGTCAATTCGTCGAAATACTGCAAACATTTTTTATTATGCGGTCGCACAAAAATAAAAGAGGACCGCTCAAAAACAGGTTCGACTCTATAACGTCAAGAGGAACATGGAAGATAGTTTGCTTTATTTCAGTGTCCCAAATGATCTATTTATTCGTTGATGTAAGTGTGGCAAATATAATTTCTTTAAATATTTTGCTGTTGTCATAATTTTTGTTTTATACTAAAATTAATTTTGGGTATAAATTACAAAACTCAGGAGTCTTTTTTTTTTTTTTTTGTTGTCTTTCATAAAGAATACATTTTCGGAATGCATTTCACAATGTAAAAATCTTTCTTTCTATTAAAACAATTTCGTTTCGTAATAAATTTAGTTAAAAATTGTATTTTTTTTTTCTTTGTATTGTTTTATTTTTATTTCACTAATAAAGTGCTCGAATATTGTTTTTGTATTGCTATACCTGAAAAATGAATCTACTAAAGAACATGTATTATTTTTTTTAATGTTGTTTTTTTTTGTTTTGATTTCTTCTACTTCCAACTGAAATATGGAACTCGTATGTGTTTAACTAAATGTGGATTTTTTTTATAATTTGTTTTTTATTTTAGTATTATTTTATTTTATTTTAAGTTTTATATAAATTGTTTATTTCTGGATATGGCTAAAGTTTTCTAAATATTGACATTGCTATCTTGTTGTTATATTTCCTGGGCTTATTTCACTAATAGAATTGTATTACTATTATGTTTCTTATTTTATATACATTTTTCTTCGTTATTACTGTTGTTCCCCTTTGCTTGTATTACTTTTTTTTCTTCATGTAATAGAATTAATCTTTTGGCTAGAACAAATGTCACATAATGAAATTAGACAAAACTAAATAGTAAACCAGTTATTTATTTTTCTGGTGTTACACATAATAAAATATTTTTGTATCTTTTTTTTGGTATTTTTGTCTGTTACTACAATGTAAAAGAAGCAATGGTTCTTGTTCATAATAATTACAAAATTTATAAAAAAGATGAAAAACTTCTTGAGAAGATGTAAGTAATTTTTCAAAAATAAATACATTTCTTCTTTTTTTTTTTTTAGAATTTGTTTCAAGTTTTATACACTGGCAGGACGATCAGAATACTTCAGAAAACAAGGATATATATATAATCATCTCATTTCTGAGATAATACAAAAATTATTTCCAATATTTGCAGATTAGAGTAGGAGCATTTATATAATAAAAATTGAATCTTTTATTTTAAACCATAAAGTGAAATATTTTAATGAATATGTTGTTACAGTCTTTTCTTAAAATGATTTGTCATATTTGTGGGCATTTTATATTATGATTTTGACTAAATTATTTTCTCTGATTTATAATTTTATTAACAGCTGCATATGTTAATTCTGTTCTTAAAGTTGACTTTGTATCTATATATATGTATGTATTTGAACATGATCATTTGTATTTGAATATCTGACCAAGTACTTTTGATAGTTCAAATTTTTTTCATGCAGTGGCACACACTAGGGGGACCCCGGTTCCAGAACCTCCCCCCATACCTCTTAATTTTTCTTCAATAGTTTATAATCCTATGTATTTAGTATGTAAACTTTGATTAAGTATTTGTTTTTAATAATTTTATATATATTAATTAATACTAATTATTCAAAAATTTATTTTTTATTGTTTTTTGTTCCCGACAATCGACAAAATCAAAATAATATATTTGGTGGTGTATAATGCTATATACAAGAATGGTGGACTTTCAACCCAGGATCCCTCCCCCCACACACATACACACCTGGAAAAATTCTTGTGTGCGCCACTGTTTTCATGACATTTTTTGTGACTGCAAATCCAAATGTAAATTTAAATTTTCACACTGTTGTAACAGTATTATGATTTTTTAAAATTGTTAAGATATTTTTATCTAATGTCTTTAAAATGACAAGTTTTTTCTTACCCATGGAATTTAAATTTAGTTTCATAAAACAGAATCATTTTTACAGATTTCATATTATTTTTCAATTGGATTTCACTTATTTATTTCGTTAGAAACATTTTTCCCCTTCATGTATTTATATATATAAAAATTATGTTTCAAACTCTTGTTAACTTGTTATGTAATTTAAAAGAGTTGTGTGTGTGAGGTTTTTTTTTTAACATTTCAGAAAAGTTTTTTTTTTTTTCTTTTCAAAATGATACTTGTGTGAATTTTCATTTGATTTGTTGATTTATTTTTGAATCAAATATTTTTCTCTGGTATATTTTCTTTTTAGTGCTAATAATTTTAGTGATATTAGATGCTTAATTTGTAAGAATTGTATTTGTGTAATATTTTAATCAAGGAAATCTTTGTACAGTAATAATTACTGGAAAATGATATGTAGAACAATTTACAAATTTTTTTCCTAGTAGGAAAATATATCTTTCTTTCTTTTTTTTTTAATTCTAGAAAACCTTATTGTAAATGTTTCATTGCTAAATTATTATTATTTCTCTGTATTAAATATTATTTTTCTAAATGTATTTTTTACACATACTATTTCTTGTTGCTTATATATTTTTTCTTAAAAATTCATATACTTCTATGACATTTTTATTGATACAATTTGTTTATGTGATTTTTCTGTTTTGGAATTATATTTTAAAGAAAATGTTCAATCTCAGTTTATTTTTATTAATTATTTTCTATATGTGTTTTTTCTTGTGTTATACTTTATCTTATCATTTTTAACTTTTTCTCTGTGTGAGAAATGTCTTATCATAGCATATTATATTTCTCATGTATTACATTCTACGATAAATGTGCATTTTCCTAACATAATATAAAATTAACTTTTTCTTTCTTTAAATTTTAGTTCCAGTCATGAACGAGTGGCCATCCTTTGTAGAACACCAACAATATATTCATTCAAACTTGACAAGAAAAAAGCGTGGTGCAAAAAGCCAAAACTGTGATATATGCTCAAAACAATTTAAATGCAGAGCTGATTTGATTCGCCACATTCGAGTTCACACTGGTGAACGACCATTTGCATGCCCATTCTGTAGCAGTTGTTATAAGAGTAAGCAGTCAATGACAAATCACTGTAAAAATGAGCACTTGAGTCTACTCTAACACCAAGGAGAAAAACGAATTTTAACTGTTTAAAAATTGTTGCCATTTTCACAAAATATTCTTATTTGTTAAATGTAAACCTTTTACTCTTAATGAGTGGGGTACACCTGCTGTTTGTTAAATTGAAAATCCTTGTTTATTTATCATAACCAAACCTTTTTAATTGTGGACCATAATAGTATAAACCAGTTTGCATTTCTAAAAGATCCTCATAAGTTCACTTGACTAATCTAGCTTTGCATATGAGATTTCAGGTTTGGGAAACTTGATGTTGTGAATTTTTTGTGTCGAAGTTTGGAAACTAGTGCCAGCTTAAGTGTCGTCCTTGTTTAACCGAGGTTTGCCGCCAATTTTGTCCTTGCTTTGCTTTAAAGTGTGATGTTAATAAACCAGAGTAATCAAAATGTTTTAAATGTTCAAGTTTTTATTAATCTATTACACTCATTTGTTTAGTTTCACATTTATATTCATTGAAAATTGTTGAATGTAAGAATTATTGCAATTGTGTTTGAAAATTTAAAGATAATGAAATTTCATTGATCTGTTAAATTTTTTAAAGTACTTATTTATTTTGTATTTTTATTAAGTTGCTTACCTAACCTCTGATTTGAATAAAATATTTAACATTCTTTTGGAAAGTAATTAATTTTCATGACAATATTTTACTGTCAAGGTTTAAAAATATGTATTAATAAATGTTCTGTGCACTGTTGCAAAATATTAAAACTTTATGTGCATTGAGTACTAAAATTGTATACCCTTTCAAATTTTTATAATGTTTTCTTCTTTATTAATTGCAGTCCTTTTTAAAAAGTAATGTTTTATTTTGTTTTAATATCCGGCAGGGAAAAACCGGGGTTGAGTGGTAGTGGCCACCCCTTCCACCCACAGGCCCGGGATTTTCCCAAACCCCGGGCTGGGAAAGGTTGCCCAACCTTTCACCCCTTCAGTGGGTTGATAAATGAGTCCCAAAGTCCCCCGGGAACTGAACATTTGGGGGGGTGTCAACTGATCACTTGCCCCGGAAATTGCAAAACCCCCGCACCTAAGGCCCAAAAGCTGAGATAGACATAGCAGGCCTTGGCTCTTATGAGCTGTTGCACCACTGAGTTCAGTTCAGTTCATATATGTGTGTGTTTGTATGTGTGTAAAATTTAAATGTGTAGTTTATTTATGTTGCTTGTTTTTATAATTCATTCCTTTGTGAAATCTTTAAAGCAAATTTTTGTTTTTTTAAAAAAATATTCTGATTATTTATTTAAATAATTTTTATGAAAAAAATTTCTAAAAACTGTTTACTAAAACTATGGCTAAAATTCTTTTAATTTAAAGAGTATTTTGGTAGTCTTTATGCCTATTTCTTTTTTAATCTACATTAATGAAATAAATTAATATTAAAAATATTGCATTATCTCATCACAATTAATACATCCTGATATGTGTGCATTCCCAAGATTTTTTCCTACTTTTTTTTATTTAATTTATAGTATTTGATTCATTAAAAATTAAGATTTTAAAAAACTTGTACCTTTACAATATCATCCAAAAATAATTGTACTTGTGACTGAGCTGCAATATATACCAAGTATTGTAAACATTGGATTAGTGTAGTGAGTGGATTAAAAATTTTTACAGTAAAATATTCGTAGCACTAATTTGATATCAGTATGCTATGAATTCTTTCATCAAATTGTTATAAATTTGGGGCAACTGGCCACCAAAATCTATTTGATGCAATTTCCAAATCATGCCAATATCAAATTATTTCCCCTTTTCGCATTGAAATTATCTAGAAATGGATCAATAAAATGCCACTATAAGTGTCATTCATGGTGCTAATTATTGCATTCATGTGATTAATTAAAGTCAAAAAGATGGCGTCAGGCTGACCATCTGACTGGAACATCCGCTACTACACCTTAGAGCCCAAGGTCAGGAAAACTGGGTTGGGCACAGTACGACTTGGCCCTCATGAGCTGTTGCGTAACTTTTTAAAATAATGTCTTTTAATGATTCATTGGTAGTTATTATTTCTGGTAAAAAAAAAGAGCATCTAGATTCATTTTGCTTCAATATTTAATCTCTAGTTACATGTAAGATGCTTTAACCCTTTATCTCCCTCATTATGAATTTACTGCAGTTTTTTTCCTGCAATATGTTTTTTTGATCCCTACATTGAAAATTAAGGGATATACATAAACAAAATACTCAACATTGGGAAATTTAATCTGTTAGTGCTAATTAATTAATTAAATGTATTCAACTGTAAAATTAATTTTATATCTGGTTCACTTAAAATAAATAGTCAAATCGTTTTCTAAGGTCTTCATTAACATACAAAAAAAATAAAACACTAAAATTTTGACATTAACTATTTTTTCGGGACAAAAATGATAATCTTCGCAATCCACTGAAAACGCAATTTGTGCTATAAAACTATTTGCCTTCCCCCACTAAAATACTCATCATAGAAACTGTGTTGCCATTTTTTTTTGGAAGAGTGGATTTCAAAGAATATTCCTGCCAAGTATCGTCAGAATATTCGTAAAAATGGTTTTTCTACGTAATTTTATATTAAGTGGTACTTATAAGTACCATTGGTAGATAAAGGGTTAAAACATTTTAGTATTTATGTATTATACTGTAGACCAATTTCTTCACATCAAAAGATGTTACTTAATGCCCTGATATGCAGCCAGTAGGGGAAAACCATTTTCCTTGCCAAACAATGACAGCATTTGGCGACATTTTTTCACTTTGCAAAATAGGTTGAAGATATAATGCGAAAGTACCGACATTTTTTTATGCCTAAAATTTTCCAGTATTTTAATTTTTTTTATATTACTTCCAATTTATTTAATATTACAAATTTTTTATTGTAGATTTTTTATTAATTGATTATCCGTGTCTAACATTTCTCATTTATTTTCGTTCAAGCTACCGATGTTCCAAAGGATGGTCTAATGTTTCAAAGTGTTTTGAGGGAGACTACTATATATTCAGCACCACAAAAAAGAGAATATGCAAAACACCCAAGAATGTATCAGTGTTCATTTAGCAAAAAACGTTTCCTTTCCAATTTTCATTTAGTCTGTCATTCGTGTACATACAGGAGAGAGACCTTTTGGTTGTGATATTTGTAACAAATTTTTAAAAAGCAAATATGCATTAAAATGTCAAATTTAATATGCATCATGCTGAAATGTGAAGTGTATATAATTTATTTGTTTTAATACTATTGCCAAATTATGACAAGTTATTTCTCTAATATCCTTGATTAATTGTTCTTATTTTTTTCTTATTCAAGTTACTGCACAACTATGTCATACATCTTTTAATCTTCAGGTATAGAAAATTTAGTAATGTGGCTCAGTGTCCATTTTGTCCGAGACATTTGTATTCCAATTTTGATTTAGTTTGTCATATGAGAAACACACAGGAGAAAAATCTTTCAGTTGTGATTTATGTTCAAAATCCTTGAAAAGCAAATATACATTAAAGTGACATTTGGTGCATATGCATCATATCATAATGTAAAGCGAAGAATTCTACTCAATGTAACTATTGAGTGAAATTGTGTTTATTTCTGATAGTGAAATTATAAAAATGTGTTTTTGAAGAAGTTAAATTTGCATGCAGCTTACACTATTTCTGGCTTAATGTTAAATTATTTGTGAATTCTCAGGTTGCCCTGAAGATTACAAATTGTGTTAAAATATTTTAATATCTAACATACATAAAGTACAACAAATACAAGGGACTTTCCAAGAATAAGTTTTGTCCTTTCTTTTTTCCTCAGTCTGGACCAACAGTTAGACATTTTTCGTAGCATGCTGTCAGTTTGAAGAAACCATAACAAAACTCTGCAAGAAATCGTCGCACAGACTACTGTGGTAGAATGTTTTCCTTGCTGATGAACTGGGATGGTTTCTGGGGTATAGTCTTCACTTAATATTTCATTTCCTGTGATGATTCTGAACAGGAACTCATTTTCCTGTCACATGCACTGCAGCATGTGATCAAGGTTGTGTCTCATTTTTGCACCCTTGTGACCCAGGATCAGGTTTTTTGGTACCCATTTTGCAGACATTTTTCAGTAGCCCAACACATCAAGGAGCATGTCATGCACCAACATCAATACACATTTTGCACGCCATTATGCGCCTATCTGCTATCAGCATGTTCTGTACTGGACGTTCTTTTCATCTGTGAATGTAGAAGAACCCCCATTTCAGCAGTCATTCTCCATACTCTGTCTTCCTTCATTGAGCATACAACTCCAGCAGACAACTATTTGACGTGGCATGACCTTTTCACCATGCATGGTCTGTAAGCTTCATGGATGGTGGACACATTAGTCCCATGTGCCCATTCATACCAAAATACAGCAGGCACTTCCATTGCCGGCCACATTGTGAGGAAAGGTATGTCTGCCATCCTGATTTGTACTTGAATAACCTCCGGAAAGCCAGTCTGCTGCTACTTTCAGCATTCTGCACATGTGTTATTTCTCCTATGCTGGCGCTTCTTTCGTTATTTAACCAGCAATGGATGTAGTTTCTTATGGACATTGTTTCACTTGTGGTATACCGTCTCTTCCCTTTAAAAAAGCCAAAACTTACTTTTGAAACGTCCCTTGTATTTTGAGTGCTAAAATATCTTGGAATATCTCTTAGTATTCATTTTGTTTTCATGTCAAATTAAAGATATGTTGTAACAATCTTTTTTTGTCTATAACTTCTTGACTAACTGTACTTATTCTTTTCCCATTCAAGCTTTTGTGAAACGACATCGCACATCGTTTGATCTTCAGGTATATGAAAATATGTTGAGGGAAACAACTGTATCATCAGTGCAAGGCAATGGATGTGGGAAATCTAGTACTAAAAACCAGTGTCCATTTTGTCCAAAATTTTTCTACTCCAATTTTGAACTAGTTCGTCACGTTCGAGTACATACAGGAGAGAAACCGTTCAGTTGCGAAATTTGTTCTAAGTCCTTCAAAAGCAAGCAATCATTGAAGTATCATCAAATACAAGCTCACACTATGTAAAACTGTAGAGATAAATTTAAATTAATAGTTTTCTTTTACGATGGAAAAGTGTTTGTATCTGATTGAATAAATTTTATAAAAAAGTGTCAATGTTTTTAAATTTGTTCTGTTATATAAGATTTCATGTACCAACCATTTTGAGTTCGTGATCAAAATGTTGATTCTATGAAATTTTTTTCAAACCACAATTGCTGCATTTTTTTAAATGTCATAAAGTGGTTAAGAAAAAAATAACAAACTAGGAACCTGTGATCTTGGCTATCCATTGGGGTCATTTAAATTAATACTTTTTTTTGTAATAGAATGTTCAGTTTTTATAAATACATTTTTATTTTTTTAAAGTAAATAATATATTGCTGCAAAATATTACCAGACCAAATGCAAAATATATAAAGCCATGACTTAGGACAGTAACAACCCGCAAAAATTTAGTGATCTGATTTAATTTTTTACAAATCACACTAAAATAATTTGTTTTGGTACTAATACAATAAACAAGATGTAGACTGCATTTCATTGGATATATCAAGATAAATTTGTGCAGAATTTTGCTGTAGGAAATGAAGTATTTCGGTGTTATCTGCATTTAACTTCCAGATAGACTTTTTCCGTGTATTTATATTGGTGTTTAAAATAAACAAATATTTAAAAATGGGCTTTTTTAATAAATATATCAACTGCTTTAGTTAGACATAATTAAAAATACATTTTTAAGCATATTTAATTAAAATTTAATGGTGTGTGCTCGCTTATTAAATCGTATGCACTTTGATAATGACTTTAAAAGGGGATGTAAAAATAATGTAAAAACTAGTTGTAAAATTAAAATAATGCATTTAGCAATGAAAATCATCTTAACATGTTAGTAGCAAAAGTGATGTATGCTAAATTGATGCTCTATGCTGCTATGGTAAATTAGACAATTGCGAATGTGTTTATATGTACTTTTATTTTTATATCAATATATCATTTTAATGGAAGTTTTTGATTCTAGATATTCTCGATGAATGTAGTGAAGATAACACAGGACGAGATCTGTTTCAGATTCTAAGCTTGGACTCGAAAAAAATCAAGAAAATTTTCAAATGCCTGTACTGTGGAAAGAATTTTTCATTTAAATCTCATTTGGATATACATATAAAAGTGCATACTGGAGAACGACCATTTAAATGCAATTTATGCTCTCGTGCGTTTAAACAGAAAAAAGATTTAAAATATCACCTATTTCATAATAATCATTTTTGAAATAAAACTTATTTGGATTTATTAATTTGAAAAGCCATTAAAATTTTGAAATTAATTTTAAAGAGTATTGTGTTGAAATAAAACTTGTTGCATTAAAGTCTGTAAATGCTTTGCATAAAACTATATTTCGTTTTTAGTGATGCTTATCATATATACACTGGTGTGCAAAACTTAAGCAACAATGTAAAATTTAGCAGATAGCCATGAAATTGCAGAAAAGGAGGTCTGAAGATCAGTACAGGGAACACGTAAGTCAGTAGAAACGTCATGCGTATACAAATATCAGGAACAAAACGTCAGAAGCGATGTGAGCGTACGCAAACGTGTGATGTCCGGCGCTGCTCAACAGTAGAATAAAATGAGGACGGAGACGCAGTTCAACATATTCGCTTCAAGTGCCAGTGAGTCAGTTCGTGAAATATGGCTAGAAGAAATCACCTAGACGACTTCATACGTGGAAGAATGATCGGAAAGCTGGAGGAGGGGCGTACTGTCACCAGAGTAGCTGCAGAGTTCGGAATCAACAAAAGTTTCGTTTCGCGCGCTTGGAAAGCGTTCCCAAAAACCACAGGTACAGCTGTTAGAAAGCTTGTGGTGGCCGCCTAAGGTCGACAACTGCAGGGATGACCGATATATCATCCTGCAGGCGAAAAGCGCCATTGCTCAGAAACTGTACAGCAAGGGAGTCGACAAGTGTCGCGGTTTACTGTGGCCAGACGCCTTTCCCACAAAGGGGCTTGTTCCTGAGGAGGCCGCCGTCCTGAACGCTGCCTCCCGTTGAAAGTTGGCCACCGTTTACAGTGGGCCAGAGAGCACAAAAACTGGACAACTGATCAATAGAGTCGTGTCCTGTTTACGGATGAGAGTCGGTTCAGCCAGAAGCGATTCTCAACGCGTTTTGATTTGAGAGAGATCGGAACCCGGTTTTTCCCAGTAACATCAAGGAAATACACCGTTACGGTGGTTCTGGAGTTCTTGTCTAGGGAGGCATTATGCTGAACGGGCGAACTGAGCTTCACATTTTCGACAGAGGGTCTGTAACCGGGGATCGCTATTGTGAGGACGTACTTTTTCCCCATGTGCGTCCTTTCCGAGGTGCCATTGGCCCAGAATTCATTTTTATGGATGACAATGCACGGCCACGTCGCACTCTTGCTGTTGAGGAGCTGCTGGAAAGTGAAGATATCACTCGAATGGATTTGCCAGTGTGCTCCCCAGATTTAAATCCCATCGAACATGTGTGGGATGCTTTGGGGAGACGTATTGTCACACGCTTACATCATTCGGAGAACAACCAACAACTCAAACAGATGTTGATTGAGGAATGGGCACTCCTACCTCAAGAAATGTTGAACAAGCTGGTTCTGAGTATGCGGAGACAGTGCGAAGCAACCATTGTAGTAAGGGGAGGGCATATACCATATTAAGTAACATCTGCTTGTTGTTCTTCCTGTTGGATAGACAATCATGAGTTACGATACTATGCGTTCAATAAAGCTTGTTTTTGTTTGATTCCATACCGATGCGTTGTATTCCTCTTTTCAGAGCCGATGCTTTCGCATCCTTACGCATACAATACTCTCCCTCATTTCAGAATTTCATGTCTCTCAGATGATTTTTCGTGAAGTTATGGCAATAAACTCACCTGTTGCTTAAGTTTTACACACCAGTGTATATAAATGTACATTTTTAAAGTAAAAGGTCGTCGAGAAAAATGGATTTTGATTATTACAGTGAATTTTCTCCTACATCAATTCTATTCTTTTTTTTTATATTTAGTGTTTTAAAGTACAATTTTTGTATTTTTAAAAGAACACACAATTGAGAGAAAAGGTAAATAGTTGTCAAATAAAAATAATTTTAAAATTTTATCTTTATTTTTTAAAAAATTTTTCAAGATTCATTTTTATTTGCTTTGTATTAATCATGTAATTAAATAATTTTTTTTTTAAAACTAGACTCTCTGACCACACAATCGAGAAAAAAAAAAAATCTTTTCTTTAGAATATTATTGTAATTGTTTAACTTAATTTAAAAGTAATTAAATAATTTTTTATATGTTTTGATATCATAATTTTTATTTTATACTAAAAAAATAAATGTTAGGTATAAATTACAAAACTCAGGATGCATATATATATATTTATGTCCTCTGTAAAGAATACTTTTTTGAAATGCATTTTGTAATGTAAAATTTGGATGTAAAATACCATTCTTTCTTTTAAAACGATTTTGTTTTGTAACAAATTTAGTTAAAAATTATATATTTTTCCCCCTTCTTTTTAAAGTTTTTATTTCACTAATAAAATTCTCGAGTATTGTTTTTGTATTGCTATACCAGAAAATTTAATCTACAAAAGAACATATATTATTTTTTTTAATATTGAATGTTGATTTTTGCTTTGATTTCTTCTACTTTCAACTGAAATATAGAACTCATATGTATTTAACTAAATGTAGATTTTTTTTAGAATTTAAGTTTTTATTTTAGTATTATTTTATTTATTTTTTTAAGATTTTTAAATTGTTTATTTTTGGATATGGCTAAAGTTTTCTAAATATTGACATTACTATTTTGCTGTTATATTTCCTGGGCTTCTTTTAGAAATAGAATTGTATTACTGTTATGTTTCTTATTTTATATATATTTTTCTTCGTTATTATTGTTGTTCCCCTTTGCTTGTATTACTTTTTTTTCATGTAATAGAATTAATCTTTTGGATAGAAAAAACGTCATGATGAAATTAGACAAAACTAAATAGTAAACCAATTATTATTTATTTTTCTGGTGTTACGTAAATAAAATATTTTTGTATCTTGTATTTTTGTCTGTTACTGCAATGGTTCTTGTTCATAATAATTGGCAAAATTTATAAAAAGATGGAAAAATTTTTTGAGAAAATGTAAGTAATTTTTCAAAAATAAATAATTTTTTTTGTCTTTTTAGAATTTGTTTTAAGTTTTAAGCGTTGGCATGACGATCAGAATACTCCCAGAAAACAAGGATATTATATATATATATATATATAATCATCTCATTTTTGAGATACTGCAAAAATTATTTCCAATATTTTCAGATTAGAGTAGGAGCATTTTTATAATAAAAGTTGAATCTTTTTTATTTTAGACTATAAAGTGAAATGTTTTCATCAATATATTGTTACATTTTTTTTCTTAAATTGATTTCTTGTATTTGTGAGCAGTTTATATTATGATTTTGTGGACTATATTATTTTATCTGTTTTATATAATTTTATTAATAGCTGCATATATTAATTTTGCTCTTAGAGTTGACTGTGTATCTATATGTATGTATCTGAATATGATTCATTTATATTTGAATATCTGACCAAGTTTAATACTTTTGATAGTTCAAATTTTTTCATGGCATACCTTGTAACTACAAACCTGAATGTAAATTTAGAATGCAGTTATATATATAGGATAGTATTATTTTCTTTGCATTTTTAAAAAATCATATTTTTATCTAATGTTTTTAAAATGAGAAATTTTCCTTTCCATGTAATTTAAATAGGAATATGGAATCATTTTCACACAGATTTCATATCATTTTTCAATTAGATTATTTAATTTAATTTTTCACTAGAAATATAATTTTTCCCCTACATATATGTTAAATATGAGTAGGAAGAAATTGTTTTGAAATCTCTTTAATTTGCCATGTAATTTAAAAGGGTTTTTTTAACAGATTATGAGCGATAATTTTTTAATTTTTGTTTTCAAAATGATAGTCAAGTGTGTATCATCATTTGATTTATCAATTAATTTTTGAATCAAATATTTTTCTCTTATATATTTTCTTTTCAGTGCTATTACTTTTTGATATCAGATGCTTAAGTAATGACTGTTGTATATCTGTGAAATATCTCAATTAAAGCATTCTTGTTGTATAAAGATTTGTATAATTACAGTAAAATGATATGTAAAACATTTGACAATTTTTTTCCCTTATACAAAGAATATTTTATTTTCAGAATGATACTTATATGCAAACATTCGATCACTATATTATTAATTAGTATATATTTGTAGTATTAAATAACATTTTTCTAAGATGTATTTTTTACACATACAATCTTTTGTTGCTTATATATTCTTTCTTAATAAATCTATATGCTTCTATGACATTTTGATTGTGATAGAATTTGTTTTAGAAATATATTTTATAGAAAATGTTTGATATCAAATAGTTTATCAATATGTCAGTTTATCCAATAGCTTATTAATAGTTTACCAATGTTCAAAATAGTTTATTTATTTTTATCGAATATTATTTTCTGAATGTATGTTTTTCATTGTGCTATACTTTTCATCTATAATTATTTTCTTTTCCATTGTTGTACTTGAAATTTTTTAAATTAGAATAAATTAGGACATAAACACTTTTAAAATGAAATCATATTGAAAATGTGTATGCTTTATATACAGTGAAAATCGTTTAACATGAAACTGAGGGAACTGAAATATTTTTTTGTGTTAAAGGATTTTGCTAAAAAAAAAAGAAAAAACATATATTCAACAAACTTAAGTTTATTAGAATACATTTTACTTACATATATATGTATGTATGCTTGTATTTAATAAAAATCAATGAAACAAAAACATTCACAAAAACTTAATGAAATACAAAATTTTCTCAAATATTTTGAAAAATAAAACATTTCTTGAGTTTTTGAAAATAATGTAGTATTTTCCTTGGCATTGTCTTTTTTAGTATCAAATTGATCCATGTTGACCATTTTGTTATTCATTTCATAATTGGAATGTGCATCTAAAAAATTGCACATACTTTTTATGATGTTCCTCATTTTGGATGATGTGGAAACAGGAGCTGTATTATTCATTTCATTTTCACTGTCAGAATCTGCATTAATGGTATTTTTTTTAGCTTTGATCAATCTCCAAAATGTTTTTGTCTGCCATAATTGTGGTTGTACACATTATAATAATCTTCTGGAATGAATTCTTTGGATGATATAGTAGAACACTCCAATAATACAGAAACTTTCTCAAAATTTCATTAAGTGTTGGCTCGGTTTCAGTATCATTCTTCACCAAAAGAGAAATCTTTTCATGTTCAGAGAAAAAATGTCTGAAAATACATAGTAGTTTGTCGGGACAATTGTAATACTTTGTGTTAACCAATATTTCGTCTTAGGGTTTTCACATTAAACGAATTTCACACTGTATATTTTTTTTTCATATATTATGTTCTGCGATAAGTTTGCATTTTTTCCTGACATAATATAAAATTAACATTTTTTTTTCTTTAAATTCTAGTTCCATTCATGAACGAGTGGCCGTCCTTTGTAGAATACCAGCAATATATTCATCGAAACTTCACAAAAAAAATACGCCCTAAAAGCCATAAATGCGATACATGCTCAAAAATGTTTAAATGCAAAGCTGATTTGATTCGCCATACTCGAGTTCACACTGGTGAACGACCATTTGCGTGCCCATTCTGTTACAGTTGTTTCAAGAGCAAACAGGCAGTGGCATATCACGCTAAAAATCTGCACTCGAATCTACTCTAATGCCAAAGAGATAGACGAATTTTAACTGTTCAAAAATTGTTGCTATTTTGTCAAAATATTCTTATTTGTTAAATGTAAACATTTTGCTTTCAACGAGAGCTGTACGCCCATTGTTTGTTACATTCAAATTATTCGTTCATTCACCATAACCAACCCTTTTTAAGTGTGGGTCGTTCAAAAAATAGTGTAAAACAGTTTGCATTTCTAAAGTATCCTCATAAGTTAGCTTGACTAATCTAGCTGTGCACATGAGATATCAGGTTTGGGAAACTTGATTTTGTGATTTTTTTGTGTGGAAGTTCAGAAACTAGTGACAGCCTTGGGTGTTGTCCTCGTTGCTTGACCAAGATTTGTCGCCAATTACCCTTGCATCGCTCTAAAGTGTGATGTTAATAAACAAGGAATCAAAATGTTTCACATGTGTATTCATTAAAAATTGTTGAATGTTAGAATTATTGCAATTGTGTATGAAAATTGAAAGACAATGAAATTTCTCTCATTTGCTTTATTAAATTTTTTTAAGTGAACTTATTCAGTTTGTATTATAATTTTAAGTTGCTTACTTAGCTTCTGATTTAAATAAAATATTTAAGATTGTTTTGGAAAGTAATTTTGGTTGAAAATATTTTACTGTCAATGTTTAAAAAAAACATTTTAATAAATGTTCTGTGTACTGTTGCAGAATATTAAAACTTTTATGTGCATTAATTACAAACATTGTATAGCCATTCAAATTGTTATGATGTTTTCTTTTTTGTTAATTGCAGTTCTTTTAAAAAAAGAATTTTCTTATTTTGTTTCAATATATGTATGTGTGTGTAAAATTTAAATGTAAGGTAAGTCAGGGGAATTTGCCACAATTAAGGATTTTTCGATTAGTACATTGAAAATTGAAATAACATGAAAAAAATACACTTTATTTTACAATATTTAATTGGTTATGTATACAAACTAATTCTCTACTTAGTATGAAAATAAATAAGAAATTAAATGTTGAAGAAATTCATTTAATTGTGGCATCTTCCCCTTATATATGGGGAAGGTGCCACCAGTCATGGAGTAAGATGCAACACAACAGTAAATAAAAAAAAAAGACAAACATTACCAAATTATATGTAAATTAACAATAACTATTACAAAAACAAAAAAAAATGTAATTGTTTCATAATTAGTTTGCTAAAAACGAATTTTCCTGCAGAATGGTATATTGCAGGCTGAAGTAGTAGTCGACTTCAGCCCTGCACATCCTTGTCCTATGGAGATCCCCTGCGTCATCCTCACAGCCTATTTATTTACTGTAGTTATATTTTATACGATAATATACAGTGTTATAAAATGGGGGATTTAAAGTTCATTTCATTTATTTCTGATTCATGTGGCGTCTTTCCACAAGTATAAGGCAGATGCCACACACTCTTATTTCCTTATTCTTCAGTGTTATGGCTGTTTCTACATGCATTGTATGTGTAACTCACTTATATTGCTAATATCTTATTTAAAATAACAAGTACATTTATGAACTTTAAATATGAGAAACGGAATATTATAAAAGTTTTACTCGCCACTTTAAATGCTCACAAGATAAAAAAATAAGGCCAATTAAAGACAATTAATTTAAATAAATTCACAAGTTACACTCAATGTCTGACCAGACTCTCTCTCTCTTCACTCGAGTGGCTCAAAATTACCTTCTATTGAAGCATAAAAGTACTATTAACAAACTGGCGTCTTCCCCCGAATTACCTTACAGTTTGTTATTTATGTTGCTGGGTTTTAAAATTCATTCATTTGTGAAACTTTTAAAGCAATTTTTTTTTTCATTAAAATTGCTTATTATTTGTTTAAATAATTTTTATGAAAATAAATCTAAAAACTGTTTACAAAAGCTATTGCTTAGAATTCATTCAATTTAAAGTTTATTTCGGTGTTTTAATCTACATTAATGAAATTAATTAATGTTAAAAATATTGCATTATGTCATCACGATTAGTACATGCTAGTATGTATGTGTTAAGGAGATTTTTTCCCCTACATTTTTTATTGGATTTGATTCATTTAAAATTAAAAAAGATTTTACAAAACTTGTACCTTTACAATATCATCCAAAAATTTTACTTGTCATTGGGCTTCGGCTTATACCAAATATATTTAACATTGGATAAATGTAATGAGTGGATTATTTATATAAATATAAATTTTTACAGTAAAATTTTTCGTGGCACTAATTTGATATCGGTACGCTACGGATTCTTTCGCCAAACACCGTATTTATTCGATTCTAAACTGCACCTCCAATTCTCTATTCGTTTTTTAGAAAAAGTAAAAACATGTGTAAAAGATTCATCAATATCCGATACTTTAAAATGTATTAATGAGAAACAATCAGAAGTTAATAATTAATTTACTTGACCAGTATTAAAAATTTTCAAATACATACATAAACCTATAATTATTTTAACCGTCAGTATCATGTTTCAAAAATGATTCGTCTCTCCCATTGCCACAGCTGACTTCGGAATGGGTGTCGGCGTCGCCATTTTCCTAAACGGTGTCGTCTTCCATGCCATCCATCCAATGCATCATTTGTTATGCAACATTTTTGTAAAAGAATGCATTATAGAAGAATATAAAAGAATTATATTAAAGACTGCCAACGTTTGCAAGCAAAAATTATATTTTGCTTATGCCATCGATGTATATTCGTTTCATCTGTATCAAATTTTCAGTGGCTGCTACACTTTTTCCGTTTTTCCTCCCATTTCGTACCTGCGTCATAGTGAGCTCGTCTTGGTTCGAATACCGATATCTTTGATGTTTAGGATGATCACAAAGAAAGCTTAAAGAAAAAAATCTACTAAATTACGAGCAGACAACGATGTTTGATACACTGGTTTACTGGAAATAAACTGCTGAGGTGGGATAAGTCATCGATGCTAGTGGCCAAGATGGATGGTTACGTTTTTCCTTTTGAAAGGGGTTGAAACAATTTCCTCTATCCAACAAATGTTAGTCCGATTGTCAGTAGCATTAACACTGGAAAAATGGGACGGCTTAGATTCGAGTAAATAGGGTAGCTATAAATTTGAGAAAACTGACCTCCAAAATCTGTTCGATTCTATTTCAAAATCATGCCAAAAACAAATAGCGTATAAATATCAAATTAGTTCCCCTTTTCGCTTCGACATTATCTAGAAATTGACCGACAAAATGCCATTATGAGTGTCATTCATGGTGATAATTATTGCGTTAATGACTTGTATGCATTCATGTGATTAAGATGATGATTCATGTTAAGTCAAAAAGAGGGACATGAAAGTAGATGTTTAATGAAAAATAAAGTATTTACTTTACTATGTTTGTTTATTAGTTAATAACTTTGATAGCAAAACATCAAGTTAGTTTTTTTAATTCTATGTTCAGATAATTCTTAGATTCCTTTTGCGCACGAATTAGGCTATTGTACCAAATGATAATTTTTCATTTCGATATTTCCCTTAACTAAGAAAAATAATTGTTTCACAAACGAAAATCTGTAACTCATAAGTGTACAGTCACTGGGATTTATCTTTTAAAGAATGTATTCCATACTAAAAATGACTGCTGCACAACTTTTTAAAATAATGTCTCAATGATTCATTGGCATTATTTATGGTAAAAAAAATGAGCACCTAGATTCATTTTGCCTCAATATTTAATCTCTAGTTTCATGCGAAATGCGCAAAACATTTAGGTACTTAAATATTATACCGTTAAACAGT
Source organism: Trichonephila inaurata madagascariensis (assembly GCA_019973955.1). Classification (NCBI taxonomy): domain Eukaryota; kingdom Metazoa; phylum Arthropoda; class Arachnida; order Araneae; family Nephilidae; genus Trichonephila; species Trichonephila inaurata. Next base: position 91,777 of record BMAV01018350.1, on the reverse strand, counting down.
TTTTTCAAGTCAAAAGACGCCGCGATATGCAGCCAGTAGACGAAGTAAACCGTTTTCCTCGCCAAACGATGACAGCATATGGCGATGTCTGTTGAATTGGCAATGTTTTTTCACTTCACGAAATTGGTTGACGGTATAATACGTAAGTACTGTATTTTCTACTCCAAAAATTCTCCAGTGTTTTAATTTCTTTTATATTCAAGTTTATTAAATATAATGCCAAATTATAATTTTTTTTGCTGTAGATTTTTTTTTTTCATTGACTATCCTCGACTAATACTTCTCATTTATTTTCATTTAAGCTATCGATGTTCTGGAGGATAATCTAACGTTTCAAAGTGTTTTGATGGAGACAACTATATATTCTGCACCAGGAAAAACAAGTTATGCAAAACCCCTGAAAACGTATCAGTGTTCATTTTGCACGAAACATTTTTTTTCCAATTTTGATTTAGTCCGTCATACTCGTGTGCATACGGGAGAGAGACCTTTTGGTTGTGATATTTGTGGCAAATTTTTAAAAAGCAAATATGCATTGAAATGTCATAAATTGAACATTCACCGTGTTGAAATGTGAAGTGCATATATATAATTTATGTTATGTATAAATAAAATGTGTGTTATTTTTGATTGAGTAAAATTTATTTAGTTTTAAACCTATTGCCAAATTATGACAATTTGTTTATCTGTAATATCCTTGTGATTAATGTTCTAGTTTTTTTTCCTCAATCAAGCTACTGCGCAACTACGTCGTACATCTTTTAATCTTAAGGTATATGAAAGTGCTTCAAGGCAGACAACCGTATCTTCAGTCTAAGAAAGAGGGAAATTTAGTAAAGTGGCTTAGTGTGTCCATATTGTTCTAGACATTTCTACTCCAATTACGATTTAGCTCGTCATATAGGAATGCCCACAGGAGAAAATTGCTGTAGAAAGTTTGAAGAGTTCGCAGAGTTTCAGTTGCGATTTTTATTCAAAATTATTCAATAGCAAATATTCATTAAAGTCTCATATGATGCAAATATACACTGTCATAATGTACCGGTTGATTCATAAATAGTGTGACCAATTTCGGAGGATCATAAATTTTTATTGAATAAAGTTATTTACATGGAATTTCCAATGCTGTTTCCTGTAGCACCTAGTACACTTTTCATAAGCGTTTCGGCTAAGTTAAAAAGAGTTTTTTCGATCATTTTTTGGAGTATTTTTCCAACCTCTTAAATTGCTTTTTGAAGCCCTTGAAATGCTCTTACTTTACATCTATTTAATTGTTTTTTTAAGTATCCCCATAAAAAATAATCGTATAGTCTTGTACCCATATTTCATCTCCTAGGATGATTCTGAACAGGAACTTATTTCCTTTTGTACACTGCAACAAGTGATCAAAGCCGATTCCCATTTCTGCACATTTGTGATCCAGGATCAGGTTTTTCAGGACTAATCTTGCAGACACTTCTCATTAAACAAACATGTCATGGACCAACATCAATACCCATTCTGAAACGCTATTATGCGTCTGTCTGTTACCACCATATTCTGTATTGAATGTTCTTTTCATTTATGAATGTGGAGGAATCCCCACTTCATCCTTTATTCTCCACACTTTGTCTTCCTTCTCTTATTATGCAACACCAGCGGACAACGATTTGACCTGACATGACCTCTTCACCATGCATGGTCTGCAAGCTTCATGGACAGTGGACATATTAGTCCCATGTGCCTATTCATACCAGGATACAGCTGGCACTTTCATGGACGACGACATTGTCAGGAAACATATGTCTGACATCGTGATTTGTACTTGAATAACCTACGGTATGTCCAGTCTGCTGCTATGCTTGGCATTCTGCGCATGCGTTATTTCACCTGTGCTGGCGCTTCTTTCGTTATTTAACCAGCAACGGATGTGGTTTCTTATGGTGATTGTTTCATTTGGTGTACCATGTTCTCTTTAAAAAAAATGAAAAACTTACTTTCGGAACATCCCTTGTATTTTCAGTGCTAAAGTATCTTGTACATCTCTTACAGTGGAACCTCCATATTACGAACCTCTATATTGCGAATTTTTCTATATAGCGAACTTTTTTTCCTGGAACCAAGAACATTTCACGATTTTCTTCGTAAAATAACCCTCTATAGCGAAGTGCATTTTTTATATAACGAACTTTTTCTCTTGTGATTGATTTTTTTTCTCTCTATTTTTGAAGTATTTCTGGACATTTCAAGTTATTCTCTTTTAACACATTTTATGGTGGTCATAAATCTTGGAACTGGTTTTATTTGGTGCCTAACTTCCCGAAATCAGTAGAATTCTGGGCGTTTCATTCAAGAAGTGCAACCTTTAACCCTCATTGTCCAGTTCAGTAGAAACATTTTCGATATCCCCTTGCACCCTCAGCGGGTATGCTGTGGTAGCCCAGTTGTCAAGGTATCGGATCATGGCAGGCATGTCATGAGTTCGAGCCCATTACCACTAAAGACCCGCCGTGTAGGGCAGCGATGCACGTTAAATCTGCCTTTGGTGTGGTGTGGTAGTTAGGAGAGAGGGGTGCCAGCTCAGTTGTCGTCCACGTCACTTGACCATGGTTCAAAATTAAGTGGTCCGTCGCCAAAACCCCTCGTGTAGCCGAAAAGTGTGACATTAATATTCACTCACTGCTCCCTCAGCGGAGATGTCTCATGTACCCGTGTCCTTGAGTAGAGTTAATTGATCAGTCGTACTGGTTACTTCGTTTCTTGTGGCTCGAAAACGTCAGAAAATAAGTGCTTGAGCATCAAAGAAAAAGATTTAATTCTTCAAGAAATGTATAAAGGCTTCAAGAAAGTTGCCTGGCAGTTTTTCCTTCCTTCTTTTTTTTTTTGATAAGATGTATAAAATATATATATATATATTTACAAAAAAAGGTGTAAATAATTCCTTTTTTTTAATACATAGTGTTTATGAGTTTAAAATGTGTTTTATGTTGTTGATATTGAAAGATGAACCTCTATATAAGGAATTTTCCATATATCGAGCTTTTTTTCGGTATTTAGCGACTTCGTTATGTAGAGGTCCGACTGTATTTTGTTTTATCTTGTCATATTAAAGATATTTTGTTGTTACAAGCCTCTTTTTGTCTATAACTTCTTGACTAACTGTACTTATTCTTTTCCCATTCAAGCTTTTGTGAAACGACATCGCACATCGTTTGATCTTCAGGAATATGAAAGTATGTCGATGGAAGCAACTGTATCATCAGTGCAAGGCAATGGACGTGGGAAATCTATTACTAAAAACCAGTGTTCATTTTGTGCGAAATTTTTCTACTCCAAATTTGAACTAGTTCGTCACGTTCGAGTACATACAGGAGAGAAACCTTTCAGTTGCGAAATTTGTTCCAAGTCCTTCAAAAGCAAGCAATATTTGAAGTATCATCAAAAACAAGCTCATTCCATGTAAAACTAAAGAGAGAAATTTAAACTGATTTATATCTGATTGAATAAAGTTCATAAAAATGTGTCTGGGTGTTTTTAAATTTGTTCTGTCATATAAGTTTCTATGTACCAACCATTTTGAATTCGAGATTAAAATGTTGATTCTATGAAATTTTTCTTCTTCAAACCACAGTTATTGCGTTTCTTTAAATGCCATAAAATGGTTAAACAAAAAATAACGAGTCTCTGTGTAATTGCATTTTTTTCTACAAGTTTTGGAAAGATTTTTATGTTCTACTTGAATAATTTGCGGATTTAGTATTTTATAAAATAATTTTAAATGTTTTCAAAATTCGAGGATGTAAATGCAACCACACAGAAATCTTTGTTTGTTATAGCTCTTTCGAATGCACTTCTTGCATTTAGGTGAATACAATAATATTGATTTTGGGGGAGAATGTGGAATTTCCATTAGGGATTATTAATAGAATTGCGGAGGAGGGGGCTTTGGGGATCCAAAAAATGGCTGATTGCAAAGGGTTACATTCTAAGAATACGTAGACGCAAGCTCCGAGTGGTACTCTGTATGGTAAAAATGTATTGGTATTTGGGGATGTTGACCTCTCTCCTTCCCTTGTGTATGCCACTGGCTGGTTGTCAGGAAACCTTAAAGTTCTGTTAATCTTTTCAATTGGAACTAGGGACCTGTGGTCTTGGCTTTCCATTGGGGTCATTTTCATTATTTTTTATTTATTTTGTAAAAGAATTATTATAGTTTTATAAATACATTTTTGTTTATTTTTTTTTAAATAAATTATATATATATATGTATTGCTTCAAAATATTATCACCAAATACGACATGTATAATGCCATGGCTTAGGATACTGATAATCCGCCAAGAACTGGTGAACTAATTTAATTTCTTACAAATCGCACTAAAATAAATTGTTTTAGTTCGAAATCGATAAATGAGATTGTGACTGCATTTCACATCGGGTATATTAAGATAAATTTCTGAGGAATTTTGCTGTAGGAAATGAAGTATTTTCGTGATATCTGCATTACACTTTTCCCGTGTATTTATATAGTGTTGTAATTAAAATAAACTAAACAAATAGTCAAAAATATGCATTTTTTTTTAAATAAAAATATTCGCTGCTTACTTAAAAATACACTTTTAAGCATGTATCATTAAAATTAATTCATTAGTTGTGTGTGCTAGCTTATTAAATCGTATGCACTTGGATAATGACCTTCAAATGGAATGTAAAAAAATCGGTGTCAGTTGTAAAATTAAAATTTTATGCATTGTTTTATACTTGACAGTAGAAATCATCTTAACACGTTCGTAGAAAAGCGATACATGCGAAATTAATGTTCTATGCTGCAATGGTAAATTAGATGATTACGAACGTTTTATGTATACATACTTTTATTCTTATATTGATATATCATTTTAATAAAAGTTTTTGATTTTAGATACTTTTCTCGATGAATGTAATGAAGATATCTCAAAACAAGATCTACTGCCAATTTTAAGCCTGGATTCGAAAAAAACCAAGAAAATTTTCAAATGCCCATACTGTGGAAAATTTTTTTTGTTTAAGTCTTATTTGGATAGACATATACTAGTGCATACTGGAGAAAGACCATTTATGTGCAATACATGTCTTCAGACGTTTAAAAGGAAAGAACATTTGAGATATCATCAAGTTACAAATAATCATTTGGATTTATTAATGTGAAAAGTCATTAAAATTTTGAAATCAATTTTAAAGTGTATTGTGTTGAAATAAAACTTATTGCATTAAAATTTGTAAATGCTTTGCACACACACATAGAATTATATTTTTTATAAGTAATGCTTATCGTAAATGTGCTCTTGCAACGTTATAGATCGTCTAGAAGAATTGATTTTGATTATTAAAATGAATTTTCTATTCTTTCTGAAATTCTATTCTTTTTTTCATATTTAGCGTTTCAAAGTACAGACGATTTTATTTGTATATTTATAGAATACACAAATGAGAAAAAGGTAAAAAGTAAAATAGAAGAACTTTAGAATTTAAGTTTATTTGTTGTTTTTTTTTATCTTTTCGAGACATTTTTTTGTTTTTGTGTTGGTTAATCATGTGATTAAATAATATTTTTATTCTCAAACCAAACTCTGGCTTTACAAATACCATTTATTTTGTTTTCTTTAGAATATTATTGTAATCGTAATTTTACTCTATTCAATCTAACAATCGTTTGTTAAATTAAAAAGAAAGATAACTTTTTCGTATTCTCAAAAGGCTATCACAACATATTTCATAATAAAATTTTCTACACTTTACGGTAATGAGTAGAATCCAACATAAAAATGTTCTAACTTTAATATTAAATTCCGATTTCATAATTCCATAGTTGATTAGGTAGTTTTATTATATTGCTTATTTCTCTTTGAAACAATTAATTTAGTTACTTCATTTCTCCGTTTCTTCATTATACATAAAATGTGTATTAAATATCTTGGTAGATTAATTATATATACAAATTTTTTCTGTAAATTGTTTGACAGTTACAATTATTATAAATTGTAATATTAGGTTTGTCTGAATTTAAAAATTGTTTGCTATAATATTTATCTGATAACTGCTTCTGTAACTGAATTTGTCTACAATTGTTTTCCGGCTCTCGCGCGCGAATATTGTTTGTGGCAGTTTCTAGTTATGGTTGTCTGATCTGCGTCTTGTTTCAACTACATAAGAGAATTATATTATTCGTAGAAAGTATATATACGCCGCCCATCCGGTATAGTGGTTAGCGACGCTGACTGCTGTGCCGTTGGGCCAGGATTCGAATCTCGGAGAAGACATGGATGTTTATAAATGTAGAGTGCCTTTGCGGCATGGGCTACTTTAAACAGCCATCGAGCCGCAAGTCCTCTCGTGAAGTTGGTAGAAGGGGAAGAGAGTTGGAGGATCCTGACTACCCCCAGGATGTTCTCCCTCAAATTTAGGGTGAAACCGAGCTAAATCGTTCTGTCACCTGTATGGTGCTCAAAGCTATGTCTAACGACAGGCGTCACTTAGCCCTTTACCATGATGAATTTCTTCGGCCTTGATTTGGCCTTTGCCCATCAGGTAGCATTAGTAACAACAACAAGTATATATACTCACACAGAGAGGATGTGTAGAAAATAATATTAATTTTGTATTTAACTTGACTTGTTAAAATGAAAAAGAAAAAAAGTATTCTATTATAAAATATCTAAAAAAAATTCAAAATGTGCAGAATAAAAAAAGGATATGTTTGTTAAGCAAGGTGAAATTAAATAATAAATATTGGACATTTTTTCCTGTTTTAAATGTATTTGAAATTTGCTCTAAGAAATCTTGCGAAGCCAATCTTAAGGTCACTAGTTCGTAGCTGGTATTGTTCAAACCCAGTACAGTGAAATACGTTTAACACGAAAACGCTTAAGACGAAATAACGGATAACACGAAATAATATAACGGCCCCGACAAAGAACTCTGAATTTTCATGCATTTTTTTCCTCTAAATCGAAACGAAAATCGCTCATTAACACGAAAACATTTCCTTCTGGCAATGAACAAATTACGAAAACATCAGCCGTGCAGGCGAGATTTAAGAAGGGTGTGAAATGAAAGATAGGTGGTTTAACATGTTTCGAGGAAAGGAGACTTTGGGTTTTAAATACCCTCAGAATAGCACAACTATCTAAACATAAGCGAAAACGGTTTTTCATTATTGGCTGCATATCATTACATTTGGTGACTTCAGCTCCCCCCTCCCCACATACAATTTCTTAAGCTTAAATAAATTCACAAAAAATAAATTTGATTTTTTTTGGTTGAAAATATTTATCAAAGAAGCCCCTTGTACAATTTTGGAGCGGTACCAACAACAGCGAAGATTTGTATAAGTTCCAAACAAATATGCAAACATTCAAATTTATTTTTAAAATTACTTATTGAATTCTTACTGCCCTTTCTATAAGAAAAAAATTTATAATAGATTACTTAACACGCAAATATTAGTAAAATATTTTCCTGGAAATTTAAATTAAGATTACACAGTACCCTGCAAATTTCAAAATTAACAAAATTTTTTTGTGTGTGTGTGTGCTTTATATCATTCAGAAACTTGCCGCCAAATTTCAGATTTGTTAGCAAATTAGTTTTTAAGATATTAGAAGTTTTCTGAGCTGTAATTTTAGTTTTTTTGTTTAAGGCATTTTCCTCTCTTAAATTGAATTAATTAAAAATATTTTACTACCCAATCAACTCTTTTAATGTGAAATGTTTATTAATTCCAATTTTCATTACTAAAATCATTTCTGCCTGATTATGTTTTGAGTTTTTTGAATTCTCATAATGAATTAATCAAAATTGATTTCAAGGTCAGTTTCTGCTTTAAAAATTGTTTACATAACTTAGAAGCTTTATCATTAATTTTTTCTGATGAGAAAATGCCATTGCCAAAACATACTCAGGTTGCTATGAGAAACAATATTTCGAAGAGATGGAATACTACTGAAAATGATGTATCTAAAAATCAATCCTCAGCTGATACTGAAATAAAGACTTCCGAAGACAAGTAATCTGACTATAAGTATTGCAGATAAAACTGAATATTTCCATGATGTGACAAACTACATTACAGTAAACCTATTGTTAGTATTATATTAATAGTAATATATATTATGGTATTTTTGAGTTCTTGTTGGGCGACTTTAAAACTTGCTGAACTTCCCCTATTTAAAACTAAAAAAAATTAAATTCTATGTACAAACCTGGTGATTTTTAGCTTAAGTTAGTATCATAATTATTTTGTGCATTATTGTTCCTGAGCCTGGTCTTCGTGTAAATGTCATCTCTCGGATCCACTGATCCCAACACCTCACAACACAATCAGAGCGGCCTAATTGACGAGTTACTCGTCTAGCTGACCACCCAGCTTCCATCATGCCAATGATTCTCCACTTGTCAAACTGCGACAGCTGCTCATATTGTCTTCGAAAACTGCGTAATGGCATGTCTACCACAGCTCTTACTTTGTAAACGATTCAGCACACTCAAACAAGCTTTGGTTACCTGTTTTATACTCTACGGAGAACGACGTTAAACGCCCTCTACCGGCTATACGTAATGCGCAATCATGCTGCATTTCTAATCATTTGCATATCTCCCCGACATGTACCTTCATGCCAAGTTTCGTTACTTTCCCGCGATTATTTCTTGGTGCGCTAATTTTTTTTTCCATGAGTGAATAATTATTATAATTATATTTCTGAGAAAATTATTTTATAATTAATATATTAAAAATAATATATATCTTATATTATATATTATTAATTTAATTATTTTATAATTATATAAAATATTTAAAAAGTCTTTTTTTAAATAAATTTATTTAACTGTAAAAATAATTAAAAAAAAGCGATCGTGTGACTTGAACCCTGGACGGCCGCGTGGTAAACAAGTACTCTACGAACTATGCTAGTGTATCTGTGACGCTAATTAAACCTTAATTGTATAAAAGCTAAGCATGAATTTCGAAGGCTATTTTCTCCAAATTGACTGGCCATTCGGCGGAATTACATTGAGGGTTGAACACCCTAAGGGAGTACCAAAATTACGCAAAGTCTCGTCCCGAAATGAATTTCCTTCGTTGTCCCCTTGTAAGAGAAAATGAAAATTGATGAATACAAAGTACACAATAATTTATCAGATCAGACACACGAAAGAAAAACATTTTATGAAGGCACAAAGCTGTCTACAATGAAAATTAAGTATCCGACTTTGTAAAATATGACTACATTTTTTAGAAAAATACGTAACGTCCTGTTGTCTTCCGTACCGCACTCTGCATTTTGCTGTTTCATCACGAAGACGACGAAGGACCAGTAAGTCCATTGCCAACGCACCTTGTTCAAAATACTGAAGGGCAGTTTTGACAGTCTTCAGTCCCTCATTATGTGATATTTTAGGAGTTTGCACGGTGTCTTCAAAGTTAACGTCTTCGCATTTTCCGCCAGGACCTTGAACGAGTCTGGATTTTTTCCGATCTGCTAGGGCTGTGGGGCAACCTTTTGGGAAAAGTGCCACTATTTGATAAACAAAATTATTATGCGGCCACTTCCAAATTTTCCTACAAGCACAAATGGAAAATTGAAAACATTTTTCTTATAAGCTTATCATGGAATTTTTACGCACATTTTTTAATGCAAGCTTGTATAGTGAAAATTTAAAAATAATATATTAAATAAGTCGAAAGTACAAACTTAGGTTTTACTGTTGATAAACATTTTACAAGTTCAATCAGTTAGGTTAGGTACAAAATAAAAATTAGTAACGTGAAATATTTAATTCAAAATAATTATTAAACGCTCAGTATCTACTTAATGTGGCTTTTGAATTATCACTTTTTTACAAAGTCATTCATATTAGGATTAGCTCTTACAGATGCTAACAAAATTAGGTTATTATAGGTACACATTAGCTAGTTTTGAGTAAAAAAAAATTTTTTTTTCATTGCAGAAAAAATTTCTTCACAAACAAATTTTGATTTAAATTTTGAGAGTTTTTTTTTTTGTCTGAGACAACCCCACATAAAAAAAAAATATTGTAAAAAATGGTTACCGTAAAATCCGACGTATAACGCGCACTTTTAACACAAAAAATAAGATCGAAATTTACGGGTGCGCGTTATACGTAGGATATAAAAAAGAGAAATTTTTAAATAAAGAAGAGATGAGCACTGAAAAAAACTAGGCTCTACATAAATCGAAATACTGTTCATTTAAAAGAAAAGACATTTTCCTTATGAACTTAAGGGGTTGTAGCTCTTAAGGTATACTATTTTCTCAAAAGCTTGGAATAATATCTCGAATAAATGACTTCAAAACATAAGAGCATTGCACGCGTGTATTTCATATTTCTTCGTGAAAAAGGGGGTGTGCATTATACGGCGAATATACTTAAAAATAAAAAAATGCAGCTTGAAAGTATAGGTGTGCGTTGTACGCCAGATTTTACGGTATTTACTATCTTTTCCAAAAATTTTTAAGATTTCAAAAAGCCTTCTCTAAGTGCCAGGTTACCGAGTGCCGCGTTTTCGGAACTTTCCTGAACCACATTTGTTTCTTTCTCTAAATTATGTGTGACGTTATTTGTGAATCAAATTACATTTAATTAAGCACCTAATGATTGAAAATAAACAATTCTCATTGACCGAAAACTTAAGCAATATATTTCATTGTTAGTTACTGTATCTCTTGGCTATTACTAATGTAAATACCATCAGCACTGTGGTAATCGAAACAAACAAGATTTTCGACGCTGTTTTTGTATAAATATCTTCCATTATTTTTCAAAAACATATCTGTTAAAGAAATAAATCTCTGAACTCATTTTGTTTATGGCGTTATTTAAAAAAAACCCTTAAAATTCGGCGTATAACGCGCACCTGTACTTTCCAGCTGTATTTTTTTTATTTTTAGGTACATTCGCCGTATAACGCACAATCCCTTTTTTACGAAGAAAAACCTGAATTGTGCATGTCCAATGCTATTATATTTTGAAGTTATTTATTCGATGTATGATACCAGGCTTTTGAAAAAATACAGTATACTTCTAGATTTATAACCCTTTAAGTTCATAAAATGTGTCATTTCTTTTGAATAAACAGTATTTCGATGTATGTAGAAGTCTAAATTTTCTTACGCTCATCTCTTTTATTTTTCAAAGTGACCATTCTTATACCTGGCGTAGAACGCGCACCCGTAAATTTCGATCTGATTTTTGATGTTAAAAGTGCGCATTGTACGCCGGATTTTACGGTACATTCAAAACAGTAGATAAACACCCAGCATTCAAGCAAAGTGATGCCGCCAAATCCTTTTTAATTTTCGTTAAAGCCATTATTAGGAGGTATATATGTGCAATTTTTTTCTGTTAACAATATTATAGTACGATATAGGAAAGGAAACAAAATTAGCAGATTTTGTAAATATTCTGCCACATTTTCGTCTCTGAGTGCCACTACTAAAAAAAACCCGAATGTTCTTTAAATTCAAGGCTAGAGTAGAAATGAAGAATGAAGTTTTTTTATGTATATTTAAAGCAGACTTTGTGCATCCCTCACATTGAAAATATTTGGCAGATTTCCCTAAAAGCCTCCACATGTGGGAGACATTTCTAATCAGCCACCGAACTTGAAGTAAGTGAATTTAAGATTCGCTTTATCGTATAACTTAATAGAAAAGTGGTGTGTGTGTGTTGCTTTAAGATATGTTTAGTTATTATGTTAAGGTATCCGACTATGTTCGGAACCATGATATTAAAAAAGCGTGTAAATGGATAATATTTATGATATTTAGTGTCACTTAGATTAGAATACATGCATAAAATTGTTTTAAGGATATTATGACAAATTTTTTATTTAAATACAATATTTTGGCAAAAAAATAACTTAGAATAACCTTTTTTCCAAATGTTCTCCTTTTGTAAAAAATGCGTCTATTGTATTAATTTTTTTCCTGTATTCTCTCTCAGGTCAGACTTCTGTACAGAGGCTCAACTAGAATTATTGAAACACATAACTTGGAAGTCGGTTTATCCATGTTTTACGAAAACAGAAGGGAGAAATTTTAAGAAAATATGCCGATAATTATTTCATATGGTTTTAACTCTGAAAATAATGTGAATTTTCCAAAACTCTTAGTTGAGCCTCTGTATAGAGGTATGAGCTATATACAGGCAAACTATTAATACAATAGAAGCATTTTTTACAAAAGGAGAACATTTGGAAAAAATTTATTCTAAGTTAATTTTTTGCCAAAATATTGTATTTAAAAATTTTTTTTTGTCATTATGTCCTTAAAATAATTTTATACATGTATTCTAATCTAAGTGACACTAAATATTATAAAAATTATACATTTATGCGCTTTTTTAATATCATGGTTCCGAACGTAGTCGGATACCTTAAGATTGGTAACAAAAGGAAAATAAAAAGAGGAAAACACCGTCAATGATTGCTATGCTAATGCATTAAAAATGAATTGGTTTTTCTTCTGTGCTAAGAAATAAATATGAAATTTTGAACATTCCTGGAGACAGACGCCGAAAAACCGTTTTCCAAAATTAATATACAGTAATACCTCGAACTCTCTTACGCGATAGGTAGGACTATGATAATCGCGTAAGTCAAATCAGCGTAAGTCGGGTATAATTTCGCATAGAACAACATATAAATTATTTTTAGTTGGGGCTTGTTTCTTCTTGTACGGACTTAATAACGCGTACCAGGAATAAAATACCAACAACCATTCTGCAGTTCATATCTTTGATGACACAATTTATTCACTACTACAAACTATGGTGCCAGATGCACCAGTATAATTAGAGTTAGCGAGAGCAATCGGATTTTACCATTGCCATACAAATTATACATTCAAGATTATAAGATAAATAACAATATGCAAATTCCAACAGAGCTGGAGACGAAAGAAAGTAGCAGTTTAGAAAAAAAAAATGTTTACTAAAATCTTAGATAACACAAATATAAAACAGCAAAACAAAGTTATTTTGATGTGCAGAAGGCTTCACATAAAATCTAAAAAAAAAATAGTCAAGATTTCTTTTTCCTCCAGGAAAATTTCCTCGTTACGTGCTAATATTTTTATTCTTTTGTTGAAAAAAACAATACTTTCTTCATTAGAATATGTATTTTCTAAAAAAATTTGTAACCCTTTTTCAATTAAACGAAGGCCTTCTGTCAAATTACCAACCGTCAATCGATCTTCTGTTTGAACTGGGTCTCAAGTTCTTCTATTTCTTGCTCTTGCTGATGTGTTTCTATGAGTTCATCCATTGTCAGCTCCTGAATGTGGGAATCCAGTAGTTCTTGATTTATTGATTGATTGAATATTAACGTCGCACTGTTCAGCTACGCGAGGGCTTTTGGCGAAGGACCACGTAATTTTGAACCATGGTCAAGTGACGTGGATGACACCTGAGCTGGCACCCCTCTCCTAACTACCACACCAACGGGAGAACGTTTCAGCTCTCGACAGGTTTTACGAGCATCGCTGCCCTACACGGCGTGTCTTTAGTGGTACTGGGCTCGAACTCTTGACGTGCCTGCCATGATCCGATACCTTGACCACTCGGCTACCACGGCCGCCCAGTAGTTCTTGAATGCCATCACTGTTCACTTCTAAATTTATTTGCCTTTCAAGATTGAAAACTTATTCAATCAAATTAACAATTTCATCAGGCTCTGCAGCTGGTAATGCCTGAGTTTCGGTGATGGGGGGAAAGAGGAATCGACGAGATTTTAAAACCGCGTAAAACTCCATATCCGTCAGGGTAAGTCGAGCTATTACTGTATTCTGACTGGACTATCAAATATAAAAAAAATACTACGGTAAAATCTGCGTATACCGCACACTTTTAACACAAAAAGCAAGATCGAGATTTACGTGTGTGCGTTATACACCAGATATACAAATAATAGCTTTAAAAGTAAAAAGACGACCATACAAAAAAAAATTTAAATTTCTATTAGTATCAAAATTTTATTTATTAAAAGTACACCTTAAAACTTTTATTATTCGATTGCATGAAAAAATAATCATATTACACTTCCGTTACATCTTAGTGGCCGAGGTAGCCTAGTGTTCAAGGTAATGGACTCGTAATCGACATGTCATGAGTTCGAGCCTTGTACCGCTAAAGACATGCCGAGCAAAGGGGGCCGATGCACGCACGTCCGCCCGTTGGTGTGGTAGTTAGGAGAGGGGATGTGAGCTCAAGTGTAGTTCTCATCGCTTGCCTTTAGTTCAAAATTTCGGAGTCCGTCGCTAAAAGCCCTCGAGTAGTTGAATAGTCCGACGTTAATATTTACTCACTCACTCAGACGTACCTTGGAATCTCATCATCACTGCAATGTGATTCATATATAAATAATAGTCTTTCCTTCTATTTAAAGTGTTAGATATTCTTTTAAATTATATCAAGTTTAATTTCATTCAATGCTTTAATTATTCATTTACACCTGAAAAGCGTAAATTTTTCTGTTTTCTATTAATTGTTCTATCGAGAAATCCCTATCGTTCTAAAATACACAATATTCATGTAAAATAAACAAACAAACAAAAAATCTGAAAAGTTTTACTTTGAATATTTTACACAAATTTTTTAACTACACAATCAATGAGAAAGTTTTTGAAAGAGTTTTTACTTTCGTTAACCGAGATTTTTGCGCATAGATCCGCGCATGTGACGTAAACATGGTGTTAAGATCTATCTATGCTGTTATATTTATTCACTTGTTTGTCGTTGTAGCAGAACTACGATTTGTTCTTTTTCTTTTCTTTCTTTTTTTATTCTTTCTTTCTTTTCTTTTTTTTGAAAAAATTAAAACAAAAAGCATATTCTTGCCAAAATTAAATTTTCTTTTTGGCAGCACTCATTTATGCTTGATTGTTGAGTTTTATTTTAAGAATTCCTCGTATGAAACGAACAGGCACTGCAGGTAATTTATATCATCCTTTTAAAGATTAATTCGAGTTCACATCGGCGGTAAAAATAAGCCCACCTGTCGGTTATCTTAACTAATTAATTATTTATTTATTTTACCGAAATGCATTAAAGTTATACAGATGTCCCAAAAATAGCGTCCAAACTCTGCGCATCTATATTTCTCTTTGAAGTGCATAACAAATTACCAAAGTACTGTATCTGTACGCTCGCACGATCTATTGTTTCCAAGAAAAATACGAAAAACAAAACATGACATCCCAGCCATATTGGATATATCCACAGCATTTTTGCAAATATTTATAAAGGCAAATGGTCAAAGTGTCCACCGTGCATATCGAGGCAACCTAGCAAGCTGTGGAATGGGTAAGAGCATACTACGTCGCTGCCACGTGGTGTCCATCTAAGTAAAAGCAGTATGCAGATAAGCATTTGAAGGAGGAAAAGTTCGTTCTGGGTACCTTCCGTCCCGAACGCAAGTACGTAACCAATCACGCCAAAACGATCGTCATCGCGTGATGTTGGTACTAGTTCATATTGATATCACACCGCCACATACTCCCCTGCCAGTGTTTCGGTGAATAGGCGAACAAACGATACCATATTCGTGGCGAGCATGTAATCAGTTGCGTCACTTGGTGGGTTGCGTCATTCGTGTGAGACGGCTTTGAGAATTGCGTCATGTGTGTGACGGTTTGATTGCGTCATTTGTGTGAGACGACTTTAAGAAGTAACAGTTTATTGCGTCAATGTTTGACGGTTTGGTTGCTGTTGCGGTGGATAGATGGCGCCACGACTTCGGCGCGTGAAGGGTGTGGTTCCTTTGCACGGCCAGGGTCACCAATGAAGGAGGAAAGGTTCGTTCTGGGTACCTTCCGTTCCGAACGCAAGTACGTAACCAATCACACCAAAACGATCGTCATCGTGTGATGTTGGTACTAGTTCATATAGATATCACACCGCCACACATTTAAGCTTGTTTGTGTAGCCACTGCGTCTCAATACACTTTTTTGAGATCAGTCATAGAACCGGACCCATATGTCCAATTCAACGGCCAGGAGATGTCATATAAAGCCAATCACGTACAAGCAGAGGCATAGCCACCACTGTATCAATGATACACGCTAAGGGGCTCAAAATGTGTGAGCAAAAAAACGTAAAATATTAAGAAGTCTCAGAAAGGATTCATGTGGACTTTTGATAAAGGGCCAACTCAGAGCTAGCTACGCCAAAGCGTACAGGAGCACAGAAATGCGCCATAGCCTCATTATGAACCATCCATCATGCATCATCATTCATTCATCATTATTTACCGAATTTTGCTCGTGAACTATGGATCATACATATACAGTTCTTTGGCATTTTTTATGTACTCTCAACGAGGAATCGAATCAAGCAGAGTTTGGGGGCTAATTTTGGGGTACCCTGTATACATTATTTGAAACAGTTACATATTGCTTGAAATTTTTAGATTTATGTTACTCCATTATGAGAATATTTTTAGTCTTCAAATGAGTTTAAAAAATTTAATTTAAAGGGTGGAACCTTCAGTTCATATTGAAACATACTTTTACTGAAAATTTGAAGCCCTAAATAATGTCAAAAGAATCTAGTTTCAACTGGAATTCTCTGTTTCAATGCCAATAATCACAAAAGTAAAATTAATTCATTCTGCGTATTAATCGAAGAAGAAAATGTTAAACATACAATCAATGTACAAATAAAAACACTGCTCCTCAAAATCTTTACAACATGTAGAACAGTGATTTCCAAAGTGGTCTATATCGACCACCAGGAATCTATGACAACCCGCAAGGGGTCCACGGAAGCAAAAAGATAAGTTGGGGGTCTATGTGGTGTAAATGGGGGTCTATGATAGTGGCTCACATTAAACCAGATCGTAGCTTTAATTTTAAAAGAAAATTTGATCAAGTGGAAACCAAATTTTACCTATTTAACATATTTATTTATTAAATTTAATGAGGTTAATTTTTTGCAGTTATAAAGCGAAAGCATAAATTTGATTTAAACAAGGACCATTTCAGCGTTTCTTTCCAGAATTAGGCTAAGGCAGTATAACATAGGAGATCACGAATTTTCTCAATTTGTGACAGATAATCTGTCAGAGCGTTTCAATCTAAGTTCAGCACTTAATTGCCCTTTATTCAAGTTTTTAACTAGATATGAGAATGCTTTGACTATGTTAACACCACAGTGAACGATCAATTCATATGGTTACATTGAAGAAGAAAAAATTCTTATTACAATAGGAATTAATCGGAAAGGGCCCTAACGAAGATCTTAAAGTAAAGTTTAAAAATGGATGCAAGCAATTTTGATTTTAAAAAGACATACCTGTTATTTGTCCCAAATTATGGAATATCGTAAGAAAGTTTTTAATTGCTTCTCACAGTGAGGAATATCAGCGTGGGTGCCAATTTCCAAAACAAAAAATGGAAGAAAAAAGAAAGAAGAAAAAGAACAGGTCACACACATTACTAACAGAGGAGATTTAGGCTTAAACCTGTGATACTTAATGTTGAAAATTTATTTTTAAAGTACTAGATTCATCCCTCCTATTTAAAGTATTTGTTTGTTGTTCAGTCATTTTATGTATTAATTAAATTTTAATCAAATTAACATGTGCTTCTTAGGTTTTAAACACACTACTTCCCTTCAGTTACAAATTTAATTCTTTTAAAGTAAGTAGCTATATACCAGTTGTCAGAAAGACATTTTGTGATATGGTCGATCTTTGTCGACCATATCTTTGGGGGTTTTCGGCGTGAATTAGAGGTGTGGGGTTCTCGAAATGAATATAGACATTTTAGAATTCTCAATATGACTTTATTAAGAGTTTAACTTAAATTTCTAATATATTGAACAAACTTATATTAAGTGAGAATAAACCAAAACACGTAGCTGTAGCTAAAACGAATCGCTCAACTTGGATCACTTATCTAAATAATTATATTATCCGCCTACTCTCAATCCTAATAATATTACGAATAATGATTTCAAATAATCTGTCCTACCTTGAATTTCCACAACGGTTCAATCACCTTCAGATAGGCTGTTGGGCTCGCGTGCAATAGTATGCACCTTGTAGTAATGGCTAGATATCCGTGATTCCTTGGTAGGACGTCAAATTACACTTCTACCTTTTCCTAACAGAACTTTCTCTAAATTGCCATCTCGCTTACTAAAACTTCTGTCCTTTTAAAGGCTATCTTATTTGCATCTATACTTTCATTTCACTTCTTGGATTTGGGTTGGAAAAGATTTGCCATTAATCTTGGCCGTTAAAGAACCCAGAGGTTATGTTACAGAAAGGACGCGTGAGCCGTCACAATTTAAGTTGACAAATTTGCGAATATTCAATATAAGGTAAGGAGGGGTCTACCCCAAACCGAATAACATGACAAGAAGCCTGTGAGACAAAAATGTTCGGGAACCTTTTTATGTAGACAATCATTCACTCAATTAAATTTTTTTTTATTAAATCATTTTGAAATTTTTCAATTAATAATCAAAACATTAAGAAATTATAATCACAAACTAATATGGAAAAAATAAAACAAAGTAAAAGAGAACATTCCATTTTGTGTTGTAATGAGTGCTTCAGTTAAAACATTTCTTTTAACTCTTTTTGAAAAAAAATATATGACCTAGAAATTTTTCAATTAATAATCAAAACATTAAAAAAAATTATAATCACAAACCAATGTGGAAAAAATAAAACAAAATATAAGAGAAAATTCCATTTTGTGTTGTAATGAATGTGCTTCAGTTAAAACATTTCTTTTAACTCTTTTGAATATAAAAATATATGACCAAGAAATTTTTCAATTAATAATCAAAACATTAAAACAATTATAACCACAAAACAATGTGGAAAAAATAAAACAAAATAAAAGAAAAAATTCCATTTTGTGTTGTAATCTGTGTGTGTGTGTGTGTTAAAACATTTCTCTTTTAACTTTGTTGAATATAAAATATATGACCTAGATGGAGAGCAGATGTTTTCTCTCTATTGCAACTAAACCTTTAAATAATAAAAAAGGTAATTTAATCCTTTGTGTGTGTGATTCAGTTTTTTTCATCTGTAATAACAGTGTTAATTCCCATACTCGGGCGATAGAATGATGCCATCGCATGTTTTGTAATAGCCTTGAATTACGTACTCTTTTATGTTATTTCAAGTAGTTATTTATAGACTCGCTTTTTTTTGAGAGAAAAAGAAGTGTTGGTCGTTCACGTAAATTAAATGTATTTTTTTTGTTTTGTTTAAAAGCATTTTTTAAAAATTGTTTTCCCTTACAATATTTATGCGTCTGAAGCTTAGGTAAAATGAAACAAATTTTAAAAAAAATTTCAAGAATAAAATCGGTTTCTCTTTTTGGGAATTATTAATACAGAGTCAAACATTTTTTTTCTTCTTATTTTTATTTATTTTATTTATTTATTTTTAAAAATCTCTTATAAAAAATTTTTTTGGTATAAAAAGTATAAACCCATAATATAACCACTGAAAATATTGATAAAACTGCGTTATTTTTAAAACAATAATAATAATTTTACAATTTTTTTATTTCATTTGTCGTTAAAAATGCTATGCGGATAATGCCATTTTTTTTTTATAAATTTTTTTTTTAATCCTGGAGTTCACGAAATCTTAGGGTCATTTGATTTATGTTTCTGTTAAAAATATAAAAGGTTGTTTCTATTTGAGAATATATAATAAAGAGAATTTTAAGATCAATGTATAAAATTCAGTATCTGTTACAATAAACTTCATTAAAAGAATTGCAAAACTTAAAGTTATGTCGGGTAGCAGCATAGTTGATGTAATAACTCTGCGTCATATTACAATGTACAGCATGTCTTGTTATCATCCTAATATATATTGATGTATAAAGTTACTAAATGTCATATACCTAATGCAGATAAGACATCACTACTCAGCAATTTTAAAGTTCAAGCGTCTGTAGAGGAATTTACTGTGGTTTTATAAAATGTAAATATACTGGCGCGCGAGAGAAAAAGTCTGCATATTTCGGTATGCGTTTGCATTTGTATTAAAAAACATAAGCAAACGAGTTTTAAAGTTAAAAAAAAAATCTTATTTATTATTCTTTCCTCTGTATTTGCTCAGTTATTACAAAAAGAGGAAATTGTTCTTTATATAAATTATATGTGAGCAATCGAAAGGTTTTTAAACGGCTGTAAAGTCGCGGGAAATTTTTTAAAACATTTAATTTGTAGATCATTTTCTATCACGGTACGGAAACGTCTGGGCGCGCGTGCAATGGTATGCACCTTGTATCAATGGCTGAATATTTCGGTAACTTTATGATAGGCTGTTAATTCACACTCGTATCTCTTCCAAACATAACTTTCCCTAAATTGCCATACTGCTTACTGAAACTTCTGTTCTTTTATAAGCTATCTTATTTGCATTTTATAATCGCATTTCGCTTCTTGGATTTTGGTTAGAAAAGAGTTGCCATTAATCTTGGCTGTCAAAGAACCCAGAGGTTATGTTACAGAAAAGACGCTTGAGTCCATCACAATAGTGTGTGTGTGTAGGAATTGAAAAATATTACTGGCTTCTTACCTCTCATTGTCCGTACAATGGTGAAAATTGTCATAAAAGCAAATGAAACATAATTTCTAATAGCATCTCGCGCATCGAATTAGTGCAGTATTACCCATTACGTGTAATCATTTCCTACAGAACTGAATTTAACGAGTGAATCGCATCTTCAATTGCAAATATCTAAAAAATTATTCAGTAGTGGCCCATATAACCATATATCTTCATCAACAGGGAAACTAAATCTAACATCCTACAAAGTTTGAACTAAATCCGTGACCCCAAGACCTTGCAATCTCCTTGTTAGTCGAAATTAATTTTCTCTTAAATTCTTTTTTGGCTTATCAAGTAACATATATATGTATATATATGTATATATATATATATATATATATATATATATATATATATATATATATATATATATATATATATATATATATATATATATATGTATATATATGTATATATATATAGAGAGAGAGAGAGACCAATTTTACTCTTCCTAATTAATTTTTCTTTCCGCTAGCAGTTTTTCCCACTGTAATTAGTTTTACATTGTTATCAATATCCCAAAGAATTATTTCTAAAAAAATATTAATGAAACTGTTGAAAGAAGTTTTCTAAAAGCAAATTTAAAAACGGACATAAAAAAAAACATATAACCCTACAAAAAGAGATATACACGAATCTTCACAAAGTAAATGTAGCGGTATGCATTAAAAAGTGAAAACATGTTTTTCTTTAACTTTTGAGGTTTCCTTAAGAATGAACTGTGATAAAGCATTGACTAATACCCGTTTTTTAACGTCATATATATTAGCTGAAGTAAATGCTTATCTTCTTTTCATACACACAACACAAGATAAACCTTCTACAATATTTTTCCTCCTGCCTTGGACAACGAATAAAGAATATTAATGCAATTTTTGCTCTGCAGAATCAAAATTGATTTTCCCTCTACTATGTCACTTTGAAGGCAAATAGATTCTCAATCTTTCTAAAAGCCTAATGCGCTACATTAAAATAGCTTTATCATGTGTGTTGCCACAAAAAAAATAATAATATTCTTGGGAGCATAGCACTTTTTATTTTTATTGTTTCATTTAGTATAGCTTTGCTCGTTTCTATCAATTCTGTTCGAGCAAACGTTCAATTAATAAAAATAATCTATCCATAGAGATTTAAAAACGATGAGAATTGTATATTTTTAAGTTATAAAACAAAATACTTTTTTCCGGATAGTTAAGAGGAGAGATTAAATAAGTTAAATTCAAATTATAATTGACTAGCTGTTACTATCCATTTTGCTGGGTATTTCATCATGTTGTATAATTACATTTTTTTTTTAAGTTATAGATATTTAAGTCCTAGAATCAAGCTTTCAATTGTATTCAAAAAATTCATTTCGCTACACGTCCTGATTTAAAAAGGACAGGACTTCATTTCTAAAACGGAAGTACAGTAAAATATGTGTTTAACGCAGTGCTTCTCAAACTTTCAATATTCGCGACCCAATATTCAATCATAATTTTCATCGAGTCCCCCTCCATACAATAACAATGAATTGAATTCAATTATTCTATACTTTTACACTCTAGCTACAATACGACTTTAACCTCTAAAATGCTACCTGCGTATATAAACGTCTCGTTCAACAACAGCATTAATTTTCTGGACGTATATACAAGTCTATTCGAAGTACCATCCTTTTCTGTACACTGTTATTCCTAAGGCTTTGGAATATACAATAAAAGGACCTTGACAGTGTTTGGAATTGATTTACTTATTTCAGAAGATTTGTTAATTTTTTTAATCCTTTTCTCCCCCTCCCCCCCAAACCCCCATCACATACAAGCGTGTACGTGGAAAACGGTGGCATTAGGGAGTGAATCGCGTAACTTTTAATCGGCATTTATAAAGGATTAATTATAAACCCAGCAAATTATCATGATAAGTGTCAATACAAGCCCATGGGGTCACTTTTAAGTATCAAACGTTCTTAACTGAGTATTGTTAAATTAATTATAAAATACATTGTGCAGTACTGGTACATTTATAAGTGTATTTACATCAGTGTAAATGTGTATTTTATTTTTTATTATGTCAGAATGTATTTTGTTCGTTAACTTTCAGCACATTAATAATTTTTCAAAATAATCTTTCGTTTTCGACTTTTAATGTGCTCGCACTCCCCTCGTTGAGTTTTCACGTCTTCCTAGGGGTGTGTGCCCCACAGTTTGA
Organism: Trichonephila inaurata madagascariensis; assembly: GCA_019973955.1. Taxonomy (NCBI): domain Eukaryota; kingdom Metazoa; phylum Arthropoda; class Arachnida; order Araneae; family Nephilidae; genus Trichonephila; species Trichonephila inaurata. Next base: position 68,965 of record BMAV01018350.1, on the reverse strand, counting down.
GAAACACTGGTTTTAACGCGTAAGCGCTTGAGACGAAATAATGCAACGGTTTTGACAAACTACTATGTGTTTGAATGTATTTTTTAACCTTAACACGAAAATATTTTCCTTCTGGAAATGAACAAAATACAGAAAACACCACCCGGATTGGACTGTCGTACTGTGTCAATGGAAGAATTCGTTGCAGTAGATGATGATAACGTGTATACAGCACCAATTATAGCAGACAAAATCATTTTGGAATTTGTTCAAAGCTCAAAAAATATCGATGCAGATTCCGACGATGAAAATGAATTGAATAATGCACCTCTTGTTCCCGCGTCATCCGAAATGAGGAACATCATGGAAACTATGCGCAATTATTTAGACGCACGTTCTAATGGTAAAATGAATAACAAAATAGAAGACATCGATCAATTTGTTCACAATTCAATGCAAAAAAGAACGATGTAAAGAAAAATATTGGATTATTTTTCAAAAACTTAATAAATGTTTGTTTTTCCAAAAAACTTGAAAATTTTGTATCATACTTCATTAAGGTCTTGTGAATGTTTTTGTTTCTTTATTTTTTATTAAATACATGCATATATACATATCTATGCAAATGAAATATTCTCTGATAAACTTAATTTTGTCGAAATAGGATTTTTTTTTAAGTATCGTTTAGCGCGGAATTCTTTTAACACGAAGAAATTTTTCAGTCCCTCAATTTCGTTTTTAGCGATATTTACCGTATATTTATCTTTTACAGTTCGGCAACTCCTCTCTCCCTTCTTGAAAGTCGATTTCCGCAAACTCATGGTTAGCGAATTTCTACTCAAAAAGAGATAAACATACATACCGAAATCTTAATTGTAGGTGTAGTATTTACAAAAAGGGAATCTTTTCGTACGTAAAACCCCTGCAACTCCTTTCCCAGTTCTTGGTTGTCGATTTCCGCTAAAGTTGTTCTTAGTGGATCTCTACGCAATAAAAGAAATGTGACTTCCGAATTCAAAGTCTGTTTGTCTAAAGTTCAAGATATCTCGTGATGAGTAAGCAAGTGAGTCACTTTTTTATATATGTATATAGATCAGGAACTACATTTGTGTGCACCACCCACCTAATAACCACTAAGTTGCCTAATACCTACTATGATATGCCGAGTTCAATGGTTAGAATTACATGTTACCGTTAATGTGCATTTACCTAATTAAAATGCAGATTACCAGTCACCACAACCAGTATGGTGGTTATGACACTCGGCTTATAATCGAGTGGGCTCGGTTTCGAATCCCGAATACGGCATGGATGTATCTTCGGGAAAAGAAGTCGGACTTTCGCCTGAAATGGATTCTCGTCTCGCGAATGGAAAGCAGCGCACCCTTTCTGTTATATGCTGGGATCATCGTTTGTAGTAAAGTCTATATTCTGTGTTTGTACTGTACGTTTCGTCCATCTATATCTCTCGTCTTTCGTATGAATCCTAGTATCGAACTGTAACAATGCGGATTACACCAGATTTGTTTCGTTAAATATCTATGTTCGTCTATACCAGCAATACTCAACCTGCGACCCACTGAGCCTTTTTCAGTGGCCCAGTCAGAGCCCATTGCTCTGAAAAATTCACTTATTTAAGAACAATATATTAAAAATTTGGTGTCAAGAAATCAAATACAGTCGGACCTCTACATAACGAAGTCGCTAAATCCCGGAAAAAAGTTCGTTATATGGAAAATTCGTTATATAGAGGTTTATCTTTTAATATACTTCATATAAACAACATAAAACAAATTTTAAATTCATAAACACTATATATTACAAAAGTAATTATTCGCACCTTTCTTTTTTTTTAAATATATGTTTATTTTATATATCTTACCCAACAAAAAAGAAAGACAGAAAGAAAGAAAAACTGCAAGGAAAAAAAAAAGAATGTCGTAGAATTAATTCACTGTATTTTTAATGTTCAGAAAATAATTTTATCCCAAAATGAATGAATTTTAAAAACATTTTACAATTTAAAACATACAAGTAATATTAAACATGCATTATTTTATAATTAGAACACGGGGACACGGGACAACTTCACGGAGGATGAAAGAGGATATCAAAGATGTTTCTAGTGAAATGGGCAATGGGAGTTAAAGGTTGCACTTCTTGGATGAAACATCAAGAACTTTATTGCTCTCGACGAGTTAGGATCTAATAAAACCAGTTCGAGATTTATGACCACCATAAAATGTGTTAAAGAAAGAATAACTTGAAATTTTTTCAGAAATAATTTAAAAAAGGGAGAACTAAAATTGAATCACAAAAGAGAAAGTTCGTTATATAGAAAATGCCCTTCGCTATAGAAAGGCTATTTTACGAAGAAAATCATCGTGAAGTGCTCAAGGTTCCAGGAAAAATTTCGCTATATAGAAAAATTCGCAATATAGAGGTTCGACTGTATATCAATTTTGCTTTTTGTTGTCGATGTCGTACGAGTACGAATTGAAGTTCTTTTTCTGTTTGTAACGTTTACGGTTAGTGATAACAGGCAACAGTGGAGTAGCGACAGTTTTATGGGGGGAACTAATTTTTAACTAGCTTTCATATCTTGCAAGCGAAAAATATCCGAAGAAAATACATCGTTTCAAGACAATTGGGAGGTTGACTATTTTGTAGTGAAAAACAAACATTATTTGATTTGTCATGAAAATGCGGAATTTAAAAAATGCAAATAAACATGAATTACTCAATAACACTTTTCATTGAAGATCTCTTTCAATATGTAATACATCGGCTTTTCTTGAAAAATTTTTGCAAGGCAAAAAAGTGTTTTGTCAGTGGTAACAAAGACATCTTATGAAGCTTGTTATATTATTGGTATTCATATGAAACCGGTTACTGATGCAGAAATTGTGAAGGAGTGTTTCTTAAATATTTCTAATTTAGTGTTAGTGACAAAAATAAAAAATATAAAAAATAATAATTGAAAAAAGCAAAACAGGAGTGAAAATATTTTGACCAATTTTCCACAATTTAAATCCCTCCCCCTCTTTATCCTCATGATGCGGCCCGCGTGAAATTGATAACATATGTATGCGGCCCAGCAGAAAAAAAAAAGGTTGAGTACCACTGGTCTATACAATAAGAGTTTTCAGTACTTTATACTTTTAGCACGTTACCATACTAAACTGCTAAAAGCTGCAAATTTTTTTCTACTAAGGATATTTTAAATCAATTACGTGCGATCTCTGAATTTAGTGTCTGCAGAGAGAAATATTGAACGAATGAGAATGTCCTAACACTAGAAATAGGAACCCAGTAAAATTATCCCTTAGTACTGCTTAGAATTACAAAAAACACCTGTGGTTATTAATCTAAATGAACAACAAATAAGTGTATTTCTTACGAAATTCAACTGATATATAATTCAAAGTATGATTAAAACCTGGATTGTGTGCACTAACAAATAATTTTATCACATGCTTTTTAAAAAATTTTTAAGTGCAGTAATACTTTTAATTCGATTAAGAAACTATATACAAGATCACCTAAGAAAATTAGCCTTTTGTACTTCTTATCAGAATCATTAAAAAATGCATCCGTTCGTATTTTGTGAAAACATTTCCACAAAAGCAAAGGTGCTGGTTTGTTTGTGCTGTTTACAATTTTCTTAGAGACAAGAAAAAGTCCCAAAAGTAAAAACTTATCCTAGTGTAAAGTGAGAAAATTTTATTCTATATGAGTCATTCACACAATGTCATAATTAGAAAAGATGATTCGAACAAAATAAAACGACCTTGAAGGAAGAATACTAGGTACTGAAAAACCATTAACGGTAAATGTTTGCAAGTTTTTCATTTTTTTAGTAGAAATAGAGAATATTTTTGGTTATTCATTCTTCCTTCAAAAATTTTAATCACTTCCTTATAAGAATTTCAATAATTATGATTAATTAGTAGAATTATTATTATAACTAATTTCTAATTATGCATTCATTTCTTAAGCTTAATCACAAAAGAATTTTCTCACGAAACTGAACAGTTAAGACTAATGTATTTCATTAATCAAAATAAAAGAAAAATTATTATACGCATAAATGAAAAAGACTGTTATAAATATTCGAATCACGTTTTTTGAAATATTTTGTTTCTAAAGCGCTTTTTCCCGCCATTAAATTCATTAATTTAGAAGAATAGAACAAATCTATTCGTGAAAGAAATGGAACTATTAATTTTTCATTTAGCTTTTAGGGTTAACTCATCTCCCTCAGAATTAGAAACGTCTCGCAGTAAATGTTTGAAACATCTGTATTTACAGACAACGCGCAGAATTAGATCAACCTCTCTCTACTTTAAGGAAAATAATAAGACATTCTAAAAGTCACAAAAATTAAAATTTATTCTATGACACACTCGTAAGTGTGTCACATGAAAGCTGAGCTCTTATCACACTGTATAATCAAGATGATTATGGCACTTAAGCGGACGAAATAAGAAGACATTTTCGAAGGATTGTACTTTTGCATTATTACTCAGCAAGATTTTTATCTTAAGACGCTGAAGAGGAGTGTTCAAATAGAACATGCTATGTTTTGTTTTTAAAATTAGGAAATCAAAAACAGAAGAAAAGACGATGCTTTAAGAGGATTTCTAGTTTCATTTAATATTTATGATTGTTTTCAATGTTGTTTAAACAAATCATGTGTCATTATTATTTGTAAATTCATGTGATTGATAGTCTATCAAAACTGTTTGTGATTGTTCCTACTGTCTCAAATCATTACAAAACGAATAAATTAAGATAAATCGGTTTCACAGAATGCCTAATTTTTTACAACTATATCAAAACGGCCGTAGGAATCAACCTAGTAAACTTCTAAAATTAATGGTTCAGTAAACTTTTGTAACTGTCTGATTTAAAATGTTCTCGAAAACAGATAGAAAACAGCAACTACTGCTGAAGCGAAATAATTAAAAATTTACTTGATAGAATATTTCTTTGCGTTTTTTGATTCGCTTAAAGAAAAAATGCGATAAAACCATTTTAATGGATACTGTTTCGTATTGTCAATTATTTAGTTCTAATTAAATTTCTTTTTTCAATTCCTATTATTAGCTCGCACTGTCTATCTATTTATTTATTTATATATTTGTATATTTATTTATCTGTGGGGAATTTTCAATCGTTAATAAAATACATTTAAAGACTGAATTGAGCTGAAATTTTATATAGAGGATCATTTTGGATGACAATACAATAATTTAATTATAATTAATAAAATTAATTGATTAAAACCAATTATTTAAAGAATTACAAATACAGCCACGTTGGCGACTTAACGACCATTTTGGCGACTTTGTCAAAACTTGAAAAGGTTTTTTTTTCTCACGTGTTAAGCATTCAGTTGGACTGAAATTAAAAGGACAATACGATACTTTAATGATAATTAAAAAAAAAACTAATCACCACTTAATTTTGTGATTCTGTACTATGTATATACATATTTATATTAATTGTAACTATTTAATAAAAAGTAGCTAAAATAAAATGTTTCGTTGTTGATCTAAGTAGGAATTGACTTAAAAACTATTTTTTTATATTACTTGTTTTAAATTAATTTTCATTTGACTATTTAAATTACACAGTCGTCATAGATATTGTTTAGGTTGAGTATTCTGTTCCATATTGTTATCGTCTGCTTTAATTCAATATATAATTCGTGTAACGCTAATTTATCCGGTTACTTAATTTATTTGCTTAAAATCTCTGTTTTTAAAAGTTATGTTGTTTGGAATTTTTGTTTATTTTAAATTTTTTTCGGGGGAAAAAAGAATTGTAATTCATAATCAACACACCACATTTATTGAGCTTAATATGTGAGTATTAGTTGTATTATTTTTATTGTTATATTATATTATAATTTTGTATTATTAGGTATTATTTTTGAGGTAATTGTTGGAGATAATTGTTATCATTTGAGTAATTATAAGAATAAAAGACATCCGTGGAATAAACGTTCACTATTATTATTCTCAGAGATACCAAAAAAACGTGATTTTAAAGTTTTTTAAACTACCAAATTTTTCCAGATATTATTCGAATTTTTTATATTGACTTAATAGCAAATGACCTGTTTTTAATAAGAATTATCTTGCGACATATGTATTCTTAAGCGAAATAAGCAACAATTAAATAATAAAACGACTTGTTATTCAGCAAAATAACGTTTCATACTAAGATAATGAAGATATAAATCCGTTAAAAAAGACTTTATTGAAACTGTTATTAGTAATCTCGAAATGTATGTGTTTCAAAACCATGTAGATATCTTAACATTAAATTGGTATTTCTTGTTTTTGATTGTTATACATATAAATACATTCTCTTAAACTTTTATTTATTTTGGGAATGATTTTAATTTATATAAGAATCCATTAGTTATTCATTGAGTCTGATTGTTTGAATGATTTAATAAATAATTTATTAATGTCTTATTTCGCGAAATAAGATCTATAGAAATGAACCTCGTAAACTTGAACCATGTAAAAGTGACGAGGTTGATATGTGAGTAATTGAACAGCAGAAATATACACGCACAACTGAAAAAACTGTATTTCATACTAAATAAACAACTTAGAAGAATTATATACTTTCGACTGATTAGCACACAATTATTATTAATCAATTATAAATCGAGTGAAAGTTATATGAACACCTCACACTCTTAAGCTTCACGAGGTCTATTCGCGACGGAACTCTTAATTTTGAACCATGGTCAAGAGACAGAAGGATAATACCTGAGCTGGAACCCCTCTTTTTTCTAACTTCCACACCACACTAACGTCAGGACGTTTGAGCCTCGACAGATTTAAGGTGCATTGGCCGCCTCTACACTGTGAGTCTTCAGCAGTACAAGGCTCAAACTCATGACACACCAGCCACGTGTCCGTGACTATGACCACTAGGCTATCCCAATTTATCCGAAAAAAAAATTATTAGAAGTTCCTTCATAATCATAACTAGAAATCTACAGAATATCGTACTGACATAGTTGGAAACAAATCTCTATTCTGAGTCTGCGTGTACGAGAAATATTGGTACTTATTATACCATCGACCTATTCGTGAAATTAAAAGACGGCGTCAATTGCCATGATAAGCTGCCAATAGTGGAAAAAGCAAGTACAAACACAATAATCATACTCAACCATACGATAACAAAATTTGAAAACGTCTTTTGCTTTAGGCTGCGATATTTTTTTGATTTTGCTATAATTAGTCGACGGTATAACACACGTAAGTACTGAAATATTTTTGCAACATACGACTTTCAAAATGTTCGAGTTTGAATCATTGCTCACTGAACAGCAATTTCAAAGAAGATAAAAGTAAACTATAAAATGTCATTAGACCTGTTTTTAAGTATGTTAATTAACATTTTAGCTCTGTTGACGTCATCCAAATTTTGCGTCGCGCCTTTGAAGATGACTTAAAACAAGACCATAAAACAATCAAATGACGTAATTCAAGTTTTGTAAAGAAAAAAATGAAAGTAAAAAATTCATTTTTAATGATTTTACTTTGGAGAGAATACCCAAAAAAGCAATTAGCTTGCAAAAATTCATTTTTAGTGACTTTTTTTTTCCTGCTTAAGTTATGGTATCCAAGACTTGGAAAAATTCTATTATTTAAAGGTTAAATGAAGTAAAATTTACTGAGATTTCAATGCAAAACTAAAGCGAATACTTTTTTTGAAAAATTATGAGCATCCTCTTTCGGTGGCTAGCCAAATAAAATGTTCAACGATTGATTATATGCTTACCATTATGAAAAGGTAACATTATGCGTAAGTTTGCTGTTAAATAAAATTTCTTTAAGGTATCCAATCACGTTGAAATAATCAAATTTGGTCAAAACACAGATTGTTTTTGTTTTTATTTTTATTGTGAACAGAGTTATTTCTTTTGGATTTACAAAACATATTTTATTTTGTTTCTACGCTACCCATTGAGGACAAGTTACAAACATTTTTACAATGTTAGAAAAATCGGAAATGAATCTTTAATCTACCAAAAGAGGCCAAAATTTATCATGGTAAGGCTGATCTCAAAATGTTATAAATGTACGTATATTTCTGTAAAACTTTTTGAACATATTTATGTTATTTTCCGGAGAATGTACTAAAATATTTCTTATTGTGTATGAATATATTTTGTAGTTATGGCCGGTTATATTTTATTAAAGGTCCCATAAAGAATGTCAGCTCTAAAGTTTTTAGGTTTTAGTAAAGTACACTAAAATTTTAGAACATTCTCTAGATCGGGGAGGGGGGCAACAATATGGTCGAGCCCCAGTTTGACGAACTAATCAGGACCGAAAATTTTATTCGATAATTCGGGGTTATTCACAATAAAGGGTAAAAAAAACAAAAACAAACAAAAAAAAAAACACATTTTTGCTATTACCATTTGGAAATTCTACAAAAAGCTAAACTAAACAAAAACTCAGTGCCGCAACAGTCCATGAGCGTCAAAACCAACTTTGCCCATCTCAGTTTTTATGACCTTGGACACCGAGGTGCATGAGCAGATGTTCCGGTCTGGTGGTTGGTCTGACGCGAAACCCTCAGTCTTTAGTTCCCAAGCAAGCTTGGTACTCACTTATCGACCCACTGAAGGGAAGAAAGGCTGAGACAACCTTACCTAGCCCGGAGTTTGAATTCCGGACCTGTGGCGTGGAAGGGCGATATGCTTCTACTCAGCCACTGGGCACCTCTATAAAAAACTACACTAAAAAACCCATAATTAGAAATTAAAGATTTCTTTATTCAGCAGTTAAACATACTATTAGCGAAATTTTATCCACTAGTTAATTGGAAATTATAAAATATTGACTAATGGATGCTTGACAATCTTTTTGGTTCTTGAATCGTAAGAGTCCTTTTTCGACTTAATACAGATAAGAGAGAAAATACCGCGTCTTTTACATCCTGCTTCATGAGGTATGTTTTCACAGTTCCCACACAAACAATGTAAATTATTACAAAATGTAACAGTTTTGATAAGAGTTTCGTTTTTAATTTTTGTGCGTAAAATTCGCTACACGTTCGTTTCCGACAATTTGCGAAGTTTCACAACTTTTCAAAAACAAACTTTTTTTTCTGCAAAACCGTGCATATATTAAACCGAACTTCTCTCAAGAAAGACTGCAAATGGTAAAATCTCTTAAGATATTCCCTGAGTTGTGGAGTGAAATCAGATAAAAGAATTTCCTGTCCTATTCAAAATTTAGGGAAAGGGGACAATCCAATTCAACTTCTGTTAAAGTCTAACAGTCTTTGTTAGTAAACGACTACATTTTGGGAAACCCTTATTTTTTAAAGCGAAAAAAAAACTTTTTGATATTTAGTGTCACTTGATTTCAATGCATGCATAAAAATTTTTTTAAGAATGTTATATTTAGGGTTTATTTAAATGCACTATTTTGCAGAAAAAAAATAGATAGACCAATTTTCAAAAATTACTTTAAAAATGTTTTTTATAAAAATATTTTGCCTATTTAACAGCCCCCGGGGCCACTGCAAGCCGAAATAGGATTTTTTAAACATATAACTTTGAAGGGGGTTTATCCTATTTTAAAACAACAGGGGATAAATTTTAAGAAAAAACACTTAATTTTTTCAACGGTAGTAACTCTGAAAAATAATGTGATTTTTTTTAAAATTCTAGTTCAGGACCTTTAAAGCTTTTTTTTTATATAAGCAAAATATTATTATTAGAAGCATTTTTCATAAAAGGAGAATAGTTTGAAAATAAGCAATTCTGAGTTCATTTTTCGGCAAAATATTGCATTTAAATAATTTGTGTTTTCTAATATATTCTAATCCAAGGGACATTAAATATCATGAAAAATATCCATTTATACTCTATTTTAAATCACGGTTCCGAACGTAGTCGGATACCTTAAAGCTTTTGCTGTTGAAATTTGTAACTTACATGAAAAGTTTTTCTGATTCGGGCAAAAAAGATGTCATTTGTAAAGCAATCCATTATTTTCTAATCCAAACTAATAAAAAAAAAAGTTTTCGGTTGTTGAAATGATTCCTTGATCCGAGTTTAGTATTCGTTAAATAGGGTTTTTTACCTTTATTTTAATCAGGGAAAAGAAAAAATTAATTAAATCGCGAAATTCGTTAAATACGGTTTCGTTAAATCGGTTTCCGACGACATGTTTATTCCGCGTAGAAAGGGCCGTTTCACCTTAAATCCTTCGAGGCTCAAATATCCTCTAATTGGGGTGATGTGGAAGTTAGGAGAGAGGGTGCTAGGTGAGGATTGTTCTCGGGACTTGACTATGATTCAAAATTACGAGATCCGTCACCAATAGCCCTCAAGTAGCTGAAAAGTGCAACATTTATATAACTCTCACTTAAATGGGTTTATTTTTTTTAAAAACAACATTTTTATAAAACCTTTTTAGACCTGGTCATGAGCTCGTGTCCTTCGTTATTTTTTCCAGTTTAAAAATTTAACACTTCTTTCAATTTTAAATATAAGGGAAGTGCGTCCTTTAGATTTCTGAAAATAAGAATTTCCAATATAATAGTCTATATTATAAGCTTCATTTTAAACTTAAAACACCTTTCTCTTTTACAAAAAAAAAAAAAAAAAAAAGGCGTAATTTTGAAATTTTTAAAGTATTTCTTTAGTTATTGGTTTACATAAAATATGTATTAGTTTATCCATTCTTTTAAATTGGCTCTTACAGGAGCATATATTTAAAAAGAATTTTTGTTTTTACGGAAATAATTGGTTTTGTGTTCATCAATCAAAAAGCTGAAATGTTTCAAAAGCTTGTTTTTAAAATCCATTTTTTTTCAAGTAATAGAAAAAAAAAATCATAAATTTAAAAAAATCCAAATTAAGTTTCTTAGTTAATGTAATAATTTCTCAATGCGAAATCTAAGTACTTTAAGCAGAATTACCAAATCTATTCGGGACATGATAACCACTTTTTTGTGTGTGATGTGTTTATATCTCCAGCGGTGATTTTTTTAAAGAATACTTATAGAGTAATAGCGAACTTCAAAAAGTCAAGTTTTAAGATTTCTTAACCCTTATTTTCAACAGATATTAAAAAATTTCTGCTAAAAAAAATTCTATTTCAATTACTTTAACTTTCACTTTAAATATTTGTCATGTGCTTCAAAATATATGCTGACTTTAGTCCCGAATTTCTTGAAATATGTTTTTAAAAAGAGTGTTTTGCTTCTTTTATGTTATCATCCTTTTCTTGGCTTTTGGTTTGAAAAGAAATTTCACTTAAATTAATTTTTCTTTGCCTCTTCCCCCTTATAGAAATTTTTAATGCTTTTAAAACGTTTTGCAACGTCCAAACCCAGATTCGTTTTTCATCAACGTGCCTCTAATACCAGGTTGATGATCTCTGCCAAATAGTAGAAAGTCTCTTTGAAAATGTGATAATACCATTAAATGACGTTCTTGCACAAATTAAAATTTCCCTTATTATATATTTAAAATTCTTACTCTTTCGGCCAAAAAATTTAAAACCTTGCTGTCCTCCCATAGAAGTACTACAGCAAAGCCAATGCAACCGACAAAATAGAAAGTTTGATCCTAGTGAATTCTTTTATTTTTACTTTCATCTTCCTGTCAACCTTTTTTTTCTTTCATTCTCTTCACAAGTTGAGCCCAAATGGTATACAAAATATATTTTAAAACACTTATATCAAATTGGCACTTTGGCTTGCAATTCCTCTATAATGCAACATTTTATTTACATAACAGGGAAAAATTCGAGGTACTTGACGTATTATCGCAACAATCGCCAACGTTCAAGATAACTCGCCCAGTTGGCAACCTCAATTTCACAAGTGTTGTATGCGCTGAATTGGCTATCATGTGCTTCGTATCATATAATGTCGCCAATAGGTAAGTATCAAATCCTATTTTGATGCACTGTTGGACGACGATTTTTGAAATCACGCTAAAATAGCGCCAAATAGGCGGTCTTCTGAAAAAACGGAAATCAACAAAGCCGCTAATTTGGGAATAAAGTATGCGCTATGTTAAACTTAGTTAGCAGTTTGGTGGCAGGAATTAATCGGTGCCAAGCAGTACATTCAAATGGATCCAGTGACATATTCCTATGTCATTACGATTGTTATCGTTTTTTTAAAGATTTCAGCAGAAGTTTTTTTTATTTTTGTTTAGTTCTCTTTCAAATATATTTTATAGAATGTCTTAGGAGACATTTTAATGCGTGTGGTTTTGTTTTATGTAATAGTTTAAAACAATTATTATAATTATGAAACAATGAATATACACGTATTCAAAAGTTAAGAAACAAACAAATCTTCACAAATCTACTGATCCAATTCAATTGAAATTTGATGTAAAAATATTAAAAAGTATCACTGAAAAGGTAATAAAAAATTAACAGTACTCACTCGTGATCATGGTTTGTACTCAAGAAATCATAATAGATCAAGAAATATGTAACAATAATCCCTTGTAGAGGTTTTAACCCTTAACTTCGCAATTTTTTAACTTCTATGAAAAAATTATATCAGCTAGTTCTCAAGTTATAATAAAAGGGAAAATATGAAAAAATTAAGCAAGCCAAATTGAATTCTCAGTCATTTTTTGTTTGCTGCAGAAGTGCAACAACATTGCGCAGTAGTGCTGTGTAACTACAAAACTTTTTTTTATATGAGGATTTTATTATTCATCATAAAATGTTTAAATTTCTTACCTGGTAATTTATTTCTGTCAATAAACAAGAGGAAGTACAAAATATAAATGGATTCTTTCTTACAACAAAACACAGTTCTTAAGGCATCGAGATTTTCATAGTTGTGATTTCTGGAAAAAATGTACTTCCATTTAGTGACAAAATTAGCATGTATTTCGTTGCAGTAATCTTTTTTTTTCTCAGATAAGTGATTTGTAGGCAATTAAAAAAATATTGAGTCTTGTTAAATTAAAATAAATCATATGTTGCAGAAATGCAACAGTGCGAAGTTAAGGGTTAATTTGGTGATATGATCACACACCTGACAGTAATGCAACTCTCATAAAGAACTCTTAATACCGTTCTCGAAATTCTATATGTCTTGGAAAATAAACCCCGCTTCTCCACCTAGGCACTTCATAGCCCTGAAAGTGTTTTTCGAGGGGGCGTGCGAACAGAACATCCCACTGCTCTTTTGAATTCAAGTCTGGATATCTGCTTGCCATTCTTTTCCCTGAATAGCCTCAGTCGAAGTATTAGTCGACTTGGTAAACCCAGTGTGGATGAACGTTATCGCCCATAAAAATTAAAAATGGTGGCTTACATACCATCTGAAAAGTTTCAAATGCAGCTCTAAGATTTCTTCCGTATTTCTTAGAGCGGTCAAGGTTTCTCCTTGGAAGATGTACAGTTCCGTGAACCAGTCCAATATCATGTGTGCTTCAGATCATAACCCTCACAGTGATTCACTTCCATGGATGTTGAAGAGATGATATTGTATTCTGTCTTCCATGTATGAGCATTATCCAGGTACCAGGGTTGAATCTCGACTCATAATGAACCGGGAACATCCCACTGCTTCTGTGTCCATAGATGTGGTTTTCTTAACCATGTCAGGTTAGCCCTTCTGTTAAATGGAGTGAGTGAAATGCAGACCATTGATCTCCTAGCATAAATTCTTCCCTCATCAAGTCTTCAGTAAGCAATCTAAGTCGAAACAGAAGTACCTAAAGGGGAGCGCTAATTTGCAAGTTCAGTTACTATCGTCCCTTGTTTTCGGTGTGCAGTTAAAGTCATGAATCAGTCTTTCTGGCTTTTGGGCTCTGTTAATACTCCTTCGAATATTCTTCCAGTCTTTTGGAACTGGTACCATAATTTGGAAGACATACTTGGAGACACAATGAGCTATCTCATTACCATTTGAGAATCTGCCTCATATTTCCCAGCAGCTCATCATCATTCAGACGTTGTCTTTGAATCATTGTTGGTAAAAATTTCTAAAATAATCGTAAATCTTCAGAAACACGATGAAAACTACACTGCTGTTTGTAAAAAATGCAACAGCATGAAAGAATCACCAGAATTAAATGTGAACTTTGCAGCAAATATCAACTATAGGATGTTAAGTAACATAGTAAGGTTTCAGAGCCGCCACGCATGCGTGGCGGGCACAGCGCCTTCTGAACTGATACTGAAAGCGTATAAATGGAGGGATGTGTAGGGACGTAGGCAAAATTAGCACATTATTGCTAGTGGCAAACGTTTAGTGAGACCTAAGTAGACCTCCACGACGAAATAAGGAGAAATTCCAACAACTTACGGAGTTTGAAAAGGGGAGGATCAGAAGGAGGATTTTCCTATCGCACAATAGGAGCTTGTGTGCAGTGGAACAGGTCCACAGTGATGCGAGTTTAAAAGCAGTGGACCGACGAGCACCGAACAACTCGAAAAATTGGCAGTGGTTGACGGAAGGTGACGTCAGCACACGACGATCGACACACCTGCTCCACGTGGGAGGTGAATGACTGCGGCCAGCTTCCTTCCAGGCAGGTGGCAGCACGTTGGTCTAATACTGCCAGGTGTGCCTTAATGTTGGCTTTTGCCTACCCGCTCGACGCTCGCGCAAACGCGGGACGCCGTGCGTGCGCCTTTATACAGGATCCCCGCCGCAAACCATCGACGGCTGTGTCTGCAATACCGGCTGATTAAGCGTCGAGTCGCGCTGATTGGCATCAGCTGCCCGTGCCCAACTCTGCTTCACTCAGGGAACATGACGGGCCGCATTCGTAGACGCCGCGCTCGGTGAATCCCCGCCTTCAGAGGCAAGTAAGTATCGAACGACATACGCAGGGTATTCTCGCACCGTGAGTTATTGAAAAGAAAAATCCTCACGGATTTCTCAAGGCAACCGCCGCCGATAACTCGTGGATAATTCTCCCTTTCTTATTCTTGAACTTTAACGATTACCGAATCCGTGAGTTGTGCGTGGTCAAGATGTTACAGCCGTTGTGATTGGACACTGATAATTACGTGACATATTCTTTGTTACGTTCATCTTTGTTTACAAACAGATTCGCGTGTTCGAAATCCGCGAGTTACCCTCCGAAATCGGCGGTTATCCCTTTTGGATGAATAATCCGTGGATTTGGCACGATCCGCAATTGAGAATAATGATGTTTTTAGCCACACCTGCGAGTTACCCCCCGGTTCGAGGATAACCCGAGGTTAACTTCGCGATTGAGAATACCACCGATAGTGGCCTAACACCAGAGTTACGGTTTGAGGTGCTATTTCGTATCATGGACGATCCAATTTGCTACGAATTGAGGGTAATCTCAATAGCAACAGGTACGTTCGTGAAGTGCTACAGCCCGAAATCGTTCCCTCCCTTCAGGATATTCCTGGAGTTATCTTTCAGCAGGATAATGCACGCCCACATGTTGCAAAGACTGTTCGATACTTTTGTTCATTCCGACACTTGCAACTTCCTCCTTGGCCTGCTTATTCGCCGGATATGTTGTCGCCTATTGAGCACGTGTGAGATTTGATTGGTCGGCGTCTCGTTCGTGTAGCTTCACAAGACGAACTTTTGCTGCGCATACAAGCAATATAGAATTCTTTCCACAAGCAGACATTCAAAATCTGTTTGACTCCATGCCACGTCGTATAGCAGCACTTATTGCAGCGAGTGATGGCTACATCAAATACTGATTTCGGACACTTTATATTCTTTTTTTGCTTTAAAAATTTCGTCTTTTATTTGTACTAATACAAGTCGTTTGAACATTAAATTTCATTTAATTCTGATGATTCTTTCATGGTGTTGCATTTTTTACAAACAGTAGTATACAACTCACAGATTGGTGTCTCAAGTACATGTTATCGGTTTTTTTGTTTGTCTAAAATAAAAGCGATAGCTTGAATTAGACTGGATAATTAAGGAAAGCATATTTTCTTTGTTATGTTTAACAATTTTAATAAAAGAATGGTTTTGCAGTTTTTAAGAAATCAGCGAAAATGTGCTATTTTTTATTTTTGCTTGTGTATGTGCATATACATATATACACTCATGGACATAGCTCCCCAAAAATTAATTGCGGGATCATAACGAAACTCGGTATGAAGGTACATGTCCGGGAGATATACAAATGCAAATGATAAGAAATGCAGCGTGATTGCGCATTAAGTGTAGCCGGTAGAGGGCGTTTAACGTCGTTCTCCGTGGAATATAAAACAGGTAACCAAAGCTTGTTGGAGTGAGCTGAATCGTTTACAAAGGAAGAGCTGTGGTAGACATGCCATTACGCAGTTTCCGAAGACAATATGAGCAGCTGTCACAGTTTGACAAGTGGAGAATCATCGGCATGATGGAAGCTGGGTGGTCAGCTAGACGAGTAGCTCGTCAATTAGGCCGCTCTGATTATGTTGTGAGGAGGTGTTGGGATCAGTGGATCCGAGGGATGTCCTTTACACGAAGAACAGACTCAGGACGGCCTCGACAGACCAGTCTCGAGAAGACCGCAACATCGTAAGAAATGCAAGCGTACAGCCACCTGCTTCATCGGCCGCGATCCAGGTACAAGTAGCACCTTTACTAGGGGCCCTTGTGTCTTCTCGAACCATACAAATGAGCATGGCTAAAGGACATTTGGGATCGTGGTGCCCATTACGTGATGCTATCCCTTGACGCCCACCCATCGACGCTTCCGTTTGGACTGGTGCTGCGCAAGAAACTGGACTGCAGCGGAATGAAACCAGGTTCGTCTTTAACGACGAATCCAGATTCAATCTCAGCAGAGATGACAATCGTGTTCGTGTGTAGAGACCCCGTGGTGAACGCCTCAATCCTGCCTTTGCTTTACAGCGACACACCACTCCCACAGCTGGTGTGATGGTCTGGGGTTCTATTGCCTACAATACACGGTCACTCCTAGTATTGATCCGTGGCACCATGACAGCGCAGTGGTATGTCCATGACTTCCTGCAACCACATGTGTTGCCACTCATGTAACGGCTCCCAGGAGCCATTTTTTAACAAGACAATCCTCGGCCTTACACGGCAAGTGTGTCACAAGACTGTCTTTGCACTGTTACTACCCTTCCTTGGCCTTCCCGATCCCCAGATTTGTCTCCAATCGAGCATATCTGGGATCATTTGGGACGGTGAATTGGGCATCCACGAGTTTAAACGAACTAGAGGCAAGGTTACAGCAAATATGGAATGATATGTCTCAAGACATCATACAGAACTTGCATGCCTCAATGCCCGATCGTATCGCAACGTGCATTCGCGCTAGAGGGGGTTCAACGGGGTATTAAATCATCCGTTCTTTTACCTTTTTCTCTGAAATAAATTATCCTTATCTTTGATTTTCTAATCATTTACTTATATCAAAGTAGTCCATTCCGTATGCAAAATTTATTTTCATTTTGATGACTTCTTCTTGGTGTGCTAATTTTTTTGTCCATGAGTGTACAATCGATATTTTTAAAAAATTACTATTTACAAAATTTGTTAAAAACCGTCAAATATCAATTTTTTTTTTGAGAAATACCAGACTTACAAATTATACATATTTTTTTATTTCGAAAACTTTTTTTTATAAAAATAATAGTTTTTTAAAAATATTTTTAAACTTCACCCTAGAAGAGTTTTTTTTCAAATTAATAAATTGCCTAGTTTTCTCTCTTTTCTTTTTCATAAAATTTCAAACCAAATCTTACAAGCGTTATTTTTAATGTAATTCATCCATGCATTGCAAAATAAATAAAGTAATAAATACAATCAAAAACATTCGAAAGGTACTTTTCAGTTTTTATACTAAAAACTGTGTGTGCGATATTGTAAAAGTACAAAATGCGAATTTTCTGTACTTATCATTTTTCTTATAAAGAATAAAGTTGAATTTTTAACGAACACGAAGTTTTTTTTCCCCATTCAAACTCAACTTTAAGGAATTTTAGATTCATACTATAAACAAAATTAAGAAACTCAGAAATGAATTCCATAAAACAATTCAAAGAACTTAGGAATTCGGTAAATAAATTGCTTTAAAACTAAAAAAAGAATGATTAAAAGATTTGGATTCCACGATCGTTTCTTTAAAAGAAAAATAACTATCTAGAAAGAAAAAAAGTCTTTCATGTTTCCGTGCACATAAAATTGATAAATAAAACTCTTTTGTAAATAAATTAAAGGACTCACCCTTAAAAACCAATCCGATAATTCCGTATTACTTTCATTCATAAATTCCCTTAGATTAAGTATACAAATGATTAAATTTTCAAAATCACTGAACTGTTAACTTCGGTTATAGTGCATGCTTGAACTGCGCAACTACCATTGTATTAAGGTATCCGACTACGTTCGGAACCGTGATTTTAAAAAAGCGCATAAATGGATAATTTTCATGATATTTAGTGTCACTTAGATTAGAATATATGTATAAAACTGTTTTAAGAGGACACTTTAACAAAAAAAATTATTTAAATACAATATTTTTGCAAAAAATTATCTTAAAATTTTTTTTCAAAATGTTCTCCTCTTGTAAAAAAGTTTTTTAAATAATATTTTCCTGATAGCTCAGACCCTTACAAAGGTCAACTAGAATTTTGAAAAATTCATATTTTTTTTAAAAGTTTCTATTATGGCTTTATTTTTTTAAAATTTTCCCCCCTTTGTTGTAAAATAGGGATAAACTCCTTAAAAGTTATATTTTCTAAAATTCCATTGAGCCTCTGAAAGGGGTCTGGCTATATACAGGCAAAATATTATAATAATAAAATTTTTCCAAAAGAAACATTTTAAAAAAAAGTTTTCTGATTTTTTTTGAAAAATATTGTATTTAAAAATTTTTCTGTCAAAATGCCAAAACAATTTATGCATATATTAAAATCAAAGTAACACTAAAATTATAAAATTTACCCATTTACCTTTTTAAAATCACGGTTCCAAAGTAGTCGGATCCCAAAACTCAACATTACCGATAATTTATTTTTTTCCACTCGGCATTGGAGAGATAAAACCAAAATGCAAACAATGCTCCCGTTTTTCCCAAATGGACGACTTTTGGCTGTCGCATTTTTTGTGAAAATGAACCGGCTAGTAAAACGAAAATCCCCCGGGGAGTATGGGCACTCCCGTCCAAAAAACTGACGGTTCTGCAAAACTCATCTGCCGAATGAAAACTTAAGAGCGCCAAGATGCTCGAAGGAGAGGTAAAATCAGATGTCTATTTGACTGACCCGAACTACCCCAGCGGCATGATTGCTCACTATCCAATAATCAAAAGTCTTTTTTTCTTACGACTCGAATTATCACTTGGGGCTTGACTGTGGAGGGATTATGGGCGGTTTTCAAGACATCTACCTTTAATCTAACAATATTGGCAATCCTTATCATTATGGCTGCCAGCAGATTGACATTGAATGGGCTCAATTCATGTGACGTCATAGTCACATGATAGTGAAAGCCACGTGATTCCAGCCAATCAGTTTAAAAACTCATGCGACGTCATAGTCACATGATAGTGAAAGCCACGTGATTCTAGCCAATCAATTCAAAAACTCATGTGACGTCATAGTCACACGATAAAAATTATCTTGTGTTTCCAACTAATCAGTTCACGCGCTCCGGTGTTGCTAAGTTTTGCTCTTTGTAGAAACTTTCTCTTAAAAAGTACATTTGAAAACAAAATGCATTTTATTTAAAAGTAGAAATATAAAATATGATTTTTTTAATTTAAAAAAATTTTTGTGAATAATTTTTTCCCCTAACATTTAAACATCTTTACCCAAATATGAAATTTGAAATTTTATCTGAGTTTTACAAATAGAACAACAAGTACAATTAGTTTAATGTTTGTTTTGAATTCAATGGAAAGCACGTATTTGTTTTTATCATGTGACTTCATGAATTGAGCCCATCGAGTTCTGCAATGAAACCCATATCAATTTTTGGAACAGATGACATCGTATCCATGTGCAGATGTGGACCTTTCAATCAGCTTTTGTTTTACAAAGGCATACAGTCATCATCCAAATGTGATGGCGTAGAGCAGCAGTCGCCAAGCTTTTTGACCTCACGGACCAGTTAACTCATAATTTAAATCTCGTGGTAAATAATAAATAATGTACCTAGTTAATAAAACGAAACTATTAATTGTAACCGAATTATAAAAGTTTTATTAATAAACCATAATAAAATAAACAAAACAATTAAAAAATGGCTTACGGTGGTATTCTCAATCGCGAGTTAACCTCCGGTTATCCCCGAACCGGAGGTAACTCGCAGATTGTGTGTGTGTGGCGAAACATCATTATTCTCATTTGCGGATCGCGCCAAATCCACGAATTATTCATCCAAAGGTAACCCACCGATTTCGGAGGGTAACTCGGGGATTTCGATCACGCGAATCTGTTTGTAAACAAAGATGGACGTAACAAAGAATATATCACGTGATTATCAGTGTCCAATCACAACGACTGTAACATCTTGCCCACGCATAACTCACGGATTCGGTAATCGTCAGTTCGAGAATAAGAAAGGAGAATTATATCCGCGAGTGAGGGTTACCCAATCCGCGAGATTTCTTTTCAATAACTCGCGATTGAGAATACCACCGTTAGGTGTATCAAACTTTTAGCGTTATACATTGCTAGTGTGATAGATGTTCCTGCTTATTTGAAATAAGATTATGGATAACTGGTTCCATGTTGTAACTGCAAGACATTTGTTTCAAGCTGAGATCGGCACCGTGTTTTGATGGCTGTGACAGATGAAAAGGCCATTTCGCATAAATAAGTTATGCAGAACTGAATCAGAACTTTGTTCGCCTATTCACTAAGAAAAGGGTACTTTTACCACATTTTCTGGGGGCCATTACCAAGTGCCACATTTTTCTGGGGACCGGCGAAATTTTCTCGCGGACCACTAGTGGTCCACTGACCACCAGTTTGGCAAACTCTGGTGTAGAGTGCTAGATCGGGCACGTCACCTTTGTCAGTCTGTGGGCAACTTTAACAACTCAACGATATTTTTGGGGTTTTTTACATCTTATTATGTTACCCTTAATGCCACGCCGTCTTGGAACTAATTTCCAACAAGATTAATATGAGGTTCCCCATGGCTCATATATCTCTCTATAGCCACTAGGATGTTGATACTCTTTCTTCACCAGCAATGTTGCCGGTCATATCTCTAATCAAAATTTATGGGCGGACAGATTTGAGAACTCTAAATTATCGCAGAACCTAAGAATAATTGATGAACGCCTATAAGAACGTAACACAAGATTAGTTTATGTAGAATTTTTCATTTACGTATATAAGCATGCATGGCAGTCTCAGAAAGTGATTCACTAATTACTCATAATAATATTCAGTATTCAATTGCTAGCCATTGATGGTTCCTATGACTTTTAGCTTTAAGGTATCCGAATACGTTCGGAACCGTATTTTGGCGCAAAAATTTTTTCATATTTTATGCCCTTTAACTACATTATAAAATTTTTTTGGACATTTTCCCAAAACAGAAATATTTAAATACAATATTTTAAAAAATTAACTTAGAATAACCTTTTTTTAAAAAATTTTTTTTTTGAAAAAAGCTTCATTTTAATATTTTGCCTGTATATAGCTCGACCTCTTTACAGAACTCCTATGAATTTTTGAAAAATTTAATTATTTTCAAGTTACAACCTTGAAATAATTAGCGGCGTTTTTTCTTTAAAATTTTCCCCTCTGTTGTCATAAAAAAATGGGTAAACCATTTAAGTTATATATTTAAAAAAATTTGTTGGCCTCTGTAGAGGTCTTGTATATCAGGAAAAAATTTTTATAATAAACATTTTTTTTCAAAAGGAGAAATTTTTAAAAAAAAAATTTTTCTAAATTAATTTTTTGAGAAAAAAATTGTATTTAAAAATTTTTTTTTTTCGTCCCTTTCAACTTGTATCATTATTCAATCTAAGTGACACAAATATCATGAAAATTTTTTATTTTTCCTTTTTTTAAAACACGGGTTCCAACGAAGTCGGATACCTTAAATAGAAAAAACCCCCTTAACTCTGTTTGTTTTCCCCTTTTCGGTTTAATCTCTTTTATTTGAATTATGGGATTCCCAAAAATTAAAAAAACAGCGGTAGGCTTCCCGATATCAAAAAGTTTTTTTGTGTTTCTTCTTTCCAGCGGTCTTATAAAGAAAGTTTTTTTTCATTTCAAACATTTGTTAACGTTATTGAATTTAAAATTCTTGTTTTAACGTTGCTATAGTGACAAATATTTTGATTTTAGTGCTTATCATGGGTGATAATTAAAACACGAAAAAAAAAGCAGCAAGAAAAAACAGGAGCAAATTTTTAAAAAGTTCAAAGGCAAGACGGAACGTTATGGATGCCTTACCACTTACCCAAATTCTTAAAAAAAAAGGAAAACGCAAATTACATTAGATGCCTTCTTGATAAAAAGACAGAAAATTGGAAATACAGAAGATACTGTATGATCTAAAATGTAAACATACTGACTTAGAATTTTATTTATTTTTGTTTTATTGTTATAAAACGCATAATTAATAAATTTAAGAGTAAAATACCTGGCCAATTTTCTACCCATCTTCCCCTAACCCCATTATTTACATGATGAGATAACCTTGTTTAACACTGTTTCATATTACGCTCTACTTTGATGGAACGTATACCCCGCGTTAAGCGGGGTCTTACTGTATTTCATTATTTGTTTACTATCTTTACACATTTTAATTTCAATAAAAATAGTCACTTTCTTCATGAGGTTTTATTTTTTGCATTTTTTTTGTTCTATCGGTGTTACTTCATCTTATGAGAAGTTATAATTTTAGTTCTTAGTATGATAAATTATTAAGAGTATTAGATCCTTTTATAGCAAACTGTTGCTGTTATAAGATGATTGAATAGCAAATTATTACTGCATTAGTTCATCGGATGTCAAATTGAATGAAAAGGATTCCGAATAAGATTATTACAAAAGAATATAATGACAGAAAAGGTATACCCCAATTTTTAGCTTGGTTAATTTAAGTTGTCATAATTGTAGAATTACAAAATTGGGGTTATTGGCAACAATTTTTTTTTATTTTGAATTGTAATAAAGTGTATGAAAGAATTTTATTACATCAGTCATTGCCAAATAAAAGATAAATATTTAATAATTATTTTTAAAACTAGTTCATTAAAACGTCTTAAGGTATCCGACTACGTTCGGGGAACCATGATTTTAAAAAAGCGCATAAATGGATAATTTTCGTAATATTTAGTGTCACTTAGATTAGAATACATGTATAAAATTGTTTTAAGGACATTTTGACAAAAAATTTATTTAAATACAATATTTTGGCAAAAAATTAAATTAGAATAATCTTTTTTCAAAAAATGTTCTCTTTTTTTATAAAAAATGCTTCTAAAATAATAATATTTTTCTTGTATAAAGTAAAGACTTCTCTAGAGAGTCTGAGCTAGGATTTTTGAAAAATTCACATTATTTTCAGAGTTACCACCAATTAAAATAATTATCGGAGTTTTTTTTTAAAATTGTTCCCCTCTCTTGTCGTAAAATATGGATAAACCCACTTCTAAGTTATATATTTCAAAAATTCTAGTTGAGCCTCTGTACAGAGGTCTGAGCAATATACAAGCAGCATATTATTATAATGTTGAAGAATAAGAATAGAAGCATTTTTCACAAAAGGAGAATATTTTGAAAATGGGCTATTCTATGTTCATTTTTTGTCAAAATATTGTACTTAAATAATTTTTTATTGTAATGCTATTCTTAAAACAATTTTATATACATTTTCTAATCTAAGTGACACTAAATATCATAAATATTATCCATTTATACGCTTTTTCAAAATCCTGTTCCGAACATAGTTGGATACTTTAAATTTACCATAAGTCGTCTGTTAAATGGATCAGTTGTGAATATATTTTGCAAAGCATCATTTAAATTATTTAAGACCAAACCATTTTAAATTCTTCAAAATTTTCGAACATTTTTAAGAGCTGTAAAATGGAACGTTTTATTTTGTTTCTTTTAATGAAAAAAATCAGCAACTTTCATAAAATTACTTATTATTATTATTTTTACACAACTTTGTATTTTAATTTATAATATGGGACGTAAACAGCCTAGTTAATGCCCAGTAAATTTTCTATTTCAACAATATAAAACTTGATTGCAAAAGCAATTTCTATTAATGCCAATACACTGAAATGCCATGTTCAAATGTTTGATCGTTGAATGATCTTTCTTATTAAACGCAATGAAAAAATTCTTATTATTCAATCATGCCCCTGGAAAAATCCCTGCTTTCAGTTCCAAAAATAGATTCTTTTTCTTCTTTTGTACGCAGAAATGTCAAAGGTCGCGTTATTCCATGTCGGACAAAAGAAAATGAATCCTCATTTCTGTAGTGTGTTTTGGTGCTCTCTGGATGATTACATCGATCGTTCCTTCCTTTGGGGTGAGATATTTGAACGTTAGTTGTATGAACAGAGAATAAAATCTTTGGATGAAAATTTATCTCCAAATGGTGATGCAGAGAAGAAAGCTACAGCACATAAATCATTTGTTATTGTAAAGAAAGAATATTTTATTTGGTAAAGTATATTTATAAGAAATAATATCTTTTTTTTAATAGCCACTATACTGAAGAAATCTGAGCAGGATTTTTGGTTCCTTGGACATTTTTACATAACTATTTTAACAGATTAAGAAAACGTAAAAGGCATTGAAAAGGAATATTGAACAAGAAATAAGAGAAAAATCTTAATAGAACAACCGTAAAATCTGGTGTATAACGCACTTTTAATACAGAAAACAGATCGAAGTTTACGAGTGCGCGTTATACACCGGGTATAAAAATGAAAAACATGTTAAAAGTATGCTCACTGAAAATTTGAGGATTATATAATAAGTAAATTTTGAGAAAAAGGTACACAAAGTGAAAAATATTTCATTTTGAGAAAACAGGCTTTAAAGTAAAATTTTTTAATTTTTGAGCATTTACTCTTTTTATAGTACTTTTCAGTAGCATATGAAGCATTTCCTTTACACTCTGCTCCTACAAAGACTCTTCTAATTTTCTTTTTTCCTTTGTTTTTAACAATTTAGCCTTTTTATTCAGGATCTTAAGATGCTTTTGTTGGGCTACGCGAATCCTACGTGCATCTAATTTCTTGAAGCATGACACACAGTTAAAACTTGATTCAATATCACAATGTGTGTCTTAAGATCAAGGGGTCTCAGGGGTGTTAAATTTTTCTAGAGGTCTGAAAATATAAACAATTTTCAAACAGGTATAATTCTTTTAAATTTAAATTAAATGATTGAAACTTTTACATTATTTATAAAGAATGGGGCTTCAGAAAAGTATAAAATGTTTAAAAATATAATCATAATTTTAAAATCATAAGCATATGAAAATTCTATGATAAATATTAAGTATTTTTTTTCGTTGCGCACGCTATTTTCTAAAATAGTAGCTTTAATTACTCTAGCTATAAGTTGAATAATAAGTTAAATGTATTCTCATTACACTGTAGCTATTTTTTATATAAATAGAATAATAACTTACATATTTTAATAAATAAAAAATACATTTTTAAAATATTTAAAAATTGCAATGTTTTACAAAATTTTGAAATACAAAAGATATATAATACTAAAAATTAGGTACGGCTATAAAGGTATGATGCATTTTATAATTCTATAAATTTTTATACATCAGATGCTACTATTTTTAGAAAATAGCGTGCGCAACACAAAAAAATACTTAATATTTATCATAGAATTTTCATATGTAGCTATGATTTTTAAAATTATGATTATATTTTAAACATTTTATACTTTTCAACCCAGTCTTTTATAAATAGTGTGTAAAAATTCGAATCATTTAATTTAAATTTAAAAAAATATACTGTTTGAAAAATTGTGTTTACTTTTGACCTTTAGAAAAATTTAACACCCCTGAGACCCCTTATTTTGCTACATAACTCATATTGAAGTGTGGCAAAAGCCATATTTGCCCCTAATCTTAGAGTTTTTAATTCCACAAATGTATATTTTGGAATCACTGACCATATGGTGTTATTAACTGACTCATTTAGGTTCTGACTCTATCCATGTAAACATTTTCTTAATAATATAGGATCACTTAGATCTCTAAAAATTGACTTCATTTATTGCATTATGGTATATAGCACGTATCTATGTGTTTATGATAATAGTGCCTTTCGTTGCATTTAGCTTATGCCATTTGAAACTTGCATGATGAATTTATACTTGCTGGACACAGTCCATGTTTAGGATTCTCGTTTGAGACAGAAAATGAAAAGAAACAACCCAAGCAGGGTTTTGACTGTGTAGATCATTGATATTATTTCTAATAGCCATGCTATACCAATGAATCTCATTTCATGCACGTCAAGGAGTAGCTTCATCTAAAAAATAAATAAAAAATACTTCTAATTTTCGTATTTCATCATATCATATATCATTTTAAACAGAAATATTTGAACTTTTAAAAAATATTTAAAAAGTAAAATCGATAATTTTCAAAAATTTATGTGCGAGACCAACTTTCGAAATTGGAGACTATGTTGACCATTACACATTCGGATTATAATCTTACTGAGGCTGAGTGAGAACGAGTCAAGCCCCCTCCTTTTGACCCTTGAACTCTTCTTTCTCTTGAACTTTTCCTATGAAAATTTACAATCAGTTTCACAAAAAATGACCTCAAATGTATTATGAAATTGATAAGAATAATTTTTTCTGGGATTAGAGTAATTTTAATTTATTCAGTTTTTTTTTAGCTTAAAATGTTCCTCATATTCATAGAATGTGTTTATAATTATAAATAGTCCTATGAGATGAAAAACTTAACTAGCTATTTTTTATCAAAAAATGCATTATAAATAGATCTAATCTAACATGTTGAAATAGCAAAACATAAGGATAGAATGAATAATAAAAAATAAATCACACAAAAAAGAGGCAATATCAACATTTTCTACTTAAGGTATCCGAATATGTTCGGAACCGTGATTTTAAAAACGTACATAAATGGATCATTTTCATGATATTTAGTGTCACTTAGATTAGAATACATATATAAAATTGTTTTAAGGACGTTTTGACAAAAAAATAATTGTTTAAATACAATATTTTGGCAAAAAATTAGATCAGAATAACCTTTTTTCAAAATGTTCTCCTTTTATAAAAAATGCTTCTAAAATAATAATATTTTGTGTGTGTGTGCTTATATAAAGTAAAGACTTCTCCAGAGAGTCTGAAATATTTTTCTTTTTTTTGAAAAATTATATTATTTTCAGAGTTGCAACCAATTGAAACAATTATCGGCGTTTTTTTCTTAAAATTTCTCCCTCTGTTGTTGTAAAACATAAATAAACCTACTTCTAAGTTATATATTTTAAAAATTCCAGTTGAGCCCCTGAACAGAGATCTGAGCTACATACAGGCAAAATATCATTATAATAGAAGCCCTTTTCACAAAAGGAAAATATTTTGAAAATGGGTCATTCTATGTTAATTTTTTCTCAAAATATTGTACTACTTAAATAACTTTGTATTGTAATAATGTTCTTAAAACAATTTTATATACATTTTTTAATCTAAGTGACACTAAATATCAAATATTATCCATTTGTATGCTTTTGCAAAATCACGGTTCCGAAAGTAGTCTCGGATACCTTAAATAAAAATTGTTAATAAGTTAATACCAACATTATTATCCATTAGATAACAACTGTTGTTGCAAAATTTTAAAACGCGTAGTATTTCTTTATCGTAGAAAAAAGCCACGTAAAAGAAATCTTATTTGACACTTATCTGTTACTTGTTACCCCAAAAAAACAATTTCAAATGTCCGTTCAGTTGCACATTGTGCATTGCGCGTGACCCAGAAATATAGAACTGATTGCATATTCATAATTGTAGCAATATATACAGGTAAAGGAAACAGGAAGATTGTTACGCTTATAAGTCAAAACAACTACTTGTTTTAAAATTATTTTTCCTCATTGTCACTTAGCAAAACAATATTAATATGTTTTTGAGTTCACACAAGTACTAAAAGGATACAAATATTTTTAAAAAATACAGAGTGTATATTAAATTACTTTCATTCTGTATGATTTTGCCCTTACGTGCTTTTCGTGGAAAAATAATTCACTTAGTAAATAAGAAAATAAGTACATTTTTTTAATAAATAAGTGATTATACATATTTTTACTTTTTCCTAAGTTTTCAATATTCAGAATTACTTTTTCATATCTGACTTTTGATTTATGTTAAGAAATCACTGTAATGTTATTATTCTTAGTTCAAACCTAAGCATGAGGTAAAAAATCATGTTTGTTTCATATCGTTTTTAAGTCATTTGTTTTCAGCTGAAAACTGCATTTTGTTTAATTCTATTTGTTATGTTAAGCAAATTTAAGCAGCAAAAACAAACGCTAAAAGTTTCTAAAGTTACTTAATTTAATATTTAATAAAATAGTGTATTAGAGTCCTCCACAATCGATACTTTTCAGATATAAATCGTAAAATTTCCTGTTAAAAAACGCTTAAAATATTTAAAATCGAACACACGTAGTGTGTGTGTGTTCTTAAGGATAAAAAAAGGAATTAACATTCCAGATTTTTTTATGAGCAAATTAATATGAGATTAATTACAGAAGCAATTGTCGATACATTGATAACATCTAATATTCTGAACTATAAGAATATTTCATCTAACACACAGGAAATTTCAAATAAAATTGAATTGATCTCAAATATATTATTTTGAAGATTGATGTGCTTGTTTTGAATAAAAATTTTCAAGTGTGTTATTCTTAATATCAGGTACAAAAAATACTAAGTAATAAGCTTATGTTTATTCAGATTTACCGTAAAATCCGACGTATAACGTGCACCTATACTTTCAAGCTGCAATTTTTATAGGTTTTAGGTATATTCCCCATATAACGCGCATCCCCCTTTTTACGAAGAAAACTGAAATGTACATAAACAATGCTCTTATATTTTAAAATCATTTATTCGAAATATTATTCCAAGCTTTAGTAAAAAAGTGTACTTTTAGAAATATATATGGAAGGTTGGCTGGCCAAAAAACATGTTCAACCCCACTTTTGTATAATTTAATTTTTATATAAAAACTGTCCTAAGTCAGTAATGTTCATAGCACTGCAGCATCCATTTTATATTTATTATCTCGATTACTCTTTTGTACTTCATTGTGTGATTTTCCTGCTGTCTATGTGTTTGTCGAGTGTTATTGTTTGGATGTGATCTCTTGTTAGTAGAGAATTGACCTATATATATATATATATATATATATATATATATATATATATATATATATATATATCCTTAAAGTTCATAAGAAATATTATTTCTTTCAAATAAACAGTATTTCGCGATATATGTAGAAGTCGTAATTTTTTTTATGCTCATCTTTTGTTATTTTTAGGGCTCTCGTTTTTATATCCGCCGTATAACGCGCACCTGTAAATTTTGATCTTATTGATCTTTTGATTATACGCCAGATTTTACGGTAGTTGGGAAATCTGAAAAATGGAAAATTAGTTACAAATCACACACACACACAATTAAAAACATTTATTTAAAAGTCGAAAAGTTTTAATTTTAAATTTTCGACGAAGATTCACCGAAAAAGCCATTTCCTGATTAATCCAATCCCGAGAATTATGGAGAGTTAGCTTACTTTATTGTAATTTATTTCTCACGTTAAAAATAAGTATAAGATCTAATATAAGTTCGTTGGTTGGAATTACCATCGATATCAATCTACTCAAAAGCAATTACCAACCTTTCTAATACTGAACAGTCGCGAGTGACGAAACCGACACAGGAATCAATACCTCTATATTTTATCTAAGGCAGCTAAATTGAGAATTTAGCTTAGCGAGAAGACTTTTGAGTCCCACAATTATATTTGACATGCAATAGTCCTTATTATTCAACACGATAGGCTTTAATGAATGTTTTAACATCCCCGGTCAACTTAATTCATGATCATGGCCAAGAGAGCTCGAGGTTTTCTAGTAGTGATTCTAAAGATCTGAAGGAAGAAGGTTCGTTCTGGCTACCTTCCGTTCCGAACGCGAGTACTTAATCCATAACGCCAAAACAATCGTCTTCGCCTGATGTTGGTACTATAGTTCATATAGATATCACACCACCACATACTCCCCTGCCAGTGTTTCAGCGAATAGGCGAACAAACGATACCATATTCGTGGCGAGCATGTAAGCAGTTGCGTCATTCGTGCGAGACGGCTCTTTGAGAAGTAACGGCTTATTTGCGTCAATGTTTGACGGCTTAGTTTCTTTGTGGGGATAGATGGCGCTACGACTGCGGCGCGTGAAGGGTGTGGTTCCTTTGCACGACCAGGGTCACCAATGAAGGAGGAAAGGTTCGTTCTGGGTACCTTACGTTCCGAACGCTAGTACTTAACCAATCACGCCAAAACTATCGTCATCGCGTGATGTTGGTACTAGTTCATATAGATATCACACCACCACAGATTTTTTTGATATTTTTGGACTGTAAGAGAAAATGTACTCCATGCATAATAAATAATTGAATAAATAGTATGGGAATGTGAATATTATATCAAAAATACACTGATGGCCTACAAAATGCAACACCAAGAAGAACTAGACATATCACAGCGAAATTTATTTGGCAGATAACATGTTGTATAAACATGAAATGATTAAGGGGAGTTGGAAACTTCTCTCTATATAAATATTGACAATGTTAAACTGGCTCTCCTCGATGAACCTTTTCTCAAATTGTGTCATATGTACATGCTCGAAATTTTTCATACAATTAAAGTACACCTATCTTCATTATATTGAAATGAGTTTTAGCTAATTTTGAATTTTTTTAATGAAATATTTTATCAAACATTGCGAAATTCGATCCCTTTTTCACATAAAAAATTTGTAAAAAATACATTTTTGAGTTTTTACAAAACTCACTTCGGTATATATTAACCATCATTATAAACATATTATAAAAAAATTTACATACCTGTGAATAGAAGTTTCTCAGAAAAGGTACATCGAATATCAAAATTTATGTTTTGAGATAAATTAATTTTAATGTATACAGTGAGATTTCTATAATCGGCTAGGAAATAAAAAATAAAATGCTCAATTTACAATAAAAGATACATGTTCTGGCTTATATCAGAAGTTCAACTTTTAAGCAAAAAGAAAGTACTTTATTTACATTTTTCGCTATTCAAATAGACGTGGCCCAGTTTCAACGATTATTTAAAAATAGGTTTTAAGGGCTTCTAATTACCCTAGAAGTTAAAGTAAAATATTTTTAGAAAGGTTAAAATTTATACAATTTTAAAATGTAAAAATCTCAAATCGTCAAAAAAAAAAAGATTTTAGCTTTCAAACACCCCTTAAAATTACAGCCTCTTGTGACGCGTGGATGATGGCGAAATCAGTAGTTAGTGTAGCTGCCATTGTTGGCTGTAACCGCTGCCATACTTCTCGGCATAGAGTCAAAGAGGCTTTGGATGTATCCTTGAGGTACAGCAGTCTCTCCTTGTCGTTTCCAGATATTGCCAAAGTTGATCTGGTGTAGCAGCGGGTGGTGTATCTCTGGCCAGTCATTGTGCAAGTATGGACCTCACGTTATTGATTGGCGAAGATCGAAAAACAAGCAGGACAAGGAAGCAGTTCAATCTGATGGGTAAAGAACTCTTGAACATTGTGTGTTCCGTGTGATCGCGCATTATCCTTTTGGAATATGGCTGATGGCAAGAGCTGAATGTATGGGAGGACTACGGGCTCCAACACCTTGTGACGTCTCACGCGTCCTTTCTCTAACATAACCTCTGTGTTCTTTGACGGCCAAGATTAATGGCAAATCTTTTCCAACCCAAATCCAAGGAGTGAAACGAAGGATAGATGCAAATAAGATAACCTTTAAAAGGACAGAAGTTTTAGTAAGCGGGATGACAATTTAGAGAAAGTTCAATTCAGAGAAGATAGAAGTGTAAATTGACGGCTTACCTAAGAATCACGAAAATCTCGCCATTCATCCAAGGTACATACCATTGTACGCCAGCTTAGAGGAATATCTCAAGTGGATTGTGGACGTTGCGTAGATACCAAGGTAGGAAGATTATATTCTGAATGCGAATATATTATTGAGATTGTGTGTGTGAGAGTAGGCGGATATAGTATAATTATATTGATAAGTGATCTAATTGCGCGATCTGTGTTAATTAAGAATACGAGTTTTGGTTTATTCTCACTTAATATAAGTTTGTTCGATATATAAGTAATTTAAGTTAAATTCTTAATAAAAGTCATATTAAGAATTCTAAAATGTCTCATCATTTCGAGAATCCCACACCTCTAACTTATGCTGAAACCTCACGATATGGTCAACGAAGATCGACCATGTCGCAACCTCACAGATGTAACGCTGGTTGTTCAATGTACCGACAATGCGTACTAGAGGGGTGCGGCAGTGAAATCCAATACCATTCCAAACCGCGATACCGGGTGCAAGACCAGTGTGGTGCTCTGCCGCAAACGGCATCGGATGGTATGAACAAATCCCGTATGTTGTACAACAGACTGAATCTGTTGTGCTTTGGTTCGTGATGCGACTGCGTGATCCATCACTGCATTGCGCACAATCCGCCTGTCATCACGGGCAGTGGCGCAATATGGGGGATGTGATCAGCCGCGTCGTTTCCTCCTGTACTCAGCAATCAGCGATGACAGATACGCATCACAGTTGCTTGGTTTCGTACAACACGTTGACCGATTTCTCTGAAGAATAATGCGCAATCCCTATAGGCTACTATTTTTCCTCGGTCAAATTCAGAAACTTGGTCAAAAGACGCTCGATGTCTTCCACGAGGCATTGGTAAACAGTTTACGAATAATAACAAAACAAAAAAAAAAAAAAACGCACGAAAAACAATTGCCGTTCTTCAAATAGCCAATCTGTTCTCCCCTTATATAGCACTTGCGGGGGGCGCTACGGTCATCCGTGATGTAAAAACGGAAGATGTAAAATTAATTTACAAAAGTTATGCTGAAGAATAGTCGTCCTTTTTTAACCCCTTGCGTAACATGTAACCACTAGTGGGTACATGCGAAGTATAGGGCAAAATCCCATTGTAACCTCAGGTGGAAACATGGCTTATTTAGGCGTACAGCGAGTGTAATCAGCACATATGGATAATTTATAAGGTAGATTTTCTTTCATTGTGATTGTATGAAATTGAAAAAGTTAAGTTACAAAATGTCTGGGTTATAAAAATATAAAAAAAAATAGGAAAATATTAAAATTAAAATTTTTTGTGAAGTTGCTTAAAATGTTCCTAGGAACAAAAAGTTTTTTTCACATGCGTTACATAAGTGTATTGTCATTTTTGTTCCATTTCTTCATTACAAATAGATAAATCCTAATCAGAGTCACTGTCATATTCATCGGTTTGCGGCAAATATTCTCATTCAGTATCACTTTCGTCAAAATCCAATAACGATGCCATATGGCAATAAAAAAAAAATAGTAATACAAACTTTAGACAGCGAAAGAAGTACGAATGAAGGGGCGCCTTAGTCAGCGTCAAAAGGAAAAGTGCGTCGTAACATCAATATCAGAAATCTGGGGTTTCTGGGGATACTAGAAAGCGCAGTCTGATATACGCAAAGGTTTAATTCCACCAATTTTTTTTGTATTAGTAAATGTTTGAGTTGACAACTCTAAAGGGGATATCATTTCTTATAATCGTTCTTTATATAAATCGTCTTTAAAAAATTCTTTACTGAGTATTAACATTTTTTATTATTCTAGGTGCCCTTTCAGGTTAAAAGGCAAAAAAAAGTATTGCTAAAGTTGTGTATTAACGATTCAATAGATGAAAATTATTAAAAATAACAATTAGAAATATATAACAATTTTAACATTATTAATTATTAAAAATATTATTTGAGAATACAGATATCACACACAAGTGCCAATATCTTCAGAAAGTAGACTTGAACTCTTTGTAAACGGTCTTCTTAATCCGTGCATCACACTCTTTCTACATTTACCCAATGCACCTGCGCAAAAAAGTCACACAATTAGAAGTTCAAATGAATTTTTTTTTAAATAAAAATATAACGGATACCTACACAAAAGTGTGTGGTTGATTAGAATTGATTCAGGTATAGATGTAATTTTTAGTGTCGATTACAAGAGTACACGCATGTGTGTAGCTTACGCATTTTAAGAGAAATATGTTATAAGTACACTGACGAGCACATTCGTATCAAGTTCTGCCCTTTGTTCCCTGATAGCTTTCAAGTATCTTTAATTTGTGTAACAAGGACAAAACTCGAAAGCAAACAATTAGAATAAACAACCTTAAACTTTTGGGTAACGGGTACTTACGTATTATACCGTCGACCTATTCTTCTAAACTTGAAGACATCACCAAATCAAAAATTATTATTATTACTTTGTTTAAACGTGAGCAGGAAAGATTTACACTATTGACTACATATCGTGGCATCATTTGGCGATGACTTTTTCTCAGTTCCTACTATTAACTCACACTCTCCCTATAGATATTTATATATCTTGTTCACAAATTTTAAACGTTAATGAAAAATACTCTTTTACTTATCCTCCCAAGTTCAAATACATTTTCTAAAACTTGTAGTGGATGACACTCGATGTTAATACAGTTTTTTCAGACATTACTCTTTATAATTAAATTTAATTAATTATAGTTCAAGAGATATATCATATTTCAGAATATTATTCCTCTAGTTGGCAGCACCATTGGATAAAATAGCTTTTGTGTTGTTGTTTCTAATGCCACCTGTCTGACGGCCCACGAAATTCATTATGGCATGGGGCTAGATGTACGCCTGCCGTTCGCCGTAGCCTTGAGCCCCCGTACTGGTGACAGTACGATTTAGCTCGGTTCCATCCCAATTTTGAGGGAAAACACTTAGGAGGAGGGTCAGGGGACTCCCACCTCTCTTCCCGTGCCACCAACCACACGAGAGGAGTTGTGGCTGAACGGCTGTTCTGCCCCATGCCGCGTAGGCACTATCATTTACAAACATTCATGTCTTTTCCGGGATTCGAACCCAGGCTCTACGGCATAGCAGTCAGCGTCACTAACCACCATACCGGATGGGCGACGAAAACAGTTTTTGTTAAATTTGTGATGAAGATTTTACTTAACCTGAATAATCATATACTATTTAGACGTCAGCATTCCTTTTACACTGTGTGTGGTTTCAAGATCAATTCTTACCAAAAATTCAACTTTTATTAAAAAAAATGTGTGTAATTACAAATTTAATGGGGTTAAAAAGTTTTAAATGTTAATTTAAAAGGTGTTTTGCCACTAAATATTGTGATTTTGTCATATGTATATACATATTTATATTAATTGTAATTATTTTAAAAAAAGTAACTAAAATAAAAATTTTCTTTGTTGATCTAATAGGAATTGACTTTAAAACATTTTTTTTTATATCACTTGTTATTTGATGAAATTGTTTGACAGTATAATAAGAAAGTACCGCGCGGAAAATGGAACGACGAGCTAAATCATTGGAAGACTTAAGGAGAAATCTTCCTTTATCAAACTGAAAGAATACCATAGTTCTACTAGAATATTTCGTATTTTTATCTATTTTTATTTGATATAATATCCTCACTCTTATGTTTTTCTGCGCTGATTAGTCGAATATATGTTCTGTTATGGTAGTTTGCCCCATAATAGAATATATTACGTATTTATGAGCCTCTATGCATAAATATGTCTAATATCTATAAGATTTGTCCTTTGTTTCTGGAGAAGCCAACAGTG
Source organism: Trichonephila inaurata madagascariensis (assembly GCA_019973955.1). Lineage (NCBI taxonomy): Eukaryota > Metazoa > Arthropoda > Arachnida > Araneae > Nephilidae > Trichonephila > Trichonephila inaurata. Next base: position 33,016 of record BMAV01018350.1, on the reverse strand, counting down.
AAAAAGTAGGACTGAAGACCAAAGTGCTAATAAATAAGGTGATAAAGTAAAATAAACTATTTAAAAAGAAAAATTTATTTTTAAATATTTAATTACGCATTCATGGTATTAATGATTTTTCAGCATTCATTGACGTCTCTACGCCTAAGTGTAAAAATAAAATTAAAGGATTAGAGAACAGCTTATTATTATATATTAAATTATTTTGATACGTAAGAAATTAATTACAAAATATAAATGTGAGTTTGCAACAGAAAATTTGGATTGATGCACTTTTGAAAGTAAATCAGATCCACTCGGGTCCACTTTATGCTGTGGTAATTGAAGATCAAATGCGGAATTATACTAGACGAATTGACAATGGCTTGTGGTTATTTTTAAAGTCTTAATTTTTGTCTGTTTGAGAATCGTTTAGACCTGATTTTGAAGAAATTTGAATATATCCATTTAGGTGATTAGTGCAAAATAAATTCCCTCTAAATATGTTGTTGTTATTATTATTAATGCCACAGGTTTGACGCGGCGTTAGTTAGAAGTCCACGAAATTCATCGCGGCAAAGGGTTAGAAGTACGCCTGTCGTTAGCCGTAGCTTTGAGCACAATTCAAATGTCAGAACGTTTTGAATCGGTTCCAACCAGTTTCCAGGGAGAACACCCTGAGGGTGTCAGGGGCTTCCCACTTCTTTTCTCCATCCACACGAGAGGGCTTGCGGCTCGACAGCTATTTAGCTATTTAGCTTATTAGCCATGCCGCAAAGGCACTATACATTTACAAACATCCATGCTTTCTCCAGGGTTCGGACCCAGGCCCTATCGCACAGCGTCGCTAACCGCTATACCGAATGGGCAACTGTTCCAGATATTTTGATTGGAATAAATTAAAACTTTAGGAATCTTATGTATTCCCTACCAAAAAGAAAAAAAATCTTAAAATTGAAATTAATTTTGTCTAAAAAGCTAAGCAAATTTCTCTTAACCCTTTATCTAACGACGGTACTTATAAATATCAATCACTTAAAATTCCCATAGAATAACCCGTTTTTACGAATTCTCTGACGATACTTAGCAGGAATATTCTTTTAAATCCACTCTTCCAAGATATATGGCAGCACGGGTTCTATGATGAGTATTTTAGCGGGGAAGGCGAATAGTTTTACAGCAGAAATTGCGTTTTCAGATGACGGCGTTTTCAGCGCATTGCAAATATTGCCATTTTTGTTCAGAAAAAATAATTAATGTCAAAAGATAAGTGTCTTATTTTTTTTTGTATGTTAATGAAGACCTTAGGAAACAATTTGACTATTTGCTTTAAGTAAGCAGTATGTATAATTAATTTTACAGTTGAATATCTTTAATTAATTAATTAGCTCTAACTAATTTAATTTCCCAAAGTTGAGTATTTTGCTTATGTATATCCCTTAATTTTCAATGTACTGATTAAAAAAATATTGCATGAAAAAAACTGTAGTAAATCATAATGCGGTAGATAAAGGGTTAAATCAATCTTAGACAGGAAAGTATTTTATTATACCCTTAATAAAAGGGTTCTATAAAGAAATAAACACATAATAGCACAACATAATTTTTCTTTATACAATAAAAGAATTAGCTTTCCCTCAATTTTATGTCCCAATCAGTTTATTTGTTCTCAGAATTTCTAGCAAGCGCATTGAGAGAACAATTGTTTCCTCATTCTCTTGTAAGGAAAAACCTTCCAATCTCAAGCGATTGCGACACTTGATTACTACACGTTTCTCTCGAATTTTCTAATTAGAAGCCATTACTTCACAAGCACTGATCGTTACTCTTCCATTAGCAATAGTTAAATTGCTCTTACCCCTGAAGCTACAACAAGATTTTTACGACAATCAATTGGTGTGGTAATCTTAATCTTTCAAGCGCAAATAAATTGTATGGCCAAATTGGATGCCATCGAATTTGACCCGGTGAATAATTCTTCCACGCATCCAACAGACAAGCCGAAAGACTTCGGGTTTTTGAGAGGTGTATAAATTGACTTATTTCTGGCCTAAATTCACGTGAAAGCTTTATAACTGTAAGACAAGACCAGGATGACTGTAGATAATTTTTTGGTTTAGTTTTGTAAAATCGCTCTTTTAAACTCAACTGCATTGATGACTTGAACACCCGATCATGTAGGTGTATTATAACTGTTAAAGAGTACTTTGTATTACCGTAAAATCCGGCGTATAACGCGCTCTTTTAACACAAAAAATAAGATCAGGTGCACGTTTTACGCGGTTAAAAAACTGATAGTTTTAAAAGTAAGAAAAAGAGGTGAGAGAGCATAAAAAATTAAGACCTGAAATAATGTTTATTTAAAAGAAATGACATATGTTATGAACTTTAAGGACTGTAGTACTGGAAATATACTACACCTAAAAATTTAAAAAGCAGCTTGAAAGTATGGGTGCGAGTTATACACCAGTGCGCATTATACGCCGAATTTTACGGTATATCAACTAATGTGTGTAAGTACTTGATTTCATTAAAATCTCTGTACAATGCTCTATAGATAAACCCCTAAAAATGAAATTTCTCTTACGTATGTTTATGTGTATATGTGTGTATGTTTTTATATGTATGTATGTGTATATGTATGTATGTGTATGTGTATATGTGTGTATATATGTATGTATGTGTATATGTGTGTATATATGGATGTGTATATATGTATGTGTATATGTGTATGTGTATATATGTATGTGTATATATGTATGTGTATATATGTATGTGTATGTGTTTATATGTATGTGTGTATGTGTATATATGTATGTGTATATGTGTATGTGTATATATGTATGTGTATATATGTATGTGTATGTGTTTATATGTATGTGTGTATGTGTATATATGTATGTATATATATGTAAGTATGTGTGTGTGAATGTGTATGTATGTGTATGTGTTTATATGTATGTGTGTATGTGTATATATGTATGTGTGTATGTGTATATATGTATGTATATATATGTAAGTATGTGTGTGTGAATATGTATGTATGTGTATGCATATGTATGTGTATATGCATGCGTGTTTTTACGTATATATATGATATAACTTAAATTAATGTTTACTCTAAATTGGAATTTTCTGTATTGATAGCATCTTATTCCTATTTCGAAACGCGTAGCATTTTATCTTTTTCTAAAGCATTTAAAACAGTTTGTTGTGGTATATTTACTACTTATTCTTTAGATCTTGAATTTTTGATAGGGTTTTTGGCAATTCCAAGAAATACAAGATCCTTTCTTGCTTTTACGTGTCTTTTTAACCGGGTTTCAGTATTCCCTAAGCAATATGATGTCATTTTTGTATTTCCTTCGCCTAAACGCGTGGCTGTATTTTTTATAACACGTTTTCCCCCGTTCTTCTCTATGTATAAAACCTGATATTTGAATAATTCCCTATTTTTTTTATTTTGGCGCTTATACGAGGAGCATACTCAAATAACTTGCTTGATGTTCAACATAAATAAATGATGTGATCAAGATCAAGCCTTATTTTTTCCCCACGACTACTTCATCGTAGTTGACAAAAATGTCAATTTTTTGCGGCAATATATTTCATGCATATTTATAAGAAAGTATATATATATATATATATATATGTGTGTGTATATGTATAAGGGGGTATCAAGGTTTTTTACATTTATATATATATATATATATATATATATGGAAATAATAATATGTAAACCAAAAACATATCATGTTTTTTATGTATATAGAAAACCCATAAAAATATGTGTATATCCTTACTAATATATACGCGAAAATATAATAATATAATATAATAATATATAATAATATAATAAAAATATAATATAATAATATAATATATCCTTTCTTTTTAAACGCGAAAGTTTTTTTTTGTGTGTATGTATGTATGTTTTTTTTACTCTTTCATAAAACAACTGAATGGATTTTAATGAAACTTTTTCAATAATATAGTTTAAAACATCCCGGGGAAAAAACATAGTCATAATTTTATAAAAATATTGTGTGCAGTGTCGAAAACATAATGATAATTGTCATGTAAGTAGGAAAAAAATTCTGCCATATCTGCAAGCTATCCTGGCGTGCACTACAAAAAAGCTCGAGACAACATATATCTGTCTTTTATGTGTGAAGCGAAACTTTCCCTTTTTGTTTTGTCTGCACCATGCGCTGGCTTCTAACTTATTGCTTTGATCAGTGTAAACACTAATTTTTTTTATTTTAGAATAAAACTAAATTTTGAAGGGAGAGGATGCTTTAAATCGATCTTTTCTTTTTAATAGCTACTGTTGAGTTTTTTTTATGGGTAAGCCATTAAACGCCAAAAAATTTTGAACCCATACATGCAATAAAATTAATAATTTATTTCTATGCCCTTTTTTTTTGATTTTATTATGCACATTTGGTATTTAAAATATTGATCCCTTTTATCAAAAAAAATACTTTTATCGCCCGATACTTAAAATAGATACCTTTTTTTCTTTTTACCTTCCCTCCCTTTGGACAAATTTGCTTGTGGTTAATAGTTAATTATAACACAATAATTTTTTAAATTTAATAGGCAGAATTTTTACATTTTTAAGTATAAAAAAAAATAACTACTGTGGTGTATTTATTAGAAGTGTAGAAAAAGTAGCCCACTAAGGGGTTTTGCGCAAAACGTAAATCTGGCTTTCCCCAAAGCTCTAATAAAGCTCGAGCTATGATAGTAGCTAAACAGTTGCCTAAACAGTTGCAGTATCGCAAACATTTCACTATGTTTCCATTGAATCGCCATTATAATTTAAGGAACGGCTTTGCGGGAAAATTCATTTTTAGCATAAAATAAATACAACGAAAGTAATATCAACGTATTACACTTCCCGAATAAAAAATTTAAAACTATTTTTTAAAAGTTCATTACACAAATGTGTAACAATTGTTACTTTTTCTGAGCAGAATTTAGTTTAGAAAAGTGTTTTCAAAAATCGACCCACAAAAGGATTACGGGGTTTTAAATAAAAAATCCCGTTTATCCGCTATTAGATCTTCAGATTAAAAATTTTAAAGAACATGTTTTTTTTTTTTTCAAAAAAAATATCAAAAAGCTTTTTTTTTTTTAATTAGCAATTGACGTAAATTTTAAATTTTATTTAAATACTTCTTTATCCTTCAATCTGTATCGTTTAATTTTTCAATTCACCCGTGCGAAGAACGGATATACCAGCTAGTGTATATGTATAAGTTTATGTATGTGGATGGATGTCTTTATGTATGTGGATGGATATCTTTATGTATGTTTTATGAATGTCCTTAAAAGGGAAAGGTTAAAAATGTATAGGTATGTATGTTTATATATGTAAATGTATGTATGTGTTTATATGTATATATATGCATGTGTGTATACGTATATGTATGTGTGTGTATATGTATATGTATGTGTGTGTATAATTTATTTTATGTATCTTGAAAAAAAATGGCTTTGACTAAAGACACCAAAATCTAACTATATATCTAATGTATTACATGTTGATTTGAAAGACCAAAGAAAACCAAAAGATGCTTGTAAATTGCGACTGTATACTATTACCAATAAGAGTTTGAAATACCAATTTGCGATTTGCGTATTTCTAAACCAATTTTACTTGTTTTAAGTTTTTTTTATCTCAGTCGAAAAAGACTTCAGAATATTTTCCAATATTATTTCAAAAAATATATTAGCGCATTAAAAATCAAGAGAAATAAAATGAATTGTCAGCACCTCTATCCCCTCGTCAAACTTTTGATAAAATCTTTTTTTTTAAAAAAAACGCTTTGTTTTTAGCGTGTTAAAAGAGAAAAAAGATCATAATGTGACACCCACAATATTCTCACCCGTGACTCATATGTGAATATTTGGAAAGGCACGTGATATACCAAAGGAAATTGGATGAAATCCTACAAGTCGATGTCTATTTATATCTCACTCCTATTTTCGGAGGAAATTTTCCCGAACTTCCTGGAATTTAAATACGTGGGAGTAGAATCGATAACGATCGATTTCCGTAGAAGTTTAGCTGCATGAATTCTAAAACATATCGGATATCCCTTTAAGTGGAATGCACATCCCATCTGCACTCAAAAAGAAAAGTTTGAAAGGAAAAAGTGTCACAAATAGGATATCTAAAAATTATTCTGTAGAATTTCTTTCGACAGTCTTCGAGATTCCTATTTTGTAAAGTACTTTGCCTATTGAAATGTATTAAAATGCCCGAGAATGTCAAAATTTCTGATTGATGTTTCCTAGCAAGAAAGACTCTTTAAATTCTGATATAATTCTTTTTTCTCTAATAATTATCAATATACTTACTTGTAGCCTAGCGGTGATGATCACGGACTCGTGGTAGAGTGTCATGACTTCGAGTTCCAGTGCAGTTAAGATCCGCTGTGTAAAAGGACGGGTGCGCATTAAATCAGTCAACACTCAAAATCTTTCCGTTGTCGTTGTTTGGAAATTCGGAGAGGGATTTGCCAGCTCTCAGGTGTGTCATCCTTATCACTTGACTGAGGTTCAAAATTATGAGGTCCGTTGCAAAAAGCCTTCGTGTGGCATTATATTGTGGTTCGGCGTTAATAAACACTCACTCACTCGTATAGTTACTTTACTGTCTGAAATAGTCGCCCATCCGGTATAGTGGCTAGCGACGCTGACTGCTGTGCCGTTGGGACTGGGTTCGAATCCCGGAGAAGACATGGATGTTTATAAATGAATAGAGCCTTCGGGGCATGGGAGTACTTTAAATAGCCGTCGAGCCGCAAGTCCTCTCGGGAGGTTGATGGAAGGGGAAGAGAGGTGGGAGGCCCCTGACCACCCCCAGGTGTTCTCCTTCAAAATTGGGGTGAAACCGAGTTAAATCGTTCTGTCACCTGTATGGTGCTCAAGGCTAACGACAGGCTTCACTTAGCCCTTTGCCATGATGAATTTCGCGGGCCTTGATCTGGCATTTGCCGATCAGATGGCATTGGTAACAACAACAACACGGTCTGAAATAGCAAAATTTTTCAAAATAAACGGTGTAATTCTTTTAATTTGTTTATATAAAATCAAATTATCTAAAACACACACACACACACATGCATATATATATATATATATATATATATATATATATATATATATATATATATATATATATATATATATAGTCATATATATATATATATATATATATTGCAGTATCCACTTAAGATCCGTGGCTCAAACCGCAACACTGGAAGGTCGATTCGACATTGAAATTCTCAGTAGGGTCGATTAATGAGTACCAAGTTTGCTTGGGAACTGAACACTGGGGTATCGCATCAGAATAACCACATGACCGGAGCATCTATTCATGTACCTCAGAGCCCAAAGTCATGAAAACTGAGATAAGCACAGTAGGCCTTTACCCTCTATGGGCTGTTGCGCCACTCATTTTAATTAAAAAAATTCCTTGTCGCATCGTTTCTTATTACATATACAGTATGTTCCGGCGTAAATTGCGCCCTTTTAACACAAAAAAATAAGATCAAAATTTACGGGTGCGCATTATATTCGCCAAGAATAAAAAATTCAGCTATAAAAATAAAGAAAAGACGAGCGGATAAGAAATAGAATTCAAATATATGCATTTGTTCTTCATTTGTAAAGGTTTTTTAACATTTAGATGTCCCATTGCGGTTTTAAGTTTGCTTTGAATGGTGTATTGATGCACATATCTAAAAGCAGCTGCACCAATGGCATTCATCCGCTGGTAATAATTACCATGTCTCTGTGTTGTCATCTATTTCTTTGTACTATCCTATCAGATGAGATCTGAACTAAAAGACTTTCTGGATTCTTTAAAACACCTGGACGCCACGCCAAAATTTTTTATCCACAATTTTACACCGTTTTTGTTTATCCATTTTTCTCGTGCGCATGAATAAAACTGAAAACATCTTTCAAGAAATAAGATTTCGGCATTGGTTAAAAAAAATAACCATTGGTTTTAATGTTGTACTGATCACTAAACCGAAGATCAGGCACTACGATGAAATGAGATATTGCGTGACCTATCGTGAACCGCTTTTGTCAAAGAAAAAGAGCATTTGCCTCACTAAAAGAAAGGTGCACGTTATACGGCGATGCATCTAAAATTTAAAAAAACGCAGTTTGTGAAAGAATAGGTGTGCGTAATACGCCGGAATATACTGTATATCATTGAACTTATATTTGTTTTGCTTACTTATTTACTACTATTATTATTCTCTTAATGGATATTTTTTGTTCCTTTCAAATTTATTATTCTTAGTAAATAGAGACATTTTCCTTTTATTTCTCTCTCTTATTTAAAAATTAAATTTTCAAGGACAAAATGATTTTAATATCGATGTTCACCTTCCTTTTAGAATGATAATTTCTTCAACTATTGTAAGGAGAACGTTTTTGAAATTTTACCCTAACACTTTACAAAAATAAAATTGGCTTTAACTCTAGAAAACAGTGTTACTTCTTATAAGTCATGATTTTTACTGCATCTGTTGTTAAATTCTATTTTAAATTTTCCTTCCTGGTTTTAAAAGAATTTCCATTTGCAAAAGGGGAGAAGTCATTACAGGGATTTTACGCGAAATAATTAATTAAATTCTTTTTTTAACTGATGTATTATTGATTATCATCTATAGCTGAAAATAGAACGACCTAATTAATACCAAAATAAAGTGTCAATGCTCTTGTATTTCGAAAGATGATTCATTTGTCCATTACATCCTGAACCAGATAATGTGAGAGCTTCCTTTGAAAAATTACATTCATATTTCTACTGATTCACAGCAAGTTTCTTTATAAGGAGTTCTGCTCCGCTTTTAGAAGTTATTTGAACTTTAACGGGCAAGAGTACTTTCAATTACAGAAGCTTCGTGAAATTCTACATTTTGAAAAACGTTGTATAAATTGAAACAATAAGTATGAATTAAGACGAAACACGTAATATAAAAAAATAGTTTTTAAGTCAATTCCTACTTAGATCAACAACGGAAAATTTTATTTTAGCTACTTTTTATTAAATAGTTACAATTAATACAAATATGTATATACATAGGACAGAATCACAACATTAAGTGGTAATTAGTTTTTTTAATTATCATTAAAGTATCGTATTGTCCTTTTCATTTCAGTCCAACTGAATGCTTTAACACGTGAGAAAAAAACCTTTTCAAGTTTTGACACAAGTCACCAAAAGGGTCGCTATGTCGCCAACGTGGCTGTATTTGCAATTCTTTAAATAATTAGTTTTAATCAATTAATTTTTATTAATTATTATTAAATTATTGTATTGTCATCCAAAATGATCCTGTATATAAAATTTCAGCTCAATTCAGCGCTTTAAAATGTATTTTATTAACGATTGAAAATTCCACCAAGATAAATAAATAAATATACAAATATATAAATAAATAAATATATAGACAGTGCGAGCTAATAGTAGGAGAATTGAAAAAGGAGGAGAAAACACTCCGAAATATGCCATTTTATTGAAGAGATTTGACACAATTCTCAGTTTATTAAGTCTATCTAACCTCAAGAGAGTTTTAATAATGTTTTGAATATGAATATGGAAAATATGATGAGCTGGTTCAGAAAAAAATGGGATTTATTTGTCTTATCTTTCTTTCTGTATAAAAATTTTTTTCATGGCGCTGTAATAAATTTATTCATACATGAGGTATAGTTTGTAAAAATCTGTCGTAAAAAGTTGAATTTAACTGAAGAGGAACGCCAAGAATGATTTGCCTAGGGGTCCCCCCAACCCTCCGGCGCTTTCTCGAAGCATTCGCTTACGTCATAGTCCGTGATGTCATAGATATCTCCAGCAAATTTCAGAAGCATTCTCTGGTCGCCAACATGCTCATTAAGTCACCAAATTTGGTTACCAAAAATGATGCCAACTTGTCTGTATCGCCAATATTTCATCAAATTTCCATTGAACCGCCATTATAATGTAAGGGAGGGCGTTGCTTGCGAATAATGCAATTTTTATCTAAAATAAATACAACAGAAGGTAATGTTAACACGTTTTAAACACACACACACATCTAGATTTAAATTATTACACTACTTTAAGATGAAACATTAATCGAAGTACAAATTAAAATGCGATGAGGAAGACTCGAAAATTTTTTAATTTTTTTTTCCTGTTTAAAATATATTGAAAAATATAGAACTACGGAATATATGTTAATTACAGTTTTATAATTTGAGTTTTTTAATCAAATAATTTGTGTAAAATAAAGAGGAATGTTATTATAAAAGAAAACATACTTCATAACAATGCTTTGCCAGACAGTAATCAAACAGCCGGAGAAAAAGCTAAGTGGTAATAGAAGAAAATTAACGACTTCCGGATATATTGAAATGACGAAAATACTTTTGATGAATGAGATTGTTTCGTTATTATTAAAAGCTGAGATGTAATTAATTAATTGGGTCATTATTTAAGCCACGGAACAGTAAACAAGGATTATGGTACTATAACCTTCTTCTCTTGTTTAATGGATTCTTTGACAGAGAATAGTTTCTCCTTCATTAAATTATTGTTTAATCAGTTTCGAATTTAAAAGAAACAATTCCATCTATTTTAAGGAAATTTTGCAATACACAATGGGAGTACGTCAAACATTTACTAGGCTTTTCGAATGATTTCTTCAAAATATCACATAATTCTTAAGATTTCAACTAGGGTTTCTGATTTCCCGGTTTTTTCCATTCCCGGGAATACAACAAAATTTTTAAAAATTTAAAAAAAAGTTATTTTTAATTGACATTAATAAAAATATATAAAATAAAGATACATATAATTTCTGAAATTTACAATCAATTATACATTCAGCTAAAATATAAAAAAAAATATGCTAATTATTAATTTTAAAGTGTGATTTGAATAAACATATATGTAATAATTCCCTCTAACATACTTTAAATTAACTCTTTTTAATGATCTATAAATAATCTTTAATTCTTAGGTTTAAAATAAAACATTTTAATCTTAATCGTAATCGGTTAAACCGAAATCCCTATCCCGCGCATTCTAGCCAATCAGAACTACTATTACGTAATAGTCACGCGTTTGTGCACTGTTGGTATATAAACACAAAAATCTGATGTAATCGCTCTTCTTTTCTCTGTTTGCCGCCATGTAAATACTTGGAGATTTTTTTTTTTGTCTTTGTGTTGTGTCCTCCAAAATGCCGCTGTCTATTCAATGTGCAAATGTAACGTAATTGTGCTTTAATTTGCTGATGTGTGCTCATAATAAAGGAGGCAAAGCTATTCTGAAGACGTCATTACTAAACAAAAATTGATAATCACATACACCAGCCAACACTACTTCAATATATTTCATATATATGTAATCTGTGCTTTTATCACTCAACATAGTTCTTAGCTTTGTTATGAATAACCCAGCAGCAGAAAATTTTCTCTCACTTTCAGCTAATGTCTGAGGAACTGTTTTCAGAATCTCACCCAGTTTCATGTTTGAGGATCGCTTTTCAATTATTTTTTAATCAATACTGAATCTCACAAGTAAATTTGGTTTAAAAAATAAAAATAGGAAAAGTTTCGAGATTTTTTTAAAAAAAAGTCTCTCCCCTTAAACATTTTGGGGGGTTTATTCCTTTCTTTAAACTGCTGATTTAATTAAGTAGTTTGTAATGAAGACATTTATCGGAAAAGAATATTTTTAAATAATTTAAATAAATAACAATTTTAAGTATAAATACTTATGTTATCAAAGTAAATCAATATACCAGAATTTCATCAAAATAGTCGTGTTTATAGATTCCGAAATTATGTCCCTTTAAAAACAAAATAATTTTAGTTAAGGTATCCGACTACGTTTGGAACCGTGATTTTAAATAGGTGCATAAATGGATAATTTTAAGGATGTTTAGTGTCACTTAGATTAGAATACACGTATAAAATTGTTTTGAGGACATTTTGACAAAAAAATTATTTAAAAACAATATTTTGGCAAAAAATTAACTTAGAATAATCTTTTTTCAAAATGTTCTCCTTTTGTGAAAAATGCTTCTATTATAATAATATTTTGCCTATATATAGCTCTGACCTCTGTACAGAGGCTCAACTATGAATTTTGAAAAATTCACATTATTTTCAGAGTTACAACCCATCGAAATAATAATCGGCGTTTTTTTCTTAAAATTTCTTCCCTCTGTTGTCGTAAAACATGGATAAACCCACTTCTAAGTTATATATTTCAAAAATTCTAGTTGAGCCTCTGTACAGAGGTCTGAGCTAGATACAGATAAAATATTATTATAATAGAAGCACTTTTCGCAAAAGGAGAATATTTTGAAAATGGGTCTTTCTATGTTCTTTTTTGTCAAAATATTGTACTTAAATAATTTTTTATTGTAATACTATTCTTAAAACAATTTTATATACATTTTCTAATCTAAATGACACTAAATATCATAAATATTATCCATTTATACGCTTTGTAAATTATGGTCCGAACGTAGTCGGATTCTTTAACGAAGCGATGTTCAACAGAAAGACATGAACTGATCAGAATTTCATGTATTTACTCTTGACACGCCAACTACAAGTCCGTTATCTTTACCACTAGGCTACCCCACGGCCCCTAAACTTAGAAAGAATTTCGCTAAAAGTGATAACTAAAATTTTAAAAAAGAAGTATAACGCATCTTCCATAATATGTTTTGTTACTCGTCATTTTTTAAAACTGAACCTTCCTAAAAATACATGTAATGTCCCAATTTTTTCGTGGACCGTTAAGTATTTTTCACGGTCCACCGGTGGCGACCACTGTTCAATACAGCATATAAAAATTGTAGCAAAGACCTTAACAGTTAAAAGAAGAAAAGAAATCGGCCAAAATAAGAGAAAATTGCTAATAGGAAAAAAAAAAAATGGTTAATATATTATGAAGTAAGGCAATTATACGTTTAGTGTAAAAACCACACCCACACAATCAAAAATAAATATTTATTCGAAAAGAATTGCGCCATGCTGTAGAAAAACTGGTTTAATATCAGAATTTTTCTGACCTTTTTCTACCCACTGGGTAATATTAACCCTTAATTCATTTTCTGCTTCTATTTTTGGAAACTGAGTCAAAAAACTTCAAAATTGGTTCTACCCTCTAGAGATATCATTCCATGTTTTTGCTCCCAAATCTTAATTAAATCATCTGGAGAAGTGGGTTCCATTAGAGGTTATAAGAAAATACAAAATTTTTTGTTTTTGTTTTTTAAAGGTCTTAAAGATTCCAAAGGGCTCAGCTGTATTTGTATCTTGTCATATGATGTTTACTTGCTTTTAGTTTGTAGAAGAAAGTAAGCTTTTTTATTTCATTTTTTTTGAGTATATCATCCAAAATACAAATATCGCGAGGAAAAAAATCTCACTAAAAAAACAGATTTGATGTCATTTAATGCCGCGCGAAGTGATTTTCAAAATTACAAACTATACACAGGAAAAAGTTTTATAATGTAAAAAAACAACTTCGAAAAAAATCACATTTCTCTTTAAGCTTACATTAAATTTTTTAAAACCTTTTTTTAATCTTTACCACTGTCATTTTTAACACGCTTTTATTAGCTTCACCTCTATGTAATGAAAACTTTAAACTCGATGTTTTCCACTTTAAAAGATCAAATTGATTCGAAATTTTCCACACCTCTCAAGGATCGATGACAGTACAATAATTTAACAATTTTGTTCCATTGTCCTGATCAGAATCCTCAGGATTAACGATTTCCCGTTTCCAGATTTTGGGGTTAAAATTAAAAAAATTTTAAAATTTTTCCCCCTTTTTTTAAAAAAAAAATTTTAAAAAATTTCCCAAAAAAAGGGGAAAAAATTGGGTTTTTTGGGGTTAAAAAAAAAAAAAAAAGGAAAAAAAAATTTTTAAAAAAAAACCCAAAAAAAAAAAAAATTATTTTTTTTAAAAAAACCCCTTTTTTTTTTTTTAAAAAAATTTTTTTTTTTTTTTTTTTTCCCCAAAAATTTTTTTTTTTTTTTTAAAAAAAAATTTTTCCCCCAAAACCCCCCCCCTTTTTTCCCCAAATTTCTAAAAAAAAAACCCCCCCTTTTTTAAAAAAAAATTTTTTTCCGGTTTTTTGGGGTTTTAAAAAAAAGGGGGGTTTTTTTTTAAAAAAATTTTTTTGGGGGGAAAAAAAAAAGTTTTTTTTTTTTAAATTTTTCCCAAAAAAATTTTTTTTAAAAATTTAAAAAAAAATTTTTAAAAGTTTTAAAACCCAAAAAATTTTTTAAAAAAAAAAAAGGGGGAAAATTTTTTAAAGGGAAAACTTTTTTAAAAATTTTTTAAACCTTTTTTTTTTTTTAAAAAAAATTTAATTTAAACAAAAAATTTTAAAAAAAAAATTTTTTTTAAAAAAAATTTTTTTTAAAAAAAAATTTAAATTTTTAAATTCCAAAACCCCCCTTTAAGGTTGGGAAAAACCTTTTTTTAAAACCCTTTTTTAAACCTTTTTTTTAAAAAAATTTTTTGGGGTTTTTTTTTTGGTTAAAAAAAAAAGGGGTTAAAACCCAAAAAAAAAAAAAAAAAAAATTTTTTTTTAAAAAAAAGGGTTTTTTTTTTTTTTTTTTTTTAAAAAAAACCCCCCCTTTTGGGTTTTTTTCCTTTAAAAAAAGGGAAAAAAAGGAAAACTAAAAAATCCCCAAAACCAAAAAAGGGGTTTTTTTTCCCCCCCCTTTTTTTTCCCCCCCCCCAAAAATCCCCAAAAAAAAAATTTTTAAAAAAAATTTTTTTTTCCCGAAAAAAAAAAAAAAAAACCCCCAAAAAAAAAATTTTGGGGGGAAAAATTTTTTAAACCAAAAGGTTTTTTAAAAAAAGGGGGAAAAAAAAAAAAAAAAAAAATTTTTTTTTTTTTTTAAAAAATTTTTGGGGGAAAAAATTTTTTTTTTAAAAAAAAAAAAAAATTTTTTTTTTAAATTTTTTTTTTGGTTTTTTTAAAAATTTTAAATTTTTTTTAAAAAAAAGGGGGTTTTTTATTTTTTTTTTTTAAATTTTTAAAAAAAAAAAAAAAAAAAAAAAAATTTTTTAAGGTTTTTTTTTAAAAATTTTTTTTTTAAAAAAAAAAAATTTTTTAAAAAAAAAATTTTTTAAAAATTTTTTAAAAAATGGGAAAAATTTTAAAGGAAAAAAAAGGGTTTTTGGTTTTAAAAATTTTTTAAAACTTTTTTTTAAAAAAAGGGGGGTTTTTTTTTTTAAAAAAAGGGGGGGGAAAAAAATTTTTTTTTAAAAAACCAAAATTTTTTTAAAATTTTTCCCCCAAAATTTTTTTTTAAAAACCTTTAAATTTTTTTAAAATTTTTTTTCCAAAAAAATAAAAAAATTTTTTCGGGGAAAAACCCCTTTAAAAAAAAATTTTTTAAAAAAATTTTAAAAATTGGTTATTTTTTAAAAACCTTTAATTTTTAAATTTTAAAAAAAAACCCTTTTTTTTCCCT
>BMAV01018350.1:0-15000 GCA_019973955.1 Trichonephila inaurata madagascariensis | reverse complement strand
AAAAAAAAAAAATTTTTTTGGTTTTTTAAAAAAAATTTTTGGGGTTTTTTTTTTGGGGGTTTTTTTAAAAAAAAAAAAATTTTTTTTTTTCAAAACTTTTTTTTTTTTTTTTAAAATTTCTTTTTTTTTTTTTTTCTTTTTTTTCCCCGGAAACCCCCCAATTTTTTAAAATTTTCCCCCCGGTTTCCCCTTTTTTTTTTCCCTTTAAACCGGGGGTTTTTTTTTTTTTTTTTAAAAAAAAAAAAAACCCCCAAAACCCAAATTTTTTTTTTTAATTTATTTTTTTGTTCCCAAAAAAAAAATTTTTTTTTAAATTTTAAAAAAGGGGGGTTTTTAAAAAAACCCCAAAAAAATTTTTTAAAAAAAATTTTTTTTTTAAAAATTTTTTTTTTAAAATTTTTAAAATTTTTTTTAAAAAAATTTAAAAATTTTTTTTTGGCCAAAAAAAACCCCAATTTTTTAATTTTTTTTTAAAAATTTTTTTTTTTTTAAAAAAAAAAAAAATTTTTTTTTTTTTTCAAATTTTTAAAAATTTTTTTAAAATTTCCCAAAAATTTTGGGGCCCCTTTTTTTTTTTATATTTAATTTAAAAAAAACAAAAAAAACCCCCCCCTTAAAAAACCCCCTTTTTTTTTTTCTTTTAAAAAAAAAAAACCCAAAAAAAAAAATTAAAAAAACTTTCCAAAAAAATTTAAAAATTTTTTTAACTTAAATTTTTTTAAAAAGGGGGGGCCTTTTTAACCAAAATTTTTTGGTTTTTTAATTTTTAAAATTAAAAATTTTAAAAAAAAATTTAAATTTTTTTTTTTTTTTCCCCCTTTTTTAAAAAAAAACTTTTTTCCCTTTTTTTTTTTTTTTAAAAAAATTTTTTTAAAAAAAATTTTTTTTTTTTTTTAAAAAAAAATTTTTTTTTCCCCCTTTTTTTTTTTAAAATTTTTTGGGGAAATTTTTTTTTTTTAAAATTTTTTCTTTTTAAATTTTTAAAAAAAAAAAAAAAAAATTTTTTGGGGGAAAAAACCCCCTTTTTTTTTTTTTTTTTTGGGTTTTCCCTTTTTTTTTGGGGGGAAAAAAAATTTTTTTTAAAAAAATTTTGGGGTTTTTTCTTTTTTTTTAAAATTTTTTTTTTTTTAAAAAAAAAATTAAAAAAAAAAAAAAAATTTTTAAAAAAATTTTAAAAAAAAAAGGGAAAAAAAATTTTTTTTTTTTTTTTGGGGGTTTTTTTTTTATTAAAAAATTTTTTTGGGGAATTTTTTTTAAAAAAAATAAAAAAAATTTCCCAAAAAATTTTTAAAAAATTTTTTTTTTTTTTTTTTTTTTAATTTGGTTTGTTAAAAAATTTTTTTTTTAAAATTTTTGGGCCCCCTTTTTTTTCCCCCAAATTTAAAAATTTTTCCGGGGGGGTTTTTTTTCTTTTTTTTTTTAAAAACCCAAAAAAAAAAATTTTTCCCCAAAAAAAAAAAAAATTTTTTTTTTTTTTTTTCCTTTTTTTTCCCCGGGGGGGCCCCCTTTTTTTTTTTTTTTCCCCCAAAAAAAACCAAGGGAAAAAAAAACCCCAAATTTTTTTTTAATTTTAAAAATTTTTTTCCCCCAATTTTTTTTTCCCTTTTTTAAAAATTACCCCTTTTTTTTTAAATTTTTAAAAAAAAAAAAAAACCTTTCCCCAAAAAAAAATTTTTAAAAAAAAAACCTTTAAAAAAATTTTTTTTAAAAATTTTTTTTTTTTTTTAAATTTTTTAAAAATTTTTTTTTTTTTTTAAAAAAAAAACCCAAATTTTCAAATTTTTTAAAAAAAAAAAAATTTTTTTTTTTTTTTTTTTTTCGTTGTGTCCCTGTAGTGCAATGGGTAGTGCGTTAGACTTCTAATCCAAAAGTCGTGGGTTCGAATCCCACCTGGGAAGGCCTAATTTCTGAGAATGTGTTTTCTTTTTTACTATACTATTTTATTAGAATAATAAAATTTAATTAATGAATAAATAGTAAAAAAACAAAAATAGAGTCCAATACCATACATGGAAAGGAAAATAGAAAATTGCAAGGAAAATCGCTTTCTATTTTGTCACTTAATATTGTGAATCTGTCATATGTATATAAATATTTATGTTAACTGTAATTATTTATAATAAAAAGTAACTAAAATAAAATTTTTCTTGGTTGACCTAAGTAGGAATTGACTATATTTATTTATTTATTTTTTTACATTACTGGTTTCGATATAAATCGTTTGTCTCTTTATAAACACTGCTTGACGAATCGCTTTTCCCGCGCGTGACTTACATAATATTTAGATCTCGTCTGCAGCTTTTAAACTTCTGAGTGGGAGGTTTTCAAAAAAGGCACACAAAAAAAGCATACTTCCTTCTTTAAAGAAAAAGAATTGGAAACGCGATTGACGTTGACACCTGTTTAGTGCTTTCCAGCGAAATATAATGCATCCGCTTCCGAGCCACGCCCATTCTATGTTTAACCTATTACGTAATCTATGTCACCAAGGCCATTAGAATAAGTTGAAATCGACCTCAGGTTATGCATAGGCTAAGAATTATGAGATCATGAGAACTTATGAGGTTAAGAATACATCATGTTCTTTTATAACTACAGAATATTCTCAAAATTTCTTTTTAATTTACGTAAACAATTTAAAAAGAAATAAAGAACTATATCACTACAAATGGAAGAAACTGGTTCCTAAAGTACAAGAAAAATCGTTTGTAAAAATTTTTATAAGGCGCATAAAATATATTTTAAAAGTAATATATCATCAAGACTAGAAAAAAAAATTGTTGTATGTATTGTAGAAGAAAAATAATTACTGAAATATTATTCGATTTACGAACAATAAAAAGAAAGCAAGGAGAAACATTTTATCTTGTTTTTTTATTTCTCTCGCTGTTTTAAAATACATTAATGTTTAGCTTTACTTTTTCTTTTTCTCTTATTTGCAGTTAATTATTGCAGCTATACTGTAAAACCTTTGTTTTCTTTTGGTTCCTTTTTTCTGCTTTAAAGAAGATAATTTTAAATTGCCTGAAAAAACACGTGAAATTATTATTTTTTTGTTGTTCTTGTTTTGTAATTGAAAATATCATTTCATGTTTTATCGTATGCATGTTTTGTATTCCGTAGAGTATTGAAATAACACAATCTTATTATAATTTTACATTAAAACGATAGATAGTGAAAAAACTTTGTTTAAAAAATGTCTTTAATTGATTAAATTATGTTTTATTTTAAACAATATAAAAAACAACATTTTAATGTGATTCGGTATAATGAAGAGCCACTGTATTTCTGAAATTAAATAATTTAAAATAGGGAAGAAATTTTTATCACATTGTACAGAAAAAAAAACTAACAGAAATAGAGTATTAAAAATGTATTAAAATTTTAGAAGAGACAATGGTTAACTAGCAAAACAACAGAATTTCTTACAAAATTTATGGAACTGACTAGCTGTATGGCCCGACGTTACACGGGCTTTCTGTACTTATATAAGTAAAAGCTTCAGCAAAATATACTTTTTCAAAATTTCCTTGTTGACTTAAGTATGAATTGATTTAATTTTTTTGTTTTATATTATACTTGTTTCTATGGAAGTTACCCATTTTGCCCTGATAAAAAAAAAAAAACACAAAAAAAATAAAAGGGAAAAAAAGTGTTTTTTTAAAAAAAATGAGTTTTAAATGAAAATAAATAAAAAAAAAAAAAGTTATTTTTTTATTATATTTTTAAAAAGATAATATTTATATATAAATTATTTTGAAAAATATTTTTCATACAAAAAATTTTTTATCAGATGTGGTACGTAAATAAAAGGAAATGAACAAAATTTAGATTATGTTCAGTAAAAAAAAGGGGAATAAAATATTTTGAAATGCATTGGGGGGGATGCATCATCAATTTCCTGTGAGGGAAAAGTTTTAGAATTAAATGCTAGCACTCATATGGCAATGATAAAAAAACGTAAACATGACAAAAGAAATTCATAAAGTGTTCGTTTATTTTTTTTTAACTTTAAAATTACCTTTTTTTTAAAAAAAAAATAATGTGTATAACCATTTGCCTGTGCATTAAATATTATATTTAAAAACCGTTTCCCGGGGGAGGACTCTGTTACGAGTCCTTACTAAAAAAACTGTTTTCATAAAAACTGTTTTAATAGTTGATTATGTATACACTTATATTCATTATGTCAAATTTCATTTATGTGTTTATAATGTTTATGCCTACATTTTAATTTTTTAATACCACACACATAAATTTAAAAAAGAAATAGATTTTTCGATTGCCGTTTTTAAAAAAAGTTTCATATTTTTTCAAATCAAAAAATCATTGCTCTATGTCTTTTAAGAGAGAGAAAAGGGGGTTTTTTATTTTTTTTATTTATTTATTTTTAACATTTATAACTGCCTATTTTTTTTTAAAAAAGAAATTAAAAATTATTAGTATTTTATATTTTTTAAAAATAATATACAGTTATTGCATTAAAAACTGGTTAATTGTGTTTCTATTTATTTAATTATTTTTAACATTTAAAACTACCTTATTTTTTTTTTTAAAAGAAAATAAAATAAATATTATTAGTGTTTTATATTTTTGGTTTTATATTTTATCAGTGTTTAATATTTGTCAAATATTTTATATGCAGCTATTTCATTAAAAAACTGGTTAATTGTGTTTAAATTTATTTTATTATTTTTCTTTTTATTGATAACTATTGCATTATTTGGACTATAATGTGTATTTTATGAATAAAAAGTCTCACCGATATAATCTATTTTAATGTGACGATTTTTACTTATTTTTATAATTGCGTAGAAATGGTTTTTTGGATATGAATTTCAAATCAAAATTTACATTTCATTAAATTATTTATACTGTATAACTAGAAGTGTGTTAATAATCATCCGAACCTTTATTGTATGGTGCTAACTTCGCTGTTATTCCCCGAAATAAACGAATACCAAAGTTGATGCTTGACTCATCTGCATTTTTTTGAATTGTTATTCGATAACCCTGCGGCTCCAGGGCTCTCAGTAACGATTAAAATGTTGATGCCCTGAAGGTTAAGAGCTTGCATGAATGCGTTTCACTCTTCATTGATATGCGACAATTTTTTGAATAGTAGTGGCTTTCCTTTATATTTGTATGACAATCATTTTTCGTGCTTAAAGGTTAATTACTAAGATCGAGATAAAATGCAATGTAATAGTGTTATTCAATAGCGTTATTCGCCCATCCGGTATAGTGGTTAAAGACGCTGACTGCGGTGCCGTAAGGCCTGGTTTCGAATCCCGGAGAAGGCCTGGATGTTTGTAAATATATAGTGCCTTCACGGCATGGGGGTACTCTAAATAGCCGTCGAGCCGCAAGTCCTCTCGTGAGGTTGGTGGAAGGGAAATAGGGTGTACCACTCCCGCTCCGTCAAAGTTGGGGTGGAACCGAGCACAATTGTACTGCCACCTGCATGTTGCTCAAAGCTAAGACAGACGTAAAAACCTAGCCCTTCACCGCGATGAATTTTGTGAACCTTGTGATCTGATGTTACTGTCAATCAGGTGGCATAAGTAACAACAAAAAGTTTTTCCATGATTTTGTCAATAAAGAAACTTAAGGTATCCGCGACTATACGTTTGGAACCGTGATTTGCAGCGCAAATGGATATATTTATGATTTTAGTGTCACTTAGATTGAATACTGTTACAATGTTTTATAAGAACATTATGACAAAAAATTATTTAAATACAATATTTTTGGCAAAAAATTAACTTAGAATGACCTTTTTCAATGTATCTCTTTTGTAAAATGCTTATTGTATAATATTTTGCCTGTATTAGCTCAGACCTCTGTAAAAGAGGCTCAACTAGAATTTTGAAATGCATAACTCGAAGTCGGTTTATCCATGTTTTACGAAAATAAAAGGGGAGAAATTTTAAGAAAATACGCCGATAATTATTTCAAATGGTTGTAACTCTGAAAATAATTTGAATTTTTCAAAAATCATAGTTGAGCCTCTGTACAGAGGTCTGAGCTATATACAGGCAAAATATTATTACAATGGAAGCATTTTTTACAAAAGGAGAACATTTGGAAAAAAGGTTATTCTAAGTGAATATTTTGTCACAATATTATATTTAAATATTTTTTTTGTCATAATGCCCTTAAAACAATTGTATACATGTATTGTAATCTAAGTGACACTAAATATCATGAAAATTATCCATTTATGCACTTTTTTAAAATCATGGTTCCGAACGTAGTCGGATATCTTAAACGGTGCTCACTAAAATTTCTTTATTCGTGGTCGTTCTGTCGGTAATAACAGCTTTAGTGGACTGAAAAACCCTCAAGCATTCATATTAGGATCTCCTATACAAGAAGTTTGAAAAATTCTGGCAAAAATGTAGTCAGGTAGAAGAGATAAAAAAAAGCAGATTAGATATAGGAGTATATAAATGAGGAAACACACAGTTGGAGAAAAACCGATAGAAAGGTTGCTGTTCAGATCGATTGACGAAAGCTCTTTTAGCTGGATCTTATAATTTTTTCTCATTGATAGCAGAATGCATTCTAACACCAAAAGAGAGCCCACTGTCACACATTTCATTCATGGAGTTTCAAACAGAAACGGAGAGATTGTGCAATGGATGTATTGAATAGGGCGAGGAGAAACTGTTCTTTAACCTCTAGATTGTACATGCTCGGATTTTTTGTTCTTAGGAAAGTTGCGACATAGCCATCCTATGATGACTAAGTCGTTCCGGATCCGCGTAAGCTAGAGGTGTGGGATTATCAAAATGATGAGACATGTTGGTTCTTAATACAACTTTTATTAAGAATAACTATATTACTTAATTCTAATTGACAACTTTATTTAAAGTGAGAGTTAACACCCAATTAAACCTAGTATTCAAGTCAGATCGCAACTAGAATAATTATCTTAATTATAATAAATAAACCGATTCATCTAACTTCCTAGACCAAGAGTAAGCCCACCTTTGCAGATCTCCTTCCTTCCCACAACGATTCAGAAATATCTATAATGTCACTTTATATACGACGATTCCAACTTCTTTATAATGGAGATTTCTATTTCTTCCAAAGCTATCGGACAGCTAACTCTTGACTTGAAAGATTCCACACTAAACTATCTCTAAACTTTGCCGTCCTTATCATCAAAACTTCTATCCTTTTTTAAAAATTATATCTCTCATTTACATATTATCTTCGTTTATCTTTACTTGGTATTGGGTTGGAAAGGTTTTGCCATTAATCGTGGCCGTCAAGAACATAGGGGAGTTATGTTGTGAAGGACACTTGAGAGACGTCTAACCCCCTCAAGAAGAAAAACGTGATTTATAAGGAGTTCTCAATGCCCTTAATAAATTAAGTGTCTAAATCTCTATTTCTGAATTTCTTCGCTTTCTGATTTTTATTTAAATTTTTATCTTAAATCCCATCGGCTTTTAACTTTTACAATTTCCAATATTTATCTTGACTTTAATTTTCATTACTCTCTTAAATTAAATTTAATATTCAATTTAAATTTAAACTCGTGACAATAAATTTTACTCAATAACTAGGCCAACATTAATGAGTACTGTTTAATTCATGCCCACTCTCACTTTTCACATACAATTACTTAAAATAATTATACACTTAAATTTTTCTAAAAAAATTTTCTGGGTGCTGAACCCAAACTTTTCATCTTTATCATTACCTTGCCTATGGAGCTGGATTTTCCACGCTCCCTTTCTTGTTGAAGTCATATATCATAATTTTCAGGGTCTGTCTCACAAATGAAAACTTCTGAGTCTCTATTTCCATAATATCAATCAATTTCCTGAATTTTTATTCATTATATATATTATTTGTATATCACAATAAATTTTAATCTCCATCCCTACATCTGGTTCCAAAAACTCCCAATGAGCCGCGCAGCCTCGTTTGTGTGTGTTGGTGCCCTGACTACGCCGCGTTTCCCTGAACCAGATGTCTTCATGATACGTAACAATACAACAACATATATATATATATACACATATTATACAATTACAAACATTTTTCAATAGAATTATTATAACAAAATTAACCAAAAGGAATTTTCGCACATCTCACGAGTCATACATCGAAGCAAACAAATGTGGGTACAAAATGTTTTCTCCAGAAAAAAATTGCAACAAGTCCAAAAGTTCCAAATTAAAGTAAACACTCATTGTAGTGTTTTGACTTTTTGCTGGCTTATAACACAAAACTTACGCCCGAGACTTCTTTTCTGCAATAATTCTTCCGACCACTTGTTGGAAGATCATAAAAATGAAACAATACAACCTGATTTTATATATGTTTCTCCGACCATTACGATCCAACGATGAGGTGCTACCAATTTTTCTAACTTTCCTCGGTTGTACTGGAATTTTCTTGTTTTGCTTGTTGTAGGGCTTGTGAAATCCCTTATCGTCCCTAGCGAGTTTCCTATTTGTCTCCTTGGCTGGTCAGGGGTTCTTTTCTACTGATTCTCCGTCGTGGCCTTAGGTTGTAGTTTGATTCATCCTGGAACTTCTGTGCATTCTCTTCTGTTCTTTTTCCTATTTCTAGAAATAGTACTGGATGAAAAAAGTTCTTTTATTAATATTATTGGGTCCCTTTCTCTGCCACTTTTCTTTGTGGTCACTAACATTGCCCCAGTCTTTTAATACCCTATTATTCCTTATCCTTTTTGCTTTTACTTTCATTTCCCAAATGAAACTATGAGCGATCTGACCAGTGATTTGTTTTATGGGTCCTCTTTGGCATTTTTATATTGATTTGATTAGCGACAATCCCTTTTTGCCTCTAACTTACGTTTCACCACCTTTCTTTCCATATTGGCGAGCTCATTTAATCCTTGATGCTTTTTCAATTACGAGTTTCCCTGACTTGATCTTATACTATTTGGGATACCTGTTCCTAATTCTAGGCCTCGTCACATTTCCTATGACGATATATTCTTATTTGATCTACGTTAACTGTTAATCTTTTTCCTGATTTCCATATTACAATATTATTGTAATTTTAACCTCTAATACTCTAAGGTCCCTCAAATTTTTGTTAAATTTAGCACATACTTTGTTGGCTGCTGAACTTACAGAGTGTGTTTCCTAATAAGACCCAATCACATTTACCTTTTATTTTTATGTCTTTTTCTAAGTCTATTATAATATTTTTTACCTTTCCTGTTTTAATTTTTCATTACTTAGTCACAGCTTCCTTAAAGCTCTTTTCAATATTATTTTGAATTTTGAATTTTGAACTTTCCGATATCATAACTAGTTTTTGAAATGGTGTAATCAATTTTTCGACCTAAAAATAATTCAGCGGGTGATTTTCCGTTGTTTCATTCACCTTACCCGAATAGCGTAAACAAACTCGTAAGAATTGATCCCAAGTATCGTGGTGATCGTGCCATAATTTGCAATCATTTTATTACTATCTCGATTAACTCTTTCAGTCCGATTTGCTTACGGTCCGATACAACAGTCTTCCACATACCTTATGCAATCTTTCCTTAAGTGCTCAAAAATTTCCGGATATAAATTGGGAGGGACCATTATCACTTATTAATTTTTATTGGGCTCCATAACGCGATATAAAGTTATCAAAAAAATATCCGCGCTATTATACGAGATGAGGCCTTTTTTAAGAGGTATAATTTCAGCCCATTTGCGCAGAAATGATCAGTTAATACTAAAAATATAGCGGTTACGTCTTATTCTCGATATAGGATACGGGCCTAACAAATCCTAACGTCACTATTTCATTCGGATAATTCGATATAGGGTGGATTTAATCGACCAGCTGGTAACGCGTTTTTATAGTTATTAACTTGCTTTTATATAGCCTTAACTAAGAACATAATGATCAATGAATTTACACTTCTCATGTGCAGAAATATGAAACGTCCAGATTTTATGATATGTTTTAAAATCTGCCCACAAGTGGTCCAGCAATTGGCTTGTCATGAAATTTCTCTCATTATTTCATTCCTTAAAGATTTTTGGAATGTATACACGCATTTCACCCCAATGACGTTTGCGTGTTTCGCATAAAATAACAATCCTTCAATTAAACGGAAATCGTGGGACCAATTCTCACATATCGTTGCATTAACCGAGTTATCTTCCGGGTTTTCTAAATATCTATAGATATGACCTAATTCTGGTTCAATTTTCTGTTCTGTTATTAATTGTTCCCGCGAAGTAAGTACCAAATCCTTGATTATGGCACAATTAATTTTATCTCCAATTATACTTTTCCCATGCTTTTTCGGTAAAACTTTAGCCACCATATTTAACTTCATTTCTGACCCATTAATGTGTAAATTCCCTTTATCTACTTTATTATCTTCAACCAGCGAATTTTGAATTTTCAACGATTTCTGATCAAAATCTAATACCATCTTTGACCCTCTTATAAAATCTATACCAAGAATACATGGGTATTCTAAATCTGTCAGCACATGAAATGACCAATTTCTTTCGAATTGTCTGATGCAAATATTCAATTCTACAATCCCCATGTTTTGGCATTTCGCACCCTGTGCTGTTATTACCTGGGCTCGCGATTTTTAATTTGCTTATAAAAAATATTTTCTATATACTTCTTCCGATATAAATGATTTATCCTCCGGTGTCCATAGCGCTTTAAAAAATGTGTTATTTAATAAAATAGGAAGTGGGGAAGTTCTACGGGTGATATACATATCGGAGAAAGCCTTTGTCTCTCTTGTCGACACCCTTGATGTTGATCTTTAACCTTACAATATTTAATCGCCCCTTTGCATCCTATCGCCTCGACTGAAATTTTCACTCGAACCCCTATTTCTACGGTCCCCTCTATTAAAATTATCATTTCGCTCATTTCGAAATGAGTAACCCTGTTGTTTTAATCTCTGATCATTATTCTGAAACCTATTCCTCTCGAACCCTCTATTACTTTGACGGCTATTCTCGTAAAAATCATTTCTACTGTTATTTGTTCTACGTCCTACTTCAGAATTCCTCCAGTTTCTACCATTAGCATCAAAATTAGGCATCCTATGCGCATTTTGACCTCGTCTTTCTATATTATCGTTCTGTGAACCCCTTTTTAATTTGCAAGAATATCTCTCTTCGAATTTAGCCAAGACTTCCAAAAGTTGTACCGTGTTTTGTGGATTGCGCACCTCCACATAATCTTGGATCTGTGGTTCGAGTCGAACCAAAATATGATCCACCAACTCTGCTTGGGACATTCCTAATTTTAAACTTCTCTCTATTTTTAATAAATTGTAAACGAAATCAGAGGGTTCCTGATTTCTTCCTGCTGGGACGCGTAGAATTGCGATTGTAGTTCTTTCTTATTTTTGACCGCGGGAAAAGCCTTCGCTAATTCAGCCTTGAGCTGCGCAAAATCCGTGGCTGTATTTTGCACTAACACCGATCCAAATATCGAATACCAATCTTGAGCCCTTCCCCTGAGATGACTTTTTAAGTAAGCACATGACAGATTACTTGGGATTTCAAGTAACTGTATGTTATTCTCTATAGATTCGATAAACTCTGCAATGTTCTCTGACCCTGAAAAGTACATTTCAGGTAGTACGTTGTATCCACCTGCATTACCTAACCTAGAATTATACACATTCGGGCGCCATTGCGACATAGCCATCCTATGATGACTAAGTCGTTCCGGATCCGCGTAAGCTAGAGGTGTGGGATTATCAAAATGATGAGACATGTTGGTTCTTAATACCACTTTTATTAAGAATAACTTATATTACTTAATTCTAATTGACAACTTTATTTAAAGTGAGAGTTAACACCCAATTAAACCTAGTATTCAAGTCAGATCACGCAACTAGAACAATTATCTTAATTATAATAAATAAACCGATTCATCTAACTTCCTAGACCAAAATATTACCTTTAGCAGATCTCCTTCCTTCAACGATTCAGAAATATCTATAATGTCACTTTATATACGACGATTCCAACTTCTTTATAATGAATTTCTATTTCTTCCAAAGCTGTCGGACAGCTAACTCTTGACTTGAAAGATTCCACACTAAGCTATCTCTAAACTTGCCGCCCTTATCATCAAAGCTTCTATCCTTTTAAAGTATATCTCATTTACATATTATCTTCGTTTATCTTCTTGGTATTGGGTTGGAAAGGTTTTGCCATTAATCGTGGCCGTCAAAGAACATAGGAGTTATGTTAGCAGAAGGCACGCGAGAGACGTCACAAAGTGCTTCTCAAACTTTCAATATTCGTGACCCAATATTCAATCATCATTTTCATCGCGCCCTCCTCCATACAATAACAATGTACTGAATTCAAGAATACTATACTTCGACACCAAAGCAACAGTACGGCTTTAACCTCTTATGTACTCCCGACGTATACAAACGTCTCACTGAGCCAAAGCCTTAATTTTCTGGACGTATATATACGTCTTTCCGAAGTACGATCTTTTTTGTGCACTGCTATCCATAAAATTATTCCGAAGACTTTGGAATGCAAGAAAAGGACCTTGACAGCGTTTGCGAAGGATTTACTTATTTCAGAGGATTTGAATATGTATTCATTTATTTTTTCTCCTCCCTTACCCCCAAACATCAAAATACGCGCATCTACGTGGAAAACGGTGGCATTGGGGAGCAAATCGCGTAACTTTTAATCGGCAGTTAAGGAATTAATTATAAACCGTGCAAATTATAAAGATAAATGTTAATACACAAGCCCATGAGGTCACTGATAATTATCAAACTTTTTCTGAACTTAAAATTGTTAAATTAATAATAAAATACATTGTACAGTACTGATACATTTATAAGTGTATTATATCAGTGTAAATGTGTATTTTATATTTTATTATATGAGAAAGTACTTTGTTTGTTTATCTTCAGTAAATTAATGTTTTAAATAATCGTTTGTTTTTGACTTTTCTATATACTCGCGCCCCCCTCGTAGAGTCATCACGCCCCCCAAAGGGGGCGCGCCCCACAGTTTGAGAAACACTGTCTTAGGGCCACATTAAGAGCAAGGTCTATAAAAAGTCCCTTTGAGTCTGATGTATACCTGGTGCCCAGAATTTCATTAGTGTCAGAATTGTGTGTGAAATGCCTGATATCTTTGATAATGTTCGCCAGACTATGCACCTCCCCTCAGGAACGTCTTAAGGCATGAGCCAACTGGGCCCGGTCCTAGGTTGTCAGCCACAATAGGGTCTTCTTCTCGCTCTCTACTAGGCCTTAATAAGATGACGAATCAGAATAATTTCAGCGGTCAATTGTTATTCTAGTTGTATTCTCCAAAAAACCTTGGAATTTTGAAAGATATGTCAGTTGGTTACATGTGATGACCATCGTTCATGTATAGGCCAAAGCCTACCACCATACACCATCATGACTCATGCAGTCAAAAGGCGGCAGTCAGTCGAGTCGGTTTGTGCAATTGAAATTCATGTACATTTATTTGTTTCGGGTTATTGTTTGTACGATTATTTAACAACGTGTACTGTGTACCATCTATTTTAAAGGTCATTGGTAAGGCCTACATTTATGTAAGTGCCCAGGGCCTACTTTTGCGTAAGGGCCTAGGGCCTCAAGAAGCCTTAAGCCGTCCCTGCCTCACACTGCGGATCTTTAATCGCGGTTGGTGACACAGTGCAGGTTTATCCATTGGGCGCTTGGGAAGGGGACCCAGGGACCCGAAAAGGCCCAGATAAGCTGGACTTAACTGGATCCAAGATCCTCTCCTTCGATCCGACAGTGCCAAGGGGGCCCGAAAGGAGCTTAAACCGGCACTGTGATGAGAGCTGTTTCGATCATTCATAGTAAAAAGTTTGTTCATTAAAATGCTTATTTCCTTTGATTTTAAGAGTGACTTATTTGTTCTTTCACTTATTTTTTTAATACTTATTAACGTGTTGGCGCTTACACGTGATATTTTCGTATCCACTTTCCTATACTTACCTCGACTTAGTGGTCTCCTCTGTCTGTCTTTGCCAGATACTTTTGAAACAACCTGTATTCTTTCACGAAACACACCTTAATAATTTCTTTTGCAAACGCAAGAATTATGGTTGGATAGTTTTTTTTAAACGTAATTGTATATTTGACTAGAGATGAAAACTTCAATGAAAACTTAAAAAGCTTGATGTTAGTTCATAAATATAAGGAAATACATAATTTGAAGAGGAATGTTTGTAAATGTGTTGTGCTCGTACGGCATGCTCTAAATATTCATCGAGCCGCAAGTAGTCTCGAGAGGTTGTTGGAAGAGGAAAGATGTGGGAGGCCTCTGACTACCTCCAGGGTGTTCTTTCGCAAAATTGGGGTGGAACCGAGCTAAATCGTACTGTCGCCTGAATGGTGCTCAAAGCTACGACTAACTACAGGCGTAAGACTAGCCCCTTACCTTGTACGATTTCATGGACCTTGATCGGACTCCATCGATCGTGTGGCATCAATGTCAACAAAAACACATCATATGGAACATATGTGTAAAGACTTCCACAAGGGCAGTTAGAAACCTCTCTCCTCTATGTATACGACAATTTATTTGCTTTCGAGTAACCTCGATAGCCATCCTGTGATGACTATGTCTAGTAGGATCCGCGTAAGCTAGGGTGTGGGATTATCTGAATGATGAGACATTATGTATTTTAACACAACTTTTATTAAGATAACAAATTACTTAATTCTAATTAACAACTTTCTAAAAATGAGAGTTAACACCCAATTAAACCTTATATTCAAGTCGATACCAACTAGATCACTTATCTTAATTTTAAAAATTAACGATTCAATTCCCATACAAAATATTACCTTTGTGGAGTCACCTTCCTTCATCGATTGAGGTAATACCTATTCGTAATTTTAGATGAGAAAATTCAGACTTTCTTAATCTTTATAATATTTTTAATTGAGATGAACGTATCCTTCTTCCAGAGCTATGGACGCAAAACACTGGGTATTTA
>BMAV01018349.1:179939-205790 GCA_019973955.1 Trichonephila inaurata madagascariensis | reverse complement strand
CAGGAGTCATGTTAATCAAAAGCGCGAGGGGGTTTTCCGCCGTTCACAAATACCAACTCAGACAAGAACCCCAGGCCCACCGTAACGATGTCTTTCCTTGATTTTACTGGGATAAAACCGGGTCCGATCTCTCCCCAAAAATCAAAACGCGTTGAGAAATCGCTTCAGGTACTGAACCGACTCTCATCCGTAAAGAGGACACGACTCCATTGATCAGTTGCCCAGTTTTGTGCTCTCTGGCCCTGTAAACAGTGGCTTCGGTGGCCATCTTTCAACGGGAGGCAGCGTTAAGGACGGCGGGCGAACAGGCCCCTTTGAAGGCGTCTGGCCACAGTAAACCCTACACGTCGACCTGTTGCTGTACAGGTTTCTGAACAATGGCGCTTGCGACTTCTGTCGATCTTTTTCGCCTGCGGATGATATATGGGTTATCCCTGCAGTTTTCCCGTTCTCGGCGGCCACACACCAACCTTTCTAACAGCTGTCCCTTGGTTTGGAACGCTTTCCAAGCGCGCGAAACGAACTTTTGTTGATTCGAACTCTGCAGCTACACAGGTGACGGTATGCCCTCCTCCAGCTTTCCGATCATTCTTCCACGTGTGAAAGTCGTCCAGGTGATTTCTTCTAGCCATATTTCACGAACTGACTCACTGGCATTTTGCAGAATTATGGTGAATTGCGTCTCCGTCCTTCATTTCATTCTACTGTTGAGCAGCGCGCGACATCACGCGTTTTGCGTACGCTCACATCGCTTCTGACGTTTTGTTCTGATATTTGCATACGCATGACGTTTCTACTGACTTACGTGTTCCCTCTACGTCTCCAGACCTCCTTTCTGCAATTCCATGGCTATCTGCTAAATTTTTACATTGTTGCTTAAGTTTTGCACACCAGTGTATTTATATTAAAGAAACATAATATAGAAATATTTTAAGGAGAAAAACATCTGCAAAAAAGGAATACATCTATTAATAATTTTTTTTATTTTAAGACACACATACAACTGACTGAACAAGAAATTCCAATACCAAGACAAAATTATTGTAAAGTAATGATATTTGGACAATGCAATAGTCTAGTTCAGTGTTCCGCAACCTTTTTATCGCTGTGGACCGGTCAACGTTTGATAATTTTACCGCGGCCGCTGAGGGTGGGACATGTTGATTGTTTATAATTTAGATTGTTTTGATTTAACAATTTTAATTTAGTTACATTTATATAAATATGCCTTCAGAATAAAATATAGTTGCACCCAAAATGAATAAAAGTGATTTAACGTGGAATATAAAAGGATTTCCGTGGAAAGTTGCGCAAAACCGAGAGAAATGTACCACTTTAAATAAAATAACAATAGTTTAATGTTCTTTAGGCGGCCCGGCACCATTTGATCCACGGACCGGTACCGGGGGTTGCGGATCACTGGTCTAGTTGACATGTGTAGTTGATTGAATTTTCACGATAACTAGTTAATTAAAGACAAGAAAATGCATTTAAAAATTAAAATTTTTCATTAGCGATGAAATTTCCCCGGGAAATTTTTTAATAAAGAATGGAATGTGTCATACAGGTGCCGAGTGTCACATTGAGGTATGGAGTTCCATCTTTTGTACTTTTGTGTCGATACAAGGTTCATCGCTGAGGAGTGCAGTACCAAATTTTGTTTTTCTAATACAAGTCTTTCTTCGTGTTGGGATTTTTTTCCCGTCGGTATATATATGTCGTAGAGGAAATGATGAAAAAAGGAATTTGATCAAATCCCTAAGGGATATGATCAATTGACGGGAGATGTTAAAATAACGTTTCTTCGAGGTCATTTTCCTGATGAAAGTAAGTGCTTTTATCAAATCCCTGAACTGTTTCAGTGAAATGCTGAAATGAACTAGTCAAGATTTGCATTGGCAAAGTGCTGTCCAGGGGGAAGGTACCTGGGGGCTCGAGTCCTTTCACTTCCTAACCAAACAGGCAATACTATCGATCCCCCAAATATCAACCCCATATCTTTAAAAAAATGGCCCCATAGGATTAACATAGGGATTGATTACCAGCCTAATTTTCTAATTATTTGTTTATTAGTTTCGAATAAATAATTTGTATTTCATTGACTATTGTTGTATTACTTACTTCTACGTTTAATAATGCACCCTATTTGTTAAATAAACACTTTTAAACTCTTGACAATATTATTTCATCATTTCACTGAAACATATCAGGGATTTGTTCAAATCCCTTACTTTCATCAGGGAAATGACCTTGAAGAGACGTTTATTGATTATATTCCCTTAGGGATTTGATTGAATTCTTCATTTCATCGTTTCCCTGCGACATATATATCTAAAATTATTTTCATAAGTATATTTGTTGTTGCAAATATTTATTTATAGGAAAAATTTTTAAAACTTATAATATTTTCCAAAATTTTTTTTTAAGAATATTATAAAAATTAGAAAAAACATTAAGAGTTCAAAATATTTTAGCAATTTTTTCTCTATAGTATGTCTCATTTACGTTTCCGTTAAAATATAATTCAATATATAACATAAAATACATATAACTCAAAAAGTTCGTTGGCAAACATTTAAAAAATATTCAGATTATTAAGGAAGTAATGTGAAAAATGTATCTGTAGCATGAAATATGTGTATACATTTGAATGAAAATTGATTATTCAGTTACGCCCAAGTCTTTCAAAATAAAGAATCAAGTGAATGGGTGTTTCCGCATAATACTTTCATTACCCCCTGCGGTTTCTTTAAAGAAATTAATTTGTTTCCGCTTTTAAACACCTATTTAGAGATTTATGTTCGTACGGAGAGCTCTTGCAACGATATCTGCTTTTAAGAATTCGATTTTGAAACATTCACCATTTTTATAAGCAATAAATTGATTTTGAATTTATACGCTCAGGGGTGGCCAACCCAAATGACCTCGCGGGCTACTTCGAAAAAACATTATAATACCGCGGGTCGCATATAAAAATATATATCTTTGTTTTAGATTTGGACCCATTACAAATATTTATTAGAGTGAAAATTTAAAACAGATTGAAATATTATTATTGTTGTTTCCATTGTGTGTTTTTCATGTATACAAAAAACATAGATAACATAATAATAATGCAATGATTAAATAATGTTTTATTTAATTAGTGAGATATTTGTTTCTCAAATCTTTCATTTAGTTTTTGCAAGTCAATCTCAATTGATGTATTTGCGTATCGCAATCGATGTTACAGGTTTTCGTCCGTTAAGTTTGAGCGCGATTTGTTTGATAAATTCCAATTTCGAAAAAAAAGCAGATTAGCAGTAGCAGAAGCAACGTGATAAAATAGAAACAGTCGTGGGATTTATTTGTTAAAAAAACTCTAAAAACGAAAATATTGTACAAAATATTCACACTTTGTAAAGTCGTAATGGACCTCGCAAGCCGCAAAATTATTCAAGGCGGACCACATGCGGCCCTAGGGCCGCTGGTTGGCCAGCCCTGGCATAGGTTGATTACTTATTCACCTCACATTTCGAAGTAACATAAGAAACTATTGGCGATAATTCCACTAAAGGCGATTCGTATAGGCGATTTCATAATTTGGAACCACACTTAAATGGTGAGAAAGACACCGAGATGGTACTCCACTCTCCAAATTTAAATCCACGTCGATGCCAAGATTTTGAACTTCGACAGATATAATTGGCATTAACTGCATTGCACGGTGGATCTTAAGTGGCATCAGGACTCATACTATAATCCCACTCATATTAACTTGCCACGATCTCAGCTACCGTAGACGCTTTAGTTTCTACTTAAAAATGACAGTAATTGTATGTTTGTGTGCAAATCAACTTCATGAAAAATCTTTAGTACGTGTTTTGTAACAAAAGGTCTTAATTCAGGCTGATCACAAGATAAGTATAATCATGAGTTTTCTGTTGAATTCAAAGCTAACAATAGACATACTTGTTGTTGTACTTGTGTAAGATTTTTTCTTCCAATAGGGCTGCGGATTGGTATTTACCATTGCAGATCTAGTACATTATCCGGTAGTTGGTATCACTTTTAAGTATGGTACCATATAGGGGTGAAATACCAATCACCACAATGTAATTTTGGTGCCTAGTTTCCTCCTCAGAGGGAGGCACCTGAGCTCTGACGATACGAAATGGTTCTTGGATTTTTAGTTTTGTCGAGAGCACCAAAGCCAAATAAGCTCTCAAAGGACTTCTTACATGCCGCATAATCATACGAAATGGACGCTGTCGATATTCTGCATCATGAAAATCCACACACTTGGGACAGGGTCGAACCAACAACCTTCAGAGTACAAGGCCAGCGACAAACCAATTCAAAAGATTTTTCAAAATAAATAAAAATTTCTTTTATTGTATGGGTACTTTTAAATCAAGAATATTGTTACGAATTTTGTGTCAATAGTGTAAATAATTTGTATTTGAGTGTTTAATGCGTTTATATTACTCTATGTTATGTTTATTGCATGTTAAAATTGTACCATTCACAAGCAATGCCGCCCCTTACGTTATAATGGCGATTCAATGAGAACTTGGCGAAATCTTGGCGGTAGAGTCAAGTTGGCATCATTTTTGGCGACCAAGTTGGTGACCATTTGGCGACAATTTTGGCGTCATTGGCGACCATGTTGGCGAGTTCGGAACCCTCTGAAATCTTCTAGAAAGTAGTGGATCTCTCCACTAATGTCACGAGCGGCTATATTTCTGTAAGTTTCTGTCGCGTTTATAAATGAGATGCTCGCCGGGACGGCAAGGAGTCTGGATTAAACCAGCGAGTAGTGAGGATTGTTTTGATTAGCGATTAGCTCGGCTATGCTTGTGAATAATCTTTACTTACGTGTATTTTTAAACACTGGTTATTGTGTTTGATTGCTGTTGAAGGTGTGAAGACCTTCGGATATTTACTCTGTGAATATTGCTGCTGAATCCTGTATTTAAAGGATTGGATTTTTGATAATAAATTCGCATCGCTCTTGAAGAACTGTTTATTTTCTTTGTGATTGTTTTGCATAAAATCCCCGAACCCTCGGATCTACGTAACAATATTATGAATGTTATTATTATTAATAAACATATACTTTTCTAATAAACTTTTTCCTTTGTACCTCCTATTCCACTTAAGGCTATTCGCTTTCTCGTTGATAAAAAATAACACCAAAAAAATAAATAATTGCAATAGTAAATAAGAGATAAGAACATTGCTATGACAAATGTCATTTTATTTACTACAGTACATACACAATAGTTAGACATTTATTTTTTTACAATATGTGTACAATAATTATCCGTATATCGATTTAACTTGTTAACTGCCATGCCGGAGATTATCTCGGATACGGCACTCGTGCTCCAAAATGTCACTCCCGAGTATTATACGGGGTGATTTTTTTGGATGAATCTTATTGTTATACCCGAATACATATCGGGTAAAGTTTATTTCGACTTCATCTCTTCGTTAAACCTGAATCTACATCGTGAAAAGTTAACTTGGGCTCAATTCAATAAATGGCGTTTGATGAACAGTATTATACTTCCACCTAAAAAAATGAGGATATAAAGCCAAAGACTGTTTTTGTGTACAGTCTAAGGATGGATGTTGCAGAGATCACCGTGATCAGAAAATATCCTTTCATCCGACAATCCTAAAAAGCCAGAAAAAATATTATAAAAATATACTTTTACATTTACTAGACAAGGTATACTATGAAACTCATTTTGCTCAATAGAAATGTAGTAGGTAAGCGTATTACATTTTTAGAATTTCGAATCTAAGTTGTTGAATAACTTTTACTTAAATATGATGAAGCAGCTTCTGGACAAAAGAATCCTGGCTGATTACCTACAGTAGATAACCCTGTCAGTCTTAGTGATCGACATTTTATATATCCCATATTCCTCCTACTCTTGCGAAACGTAAACCTGCAAAGACAGTGCAAAGTTTGTTTTTGAAAAAAGATAAGGAAGGAAACATGATTCTGGTGCAATGATTGTGGAGTTGGTTTAAGCTTGGAAAAGTGTTTCCAGTTATACCACACAAAATTGAACTGCTAAACTACTGATAGATATTCATTTTTATTTATTTATACTTAATTTGTTTTAAAAAATAATGCTCCTCTAGAAACGAACTTTGCTACGACCACGTTATGTGGCTGCCACCTCAAGCGATATGCAGTTGTCACAAAACCTTAAAATTTTCTGCATGTAATTTAAAATATCAGTTTTTAACACTACTAAGTATATTTTATTTCGAACAAAACATTTGAATTTTGCAATAAAAAAATTTGACAGTTTATGTACCCGAATCATCAAAATAACTTGACAGTTAAAGGGTTAATTTTTGTGTTTTCACAAAACAAATCCAATTTACGACCTGTTATTCGGAAAGAAACTCGGTAGTAAGTCGAAGAGACCTTGTATATAATTTTTGGCAAAAGTATTTCGTTTTATTTACGTATGATAATTTATATCATCTTCTGATTACAATCTCAAATACATTTTACGATAAAAGAAGTGCTCGTACATCTTAACTTTTTTTCTGAAGAACTGCCATCTACTACACACTGAAGTTCCTTGTTCACTCAACCTTTCTTAATAGTTCAAAGCACTCTTATAAACGCCATTTATATTCTTTATCTCTGTTGGAATACTTGTAAAACGCTTAAGTACAAAATAACAAAAGTATCATTAAAGAAACTGACATAAAAATGAACACGAAAATTTTTGTTCTTCCAGCCGTTGCCACAGGAAAGGACAAGAATTCACGAGAACATAAGCTTTTGGCGTTCTCAGTGGCTTGCTTAAATATTGCTGTACAATCTCGAGACTGTAATTGTACTGCTCATAGACTGGAATGTCTTGTTTTAAAGGCCTTAACCTCGCAGTTCAAGAGTTGATGATGGATAATGGAATCAAATCATGTAATGAAATTCGAGTGGTTATTAAGATAAGATAAATAAAAGCTATATGCATGTGCATAAATTCGTTTGAATTTTTTTATTTTTTATCCTCAGCGAAAGATTATTTAAATTCTGAAAATTTTTAATTGTGTAAATTATTTTCGAAGAATGATGTGCTTTATTTTGGAACATATTAATTATAACTGATACAACTTTAAATTCTTTACATCTTTTAATTTTTGTGGATATTCGATACCTGGCAGCAATAACTAAATACACACATTTTCCTTTTCTTTCTACCATAATTTATTTTAAAAGTTTTTTTCCACGTCTTTCGTAATAAAAATAGTGTAATTAATTTATTTAATTATTTTTAAATAGCTATTAACTCTTACAGACCATAAGGTTGCTAAAGGAAAATAATAGTATGTATAACTGTTTATTTTAGTTTGTTTATAGACGTAAAATAAATAAAAATAATTAGAAAAAAACACAACAATGGGCAGGTTTTTTTCCCACTTGGAATTTTGTAGGAATAGAATTATTCTCATAGAATTATTTATCATTATCAGGCATTTGTTTTTATTTGTTCAATTATATTTTATTATTACACAAAATTATTCTTACCAAATAACATTAAAACATGTGAGAAAATACCTATATATATATATATACACGACGCAGTTAAGTGAAATATAATAAAAGAGTGCACCCCATGTATGTTTGATCATAGGCGCCAATTGATGTGATAGTTCTTTTTTTAACACGCTTTTATAAGTTTCACTTGTATGTAACGGAATCTTTGAACTCGATTTTTACCCACTTTAACAGGTCAGATTAATTCGAAATTTTGCACACTTATCAAGGATTGATGACAATACAATAATTTCATAATTTTATTCCATTGTCCTGATCAGGTAATTAAAACACGATTTATAGATTTGACGACTAATTCCATTAGCTATTTCTAGATTTAGCGACTAAAAGGTGCAACCCTAAAACCGCGAATAGGCTTGTGGTGAATACAAATAAAACAAAACAAAAATTGTTCTTTATGTGAGAAAGGGTAAGGTGGGTGAGTCAGCAATTTCTTACTATAATATAAGTCTAGTTTTTCTGAAAATGGAAATAAAAAATAAAAAAAAGACTCGTGCGTGTGAAAAAAAAATTTATGTTCTAACTGCTAAATATTTTTTTTTTTTATAAAGCAATACGTTTAGAAGTGATGATACAAATTAACTTTATAATAATACGTTTAAAAGTTTATATAATAAGATTGACATTTAATATTTCTCCTTAACACACTTTTATTAGTTAGACCTGTATCTATAGAGACGGAATCTTTGAAATATAACGATATGGGACTCAACCGAAGCCTCGTAAATGGAGAGAATAAATACCCTTAAGACCCGTTAATTAACATGCATTGAAAAGCAAGACTAATTCCAGCAGCCACATAATTCCGGCTCCAAAAATCCAACTCAAGGATAAATTCAACAAAGAATAAATGATAGTTTTAAAAACGAAAAAAAAAAATTATTGTAGATCGAACAAAAAAATGGAAAATAAATTATAGTTTTAAAAAAACTAAAAAACACGCTTTCATAGTGAATTGAACTAAAAAGTAAAAAAAAATAGTAATAATTCTTAATATAAGAATAAAATGATTAACAAGAAAATTAATGTCATTGTGGTAAAAGCGTGAGGTTTGCTTTGCGCATCATTTTAACACTAACTCAACATTTCGGAATAGAACTATAGTAAGAAAATATAACAAAACTGATATAGAGCACCCCACGCTTTTATCCCAATGACATAAATTTTCTCGTTAATCATTTTATTCTTATATTAAGAATAATTTTTTTACTTTTTAGACAGATTCAATTTAAAAGCGTGTTTTTTAGTTGTTTTATTATAATTTATTATTTTTCCTTAAACATTCCCATTTACGTAATTTCAAAATGTGTTGTATAACTAAGCATTCCAAAAGTTAGTGCAGATGCAGAAATGACAAAGGAAAAAGCAAAAATAGAATAACAAAAAGCATTATTCATGAAAGCTAATTCAAAATACTCAAACTAAATATAATTCTAAAATATTACTTGCATCCCCTCTAACCCAAACAGTGAGGATTCAAAGAATAAACTAATTAAATAAAATTCACGTGGCGTGTTGATAGAAAAGGTTAAGAACCTGTGATATATGGATGCAACAGTCTGCATTTTACAGACCACCACCACTAAAATAACAACAAAACAAAAAATACTAAAGTAAATTAATCTCGACGTTAAAAATAAAAATTATCTTCGGGGATGACTTTAAAACCTCAGGAGAGCTTGTCGAATGTACTCGTATGTCATTGGATGTCAACCATTCCAAAATGGAAAGGGAAAAAACTAGTATTTAAAGTAGAGGAATTAAGAAGCTCGTCAATAAATCAGGCGATGGTCTCAGACTGCATGGCTACTCGTACCGCCATACACAAAAAAAGAGAAGAAAAAGTTGTCTCTTCCTTTTCTTTTTACAGCACACGTTCTTCAACTCTTCCCCTGCGGTTAATCAACAGTTGCCCTTCACCTCTGGCTCATTCATAAAGTGCTGAAGCGGTACATCTCTTTTGAATTCCGAAGGTGGAAGAGATCTTCTGTTCTGTCCTGCGCAAAACCATTCTTTTTCTGAAAAAGTTCCTCCTCATCAACTATGCAAAACTTGCATTTTGGTCATTATCAATCCATTTGGCATCTTTAGTCTGCCTTGGATTTAGGCTTGCTCGAAGTTTAACATCCTGGTATGGTGACTCAAGCTTTTTGAAGCAACTGAATGCTTTTTAAATAGGAATTTCAAAGGAGGCTTCGCTGACAAGCCTGAAGAATAAATAGTGTCCAGAACTAGTTATTAACCATCTACATTTTACTAATTATTTCAAAACATATTTTCCATTCCGCCTGTACACTATGGACCGCTGTGGTTTGATTAGAAGGGTTGGCAGTGTATTGCGAATTTGAAATTGGATTTCGCCAGTTAATACCAAATAGAACAATAGGCAAAATAAATCTCAAGAAAACAACCCAGATGGCCTGCTTTAGGCCTATGGATCATTAAAAAAGGCTTCACTATAATATAATTTAAATATAAGGCAGAAACTTTGAAAATAATATGCAGAGTAATAGAAACTATATCTTACTCTCCATCTCAAAAATCTTTCTACCCTTGTCTCCCAAAGTGTCGGGAATTGATTGTTTGATTTTATTGGCACTATTGTCCATATATCGCCAAACAACAAGCTCAAGAGTTAAATAATTGTTGCAAATGTGTCTTCGTGTCTTCTCAAAATGTAAGAGTTAAGTATTGGTTAACAAATAAAAGAGTTGAAAGTTAGAAAAGATCGTTAGAGAGACCTCGGGAAACAAGGCACCCGTGTTTCTCAAACATGGTTAATTCCAAAAGGGAGAAGAATCCTCGAGCATCTTGGAGTCGTAAATTTGTGTTTACCTTAGGTGAATCTCGTTTGTCTATAGAACTCCAAAACCCTTACTCAACGCGTAACGAAAATATATTAAAAGAGGGAGACATTAACTTAGGTATATTTCAATTGTGAAAGATAAATCCTTCGCTAACAGCACTTTAATCATTAAGTACGCTGTTTCCTTAGTTACTCAATCTATTTATAAAGTACGGTAAAATCCGGCGTATAATGTGCACCTATACATTCAAGCTACATTTTTTAATTTTGAGATATATTCGCCGTATAACGCGCACCCCCTTTTTTTACGAAGGATCCTGGAATGTAGGTGTGCAATGCTTTTATGTTTTAAAATTTTGAAAAAAATAGTGTACTTCTAGAATTACAATTCTTTAAGGTATCCGACTACGTTCGGAACTGTGTGATTTTAAAAAGGCGCATAAATGGATAATTTTCATGATATTTAGTGTCACTTAGATTAGAATACATGTATAAAATGGTTTTAAGGACATTTTGACAAAAAAATTATTTAAATGCAATATTTCGACAAAAATTAACTTAGAATAACATTTTTTCAAAATGTTCTCCTTTTATAAAAAATACTTCTAAAATAATAGTATTGTGTGTGTGTGTGTGTGTGTGTGTGTGTGTGTGTGTGTGTGTGTGTGTGTGTGTGTGTGTGTGTGTGTGTGTGTGTGTGTGTGTGTGTGTGTGTGTGTGTGTGTGTGTGTGTGTGTGTGTGTGTGTGTGTGTGTGTGTGTGTTATATAATGTAAAGACTTCTCCAGAGAGTCTGAACTATTTTTTTTTGAAAAATTCACATTATTTTCAGAGTTACAACCAATTGAAATAATTGTCGGCGTTTTTTTTCTGAAAATTTCTCCCCTCTGTTGTCGTAAATCATGGATAAACCCACTTCTAAGTTACATATTTCAAAAATTCTAGTTGAAACTCTGTACAGAGGTCTGAGCTGTATACAGGCAAAATATTATTATAATAGAAGCATTTTTCCCAAAAGGAGAATATTTTGAAAATGGGTCATTCTATGTTCATTTTTTGTCAAAATTTTGTACTTAAATAATTTTTTATTGTAATACTATTCTTAAAACAATTTTATATACATTTTCTAATCTAAGTGACACTAAATATCATAAAAATTATCCATTTATACGCTTTTGCAAAATCTCGGTTCCGAACGTAGTCAGATACCTTAAGCTCATTAGGTATGTCTCATTTCTTTTAAATAAACATAACCTCCCACCAATGTAAAAGTCTAATTTTTATTATGTTAATCTCTCTTTAAAAAAAAAATTTATTTTCGATCTTATTTTTTGTGTTAAAAGTGCGTGTTATACGCCGGATTTTACGGTATGTCCATTTAAAATTGAAAAAGAATATTTTCAATTAAAATGAGCCAACTAAAAGTATTAATTAGAGATAAGA
Organism: Trichonephila inaurata madagascariensis; assembly: GCA_019973955.1. NCBI lineage: Eukaryota > Metazoa > Arthropoda > Arachnida > Araneae > Nephilidae > Trichonephila > Trichonephila inaurata. The sequence goes on along the minus strand of BMAV01018349.1, from coordinate 193,969 downwards.
TGAAATTTTTAATTTAAAAACATCAATGAATTTTTAATTCTTCAAGACAGCAAGTTTTTCTTAATTTACGTATTTGACAAATTTGATTTCTTTCCACAGTGTCTTATTTTTAATGAAAGGCCTTTTTAATTATATGGTATAAAAAGACGAAAACTAGAAACTTGTTTCAAATCTAACAATAATTTCTAAGTGAAATATGTTGTTTTTTCTTATCCCACTTGATCGACAGAAATCTTGTAGCCTCACTCGCGAGCACCTAGATGTGTGTGTGGGGGAGGGGGAAAGAAACACTCGATGTGATCCAATTAATCTATTTACACAAAGAACAAACACAATTTCATCTAGTAATATTAAGAGAATGTCTCAATGAAAACCGTGAAAGTGGAACAACGACAGTAAAACGCTAACGATTAAGAGACTATCAAACTCGATCCTTATCTTAATAAAGGATCAAACCTATCATCCAATTTAATCTAATAACAAATCAATCCTAGTGAACAATCTTCATACTTTTAAGTTTTCTCCTAACAAGAATCAAATCACTATAATTCTAATATTATACCTTCAGTAGCAATTTCACCTGGTTGGAGTATATCTTCTCTCTTTCAAGCTAGAAAGCCTCACCTATTTATAGTAAGTTAATTCGAATATCCCGATTCTATTCTTTCGAAGGGTCGGTTGTGAATAACACGAATTGATACCCCAAAGATTTCCCAAGAGGATTAGGTGGAAAAACACGTATAGATCCGTCACAACCTCTAGATCAAGTCCATGAACCCGTGCGTTTTTAAATAATGAAGAACTGAAGCAGAACTTGAGGAATAGATGAAATATAAAAGATATTATTGAATTCTGCAATAATTTTAAAATGTAAAAGGAGCATAATTTAATATGAGAAAACAGTTTAAATAGAATTAATGGCATACACTGTTAACTTAACTTGTTTTTACAAAATATTAATGAATTTTTTGATTATACCAAATTATTAATAATAATTGAAGTTCACCGTTCGTTCATCACTAATTGAATTTCAAAGTGGCTGCAACAAAAATAGATAAACGATGAGACTTTTCCTACTAGAGGCATCTATAGTTGGTACTTTTGAAGCATTAAAATGTGAATGTCCTTGTAGATCTTGTAAATTAATTGTTGATATTTAAAATTCAGGAACTATTTAAATTGATTCAAAATTTTATTATTATCTATGATATTAGCAATCATAATAACTGTCTTTTTTTAGATGAAAATTCTTAAAGAAAACTCTATTCTTAAGCAGAAAATTTTTATTCCTTTTTCTCCCTTTATTTCCTATGGAAACTGAGTGATCATCATTTTGTTTGTAAACATTTGAGTGTTCCGAAATATATTCCTAAATCGAGAAAGCTTCCTTGGAAATACATCTATTTAAATAAAGTTCTTTATCATTCAAATTTTGTTAATCTTAACGAAATTTGACCTATTTAAAGAAATATTCCGTTTCCTGTAGGAAACGTTTGTTAACTTTCCTTTAAAAACAATTTCCATAAATGATTTGATTATTTTTGTCAATGAAGGATTTCCGAAATTATGATCAACAAAGAACATAGTAATATTCAAAATTCTATTTTTCTGCAAAAGTTTTTGGAATTGGCGATAATTTTTTATGCACAGTGCTTTTTGTTTTCATGACAATACAAATATAGCTAGATAATAGGATAGATAGATATGGATTAATATTGAAAATTTGAATGCTATATAATTTTAACGTACATCTAAATATTTACTTAATTATTAATTTACTTTGATAATGAAAAAGTGTGTCTAACTTTACGTGAGTAAAGTAAAGTCTATAGTTCAGGCATCATAGTTACTGTTAAAACATATGAGATCAGAAATATGCAAAAAAAATTTCAATAAATTTTTTTAATTCTTTGACTACTGCTTCTAAAATGAAGGCTACAATCGAATTTAATGCATTAATTTATTTTTTAGTTCAACTAATTAAAATGTAAATTACAAGAGCTTAAAATGTACACGCTTTGTGTAAAAAATTAATAGTCTTTTATTAAGAACACCTGCGAGTCCAAAGCAAATTTCTTTGAAAAAATTGTAAAATTCAAAACAAGTTTTTGTTGCACAAATACAAATAATAATAAACGATAGTTAAAAGTAAACTTTTCATTTTATGCATAAAATCTCTTTCACAACATCAAAAAATTTAAAAATTTATATTACAGTTTTTATAAAATAATTATAATATTTATATAACGCTATTAATTTTCTTGTGACTCATACGGTTGACCTCTAAGGCATTATAAAGAAAAACAATTGATTAATATATTTCAGAATTTTTTTTAATGAACCTTCGTAGTTACGGTTAAGATAATGAAAAGAAGAGCGATAATTTTTTACGAAAAAGAATGTCATAGAACATCAAAGTTAAGCGATTCTAATTTTTTCTGGACGAGTGAAAGAGTGTTTATTTACATGACACTCTCTTATAAAGCAACTCGACGGTTATTGGTGCGGATTTCATAAGTTTGAACCACTGCCAAGTGACTTGCTCGACACCCGAGCTGGCACTCCCTTCTCCTAACTTCCACAATATGTCAACGTGAAGACTTTGAGACACAACAGATTTAACACGCATTGGCTTCTCCGTATTGAGGGTTTACAGTGGCCCTAGGGCTCAAACTCATGACAGACCGGCCACGAGTTCGTGACCATGACCCCTAGAATACCGCGACTATCTAATATGGCAAAACGTTTGAGACATAGTTATCTACATATTGACAGTGGCGTAACGGGGAACATTAGGGTCCCCTTGTAAAGTCAGGTTTTGGGCCCCAAGCCTAAATGCGTACTTGAAGTCAATGAACTTTGGGTCCCCTATAATCTCCTGCCCCCCCTCCGTGATGCGGGGGTTATGAGGATGTACGTTACCCGCTGGTATTGTCTTTCTCTAGTCCAGGGGTGTCCAACACGTGGCCCTCCAGCACGTAAGTTGCGGCCCGCCGACTCTTTTTATAAAATTTTTAAATATCAGGTTTTTAAAGTCTTTTCATTTTTAAATTTATTTAAGGGGAAATTATATATATATATATATATAAATCTACAATGTATTTATTTGCCTGTTACCTGTTCTTGTTTTAAAATAAATCCTTTTTGATAATAGAAATGTCCTTTAGATTAAAATAGATTTATATTTTATCAAACAGTTACATTTGATTTTTCTATAATAAATTACATTTTTTTATAAATTCCGAATTGCATTATGCATATCCTTTATTATGGATGGTACATGATTCTGTGTGTGCGATTTTCATTTCTCGTCCTCTTTTTCTGTTTGGAGTACCCAAAACGCAAGAGGTAGTCAGAGATGTTTTTTAAAGATTAAAAAAAAATATTCAGGACGGTTAAGGTAAAGGGAAACGTATACTTAATTATTTGCGAATAACAGCACTATCAAATTTCAACAATGAGTAACGAAAGATCAATTCAAAAGGAACACCGTAATTTTCAAGAAAATGGCAACCGTATAATCTTAAACATTAATTGATCATTGCATTATTGTATTATATAAACATTATTATATTATCTATGTCTGTATACATGAAAAATAATGAAAAGAATAATACTAATTCATTTTGTTTTAAATTTTCACTCAATAAATGTTTTTTTGTTTCCAAATCTGATATAAAGGTACATATTTTTATGTGCGGCCCGCGAGATTATAATGTTTTTCCGAAGTGGCCCACAAGGTCATTTGGGTTGGAGACCCCTGCTCTAGTCCATAGGGGACTTAATTATATTTAGAAGATGGTGCTTTACACCACTGCATAGATATATACAGAATTTAGAATGAAACAAAATTTAAAAAGATTCGAAACTTGTGTATCAGTCTCAGAAAATGTGTGCCAACGCTTACAAAATTTATTTAATAATTGATCCAAAAAAAAACCCCAACTTTTAGAATCTGTAATAGAAGAATAAGCACGGAATGTAGTCAATAACGACGCAAAACAAAAGATTTCTTGTTCACAGCAAGTACTAGTTTCGGATACATTGATTCCAAATATTCGAAACACTCAGTTTAGAAAATTTTAACACTATAAAAATTAGCATAGGATTTAACCAAGGATAATTGAGAGTGAGAAGCTCTTTCACTTTCAGAAGATACCAACGAACTCGTGCCCTTGACATTGAGGAGACATGCCTCATTTCATGCAAAGCAGCTCTCAAACATCGCAGGGGGTCCAGGTGATCGTGGGCGAAAGCTTTCCAATCCATCAGTGTCGTCGCAAACACAGATAACGAAGAATAAAAAAATGAGAAAATGAAAGTTCTCCCTTTTGAGAATCGAAGTGACAGCTTTAGGGGCAAAAGACCTTATTAACAGAGGGACATTTTTGCAGGTGTTCGCCAAAAGATGAAGATGAGAGGTTCTGCTGCGGTTTCACCTCTGGCCCCGGCTTCTGTTCCGAGGTCCCCGAAAAATCACGTTGCTTCATGGCCACAAATTAACGAATTACTAGGAGAAAACTGGCCCATCTGTGTTTTTAAGGAAGGTGCAGATTATACCCATCGAGATCTACGCAGTGACGTGAATATCAAATGAGTTGAGCTCTGATGACGGTGATAAAAAGTCTTCAAAAATGCAGGTGGAAGATGTCAAAACGTGTAAGGCCTCATTTAGAAAATGCTGTTCTGTAAACAAAAGAATGCTTGAGAAGAACTCTTGTATGTCCCCAGGTCTTTCTTAAGCAAAATGCTTACCATTTGACAAATAAATAATTCGAGCTGTGTTGGCAAGGGAGGCTTAAACTCTTATAATCATCTTATGAAAGCTATTAAACAAATATTAAAAAAGATCCCTTGTATGTTTACGTAAACACATATGAGTTTTCTTTCTATTTTTTAAGATAAATATTACTTTTTCGTAGAATTTTAATCACTTACACATAAAATACTCTTTTTATAGTATTAAAGCGCATGAAATTTGTTTTACTTAAAATAATAATAAAATGACTTCAGAAAATGTCAAACTATGAGAGATAAGAACATTTTGTTCTAAAAATAACGTTTTATTGCGATGATAAATCCTTTGAGTTATTAAGAACATTATAAATTAGTTTATTATACAGTAAAAGAGAGCTCATTATTAGTAGAATCTCTTTAAGGAGTATTGAAACTCTAACTCAAATTACCCTAAATGACATTCTAATTACAGTTATGAAGTAGAGCACAACACACAAATCTTGAGTTGGAGACTCATTTTAGGTAATAACATATAAAATTAAAAGTCGAATATCTAAACTTCCACACAACGGCAGTGGCAAGGTAACAGTCTCGTGTGCGACGTTTCATGAATGCGAACCTAGTACAGCTGAAGATCCGCCATGTAGGGGAGCGATGCACAAAAACTGTCGAGAGCTCAAACGTCCTCCCGTTGGTGTGGTGTGGTAGTTAGGAGAGGAGGAGCCAGCTCAGGTATCGTCCTCGTCACTTGACCATGGTTCAAAAGCCTTCGAGTACCTGAACAGTGCGACGTTAATGTTTATTCACCACTACACAATAGTAAGAATTTGGAACCCTGACCAGTTTAACTTGTTGAAGGCCACGTTTTTATCATCTTTCAAAGATATGTGATAATTTTTCTGTATGATTCCTTAATTCTGTAGAATGCAAAAAAAAAGTCAGTTTAAAATTTGTTAAGTCAGTTGTTATAAGGAAATATTTTACAGAAGTGTAATTTTTAATTATCAAAACATCTATCTTGTTGGAAACAGTTGAAACATACGGTGTAATATTAATGATAATAAAAGTTATCAATTACACATTGCAATATTGCATAATAAAATTTGAAAATTTAATAAAAAGCCACAAGAAATTTAAAAAAATTAATTTGTAAGAAGAATATTGTTAAACAGATAAGAGTTATTTCCAATTAAAGATAAATTAAATTAAAAATATTTGTCCATTTTTAACGTGTGGATTATTAAGTTAATTAATTTTATCAGTTTTGTATTATTGTTCTTCTACACTAGATGGCGCTATGTGTATAAAACCTAAAATGCGAGGTGTCGGTTTTTCGTGACGGTGTGCGCGCATCGTAAAAATATACTCTCATTATTTTTCCTTAACGAGCCAAAAGAAGTATAACTTCAAAAACTAAGACAAATATAGCAAAGAAGGGAGAACATTTGAAAGAATATAGAAACAATCCAAGTTTTATTTACACACTTTTACAAGTGTTTTATGTGTGAAAACTTGGTTACACGGCATACATCAATACAATAGTCCAGTTCTTGCCACACTCAACTTAACATGGCACAATCAGTGTTATTTACAGAACATTTTATGCTTTCATGCAGTTCTGCTACACCACGCGACAAAGGAGGTATAAAAACTTGATCTTATGTAAAAGACCGAGTCTTTTTTTTTTTTGGATAACACAAATAATATGTATTGTCAATAATGTTGATAATCTACCATGTTGAGTAGAATATGGCAAGAACGTGGACTATACATTGGTGTATGTCGTGTAACCAAGGTTTCCCACATAAAACATCTGTAAAGTATTTAAATAGATTTGAATTGTTTCTGTATTATTTCAAATGTTTTTTTGCTTTATTCATCTTAGTTTTTTTTATTAAACCCTCGGAGGGCATTGTGAACCACCCTGCATTATGTAAATGATACATGCATATTATTTCTTAAATTAATTCTTAAAAATGTATAAATGTTTTGAATTCACATAAAAGAACATTAAACGTTTGAAAATGTAATTCTCGAACTACATTTTCGAAATAATTCAAAATTAATCAATAGTGTATATTTAAATATGCTTTTTACAAAAATTATTCCAAAGTTTATATTTCTTTGAATATTATTTTTTTTCCGTAAAATTATTTATAAATTTTACAAAAGAGAGTCAGAAATTAAACATTGTATAAAGGAAATCTTCAAGAAATCAAATTCAAATTCTCAGATTCATATAAATAATTAACTTCATAATTTTTAATCAAATATGAAAGAAAACGCATAGTTTTCTTTTGCTAAGTAAAATCGTTTAAATTAAGAGTTATAATTTTTAGAGCCTGAAATTTTTCACTGCAAAGTCATAAAAATTTTGATATATTTTCTACGTAAAATTAATTTTGGAAAAAATTACCATATATCTTTTTCAGAATTATTTTTGAAATATTAAAGTTTTTGAGTAGTAACAAATTATATTTTTATTCCAGTTTTAAAAAATTTTAGAAAAATTAATCTGTTTTGTAATATATGTCCATAATGTCCATTAATTCTCGTAACGTTACCTGACGCACACACAGATTTGAGAGAGTTTCAAACCATTTATTTATCAAATAGCAATATTAAACCAATTCTTTTTCTCTTTTAAATATAGAAAAGGTTTAAATAACTTAAATGTGTTAAAAGTCTTGCATCTGAAAACAATAAATAAACAAGTGACAATTTTTAAATTGAACTAATATTTGACTTCTATTATATTATACTTGCTTACATGATAATCATTTAGATAAATATGCTTCAGGAATATGATTAAAACAAGAATATTTATTGCAATTAAGGTATCCGACTGGTTTAAAATCATCATTTTCATCAAAAAAAATCGAAATTTATTTTATAGACCATTTTTGTAGCCTGTTTAATAAGCTTTCTTAAAATGTCGTGCTTTTAATTCTGAATCAACTAGAAAAAGTTATAGCTGTTTTTATTTGAGGTAGTAAGCCCAAATCGAAACCGGCAGTGTAAGTTTTCGGTTGATTTTCACCGGTAAAATGAGATTTTTATTCATTTAAAATATTTTAAAGAATTCTTTTTATGTTTAGTAAACTTTATTTCACTTTATAAATTTTTAATAGATATATTTTGCTTGAAAATAGGCAACGGTTAACTGATTGCAATGTTTGCTTTGATTTAAACGATTTGTTATCTTTTTATCATTTGTGTTCAAAATTAGATCTCTTTATAACTTTTTTATTAGTACTTTAATATAGAGTTATAGTTATTTTTAATTAAATTAAAGTTGACATGCAAAAAACAAGATCAATGAGGCCAAAAAAAGAGATTTCAGAGAGCAGAATTTGTTGGAGAAACGTTGAAAGAAAAATCAACGGATCTTCCAAATTCAGCTATTAATTCTATTAAAAAGACTTATAAGGAACTTTGCGATCAAAATCTTCTAAGAAAATGTCTTCACGGGAAAGCTCGGAACTGCAATGAAAGTCTTAACAATGTCGTGTGGAGTATAATTCCGAAAGACAACTTTGTTGAGCTACAAACACTCCGTTTAAGGAAATATATCGCAATAATACTTTTTAGTTCTGGATTTTCTGGTCTATTACCTCTACTTCAAAAATTAGGAATGAAATTATGTTCCGAAATGAAAGGATATTTTTGGTACCTTGACAAAACCAGAATTGTTGGTTCTACGAGGCATTCTAAACCAGATAAGAAACAGTCTTGTAAAAAAAGAAAGGCCCTTCAAAAATGTAAAAGTTTGAAGTATGAGGTTCAGGAAGGCACAACACATACAAATCTGGGGAGTTTTAATACCTTCCTAAATCTTTAAAAAAATTTATTGCAAATATAAACTTTATTTTGCATTTTCTGATGAATGTTATTTTTGAACATAAAATGGTTAACGGTAAGAGTAATATTTCTTAAAGCAAACGAAATATTCTTAGGAAACTTTTTGAGTTTATTCTTTGTATTGTAATGAATGCTTTCTGCTAAAAGTTAAGGATAATTTTAAAATTAAATTATTTTTTAATGTAATTTTATATGAAAATAAACTTTTTTCATAAATATTCTGTGTTTTTATGTCGAACACCTGTATTTCATAATTTTATTGTAAAACTTGAGTTTTTTTTAATAGACAGCATAGTTAATCATTGAAGAATTCTATCCCTGCAAAAATTTTATTAATTTTTGTGATATATATTTTTCTAGAATTATTAGCAAAAGAGCAATTTTTTGCAATATTTTGGTACAAATTTCTCAATATTTTGAAAAATAAGCTTTCAAAAAATTCTTCTTGCTGTATTTTCAAAGTTTTGCAACATACTTAATTTTAAAAACTAACAATTAAATAATTATTTAAATTATATTTTAGAAAATTGTCTCCGAACCCAGTTGGATACCTAAAGTTAACTGCTATTTGAATAGGATTTCATTTTGTAAATTTAATACATATCTCTTTGTTTTCCACAACTTTTAAAACTATTAGCGTTGTAAGAGATCAGAAGTAAAGGAAAAGAAAAATCTCTCATGTTTGTCTTTCTAATAATTCCCAAATAAAACAAGTACGAGTGTCTTTAAGTACCGCGAAAAGAAAACAAGAAATATTTTGACAGTTCTGACAACGAAATAATGAAATTCCATGAAAATACATTCTTTTTTTGTTGCTGTTTGTTTGAATACCGCGCTACTTATTTCTTTCCATGTTTATAAAAATGGAAGCAAAATAAAACAGCGTTTCCCGGTAGAATGGTAATGAAACATTGTGTAGGCTCATTTTAATATAATTTAAAAATAATGTTCGCGTACTGAATAGGAAATTTAGAATTAAACATGTTTCGGTAATATCTTAATATTGTTCCATTCTGATTTGTATAATCCTAACAAGTTTTCATTATGTTTCATTTTCTAAAGTTAATTTTAATTCTATTCCATGAAATTTTGAAACTGTTAATGAAATAATGAAACTTTTAGCTGATTTTTTTCTCCAAAAATCAGGGCTTTATATTAACCTCGAAACTGACTAGATAAAAATGTAAAGATTTATCAGTCTGTAAGAATCTATCAATTTCTTCCAAGGAATATCAGCTTGATAAATTTTATTTCTCAAATTTCTGTAGATTCTGTAAGATATTTGAAAGCTTTTTGAGAGCCCTTACAGATCTTACTGGGATGTGTTACCTAATTTCAAAAACTTAGATTATATGAATTCCAGAGACGTCTTAAAACTTCATGAAGCCCTGGGCCCCTACACAAAAGTAGGCCTTGAGCCCTATACAAATGTAAGCCCCACATATGAACGTTTAGATAGTGCATATCATACGTTGTCAAATAATCGTACAAACAATAACCCAAAACAAATAAATGTGCATGACTTACAATCACACAAACCGGCTCGACCAACTACCACCTTTTTGCTATAGGAGTAATGATGGTATATGGTGGTAGACCTAGGAACCTATATAGGAACGACGGTCATCCAATATAGCCAGTTGACATATTGTCCAATATTCCCAATTTTTCGGAGAATATTAGGGCCTCCCTGCAATGTCAGGTTTTTCCTTTAATACTGTATAAATTGGTTAAATACATACTTGGCATCAGTCAGGCTTCCCCCTCCCCCTCCGTCACGACGCGGGGGTGTACGTTACGCCACTGGGGAAAAGCATTTGACCGTTGAAATTATTCCAACCATTATCTCATTATGGCTGAGTCGAGAAAGAGACGAGGCCCTGGGGCCGGGCCCAGTCAGCCCACGCTTTAAGACATCCCTGATCATTTCTCAATAATATAAATTATTGAACAAATAATTATCAAATAAAATTGGATCAGTGACAGAAAAAATTGTAATACGAAAGTGCATAGATTGGAATACAGATGTCAATATCAAAGTGTGAGATGTAGTAATGAAAATATCGTTGAGAGCATTGCAATATGTTTTCGGAACACTTAGCCCTGTCGGGCTCCAATCTCCAATCCCTGTAAGGCGTCTAATATGGGACAACCCAGTCGTCCCATATTAAGCAACAGTAATACATATTTCAATACCCAATGTTTTAAGATAAGTGTCTTATGAAAATTATATATATAACGTTATTAAGTTTAAAGCTGTCTTCGGTAAAAGTACGAGAGCTCTAACTAAACACGAAGCACATTTTCAGACAGAAAAATGACCCAACTTCCATGGAAATTTGCAATATTATAACTCGTACCTCTGTTAACAATATAGTGTTTTTAAAAATGTCAAAATATTCCGTGAATACTTTCTTTTTTGTTTTAATATGTGAAGGCATAGCCCATTTAACATTACGTTATAGGATAAAAAAGGGCGAAACACATTTTATACCAGAAAAAATGAATCAACTCTGTTAAAAATGGGAAGTACGATAAAAAATGCTGCTCTCTAAAAGATAGCGAAGCCAGAATATCATATTAATTTTTCATTTCTTTTATATTTGAAAAAAATATTCCAAATTCGGGTCTTATTCTTTAACATTAACCGAAAACAGCCCCTTAAAGTTAAAAAAAAATGCCTTAAAATAAATTATTTACTTTAAGATTAAAGATAAGTTAAATTGCAGTAGTGAATATTAACATCGCATTGTGTTCAGCTACAAGGGAGCTTTTGGTGACGGACCTCCTAATTTCGGTCCATGGTCAAGTAACGAGGACGGGGCACCCGAGCTGCCCCCCCCCCCCTCTCCTAACTACCACACCACACCAACGGGAGGACGTTTGAACTCTCCACAGATTTAACGTGTATCGCTCCCCTACACGGCGGATCTTCAGCGGGATTAGGCTCGAATTCATGACATGTCTGCCACGAGTCCGTTACCTGGACCACTAGGCTTCCGCGGCCAAGTTAAATTGTGACATCTCACACGCCCTTCCTCTAACATAACCTCTGTGTTCTTTGACGGCCACGATTAATGGCAAATCTTTTCCAACCCAAATCCAAGAAGTGAAACGAAGCATAGAGGCAAATAAGATAACCTTTAAAAGGATAGAAGTTTTAGTGAGCGCGATGGCAATTTAGAGAAAGTTCAGTTCAGAGAAGATAGAAGTGTTGATAGACGGCTTACCTAGAATCAAGACACCACCTCGCCATTTAACCAAGGTACATACCATTGTACGACCATTTGGAGAAATAATTGAAGTAGATTGGACGTTGAGTATTCAACCAAGGTAGGAAGATTATATTCTGAACGCGAATATATTATTGAGATTGAGATTAGGCGGATATAATATAATTATATTGATAAGTGATCTAATTGCGCGATCTGTGTTAATTAAGACTACGTGTTTTGGTTTATTCTCACTTAATATAAGTTTGTTCGATATCTAAGTAATCTAAGTTAAATTCTTAATAAAAGTCATATTAAGAATTCTAAAATGTCTCATCATTTCGAGAATCCCACACCTCTAACTTACGCTGAAACCCCACGATATGGTCATCGAAGGACGGCCATGTCGCAAAATTGCAGAGAAAACATTTTAGATAATGATCAGAACGGTGGGTAGAGTAAAGTCAAATCAATCCGAGTGCAACAAAAGAGTCCGAAATTTGGAAAGGGATCAGGAATAAAAATATTTCTTTGGATAGAAATACAATTCATTTCGATTGGTTGTCAAAAAATGACAGGAAAAATACTTTTTATATTTGTTTAAGTGTAACAAAAATTGAAACAAAACAAATTTTACGAGTTATTTTATAGAAACACAAAAGAGAGATAGAGAGAGGAAAGGATATACCGTAAAATCCGGCGTATAACGCGCACTTTTAACACAAAAAATGAGGTCGAAATTTAGGGATGCGCGTTATACGCCGGTTATAAAATAATGATAGTTTCAAAAATAAAAAAAGAGATAAGCATAAGAAAAATTAGACTTCTACATAGATCGGACTATTGTTTATTCGAAAGAAACGCGCGAGCGCGACATTCCTAATGAAATTAAAGGGTTCTGTGATTCTAAAAATAAACTATTTTTCAAAATTCTGGGATAATACCTGGAATAAATGGCTTAAAAACCTACCATCATTGTACACGCACATTTCTCATTCTTTCGTAAAAATGGGGGTGCTCGTTATACGGCGAATATGCCCCAAAATTAAAAAATGCAGCTTGAAAGTATGGGTGCGCGTTATACGCCGGTGCGCGCTATACGCCGGATTTTACGGTAATTAAATTAGATTTAGTTGATAAAAACTCGGAATCCATTAAAATTTATCTTGGTCTTAAAGTAAGAATAAATTTATTTTAGTAACAGAAGAAAGAATTCGTCGAGAATTGTCAGTTTGCTCATAAAATTTAATTGACTGTCTCTTAATGATTTATCGTAGGATTTTTATTTTCCTCTCTGTCCAAAGGTGAAAATTCCTAATGCACCAGCTAGCATTGAGTATCTATCCTAATATTATATTTTGCACACTTCCAACGTAATTTATGTGTGTTTTTGCTGCATGTCCCCAAGGGGAGGTGCAAACCAGGACTGGTCTGAGGATCAGATTATAGATAAGCAGTTTGTTACATCTGCTTACTACAGACTTGTGCGAAATTAGAAAAAATGATTTATGAGCAGGCTCGTTAAATTTTTTTCTAATGTATAGAAAATGTTGTTTAAAAGGGAGTCGTTTATCTCACATGACACTGAAGTATTTGGTGTGTCAAGACCAGGGAATTTTGTTGCTTTGCAAAAATACAAGGTGGTCCCGAATTCATGATACAAACTTTAAGGGTAGATACAGGACATTGTCCATATCATTTATTGTATAGGAATGTATGGGCGCAAGTGACACGGTGAGGCGCAAACAGGAGAAATAAAAGAAAGAGAAATGGAGTTATAGGTTGGTTGCGTTGCTGGTAGAGGGCAGTAGATGTCTAGCCGCCGTTCAACATGATGCATCTCTGTAGGGGAAAGAGCCATTCGCAATTGTGTTGACGTCTATGATGGGAGACTTTACGTATGCCGAAAAAGCAGACGTGCATTACGTGAACGGTCGTGCAAATAGTAATGGCAGAGCTGCGCTACGAATGTATCACGCACAGTTTCCTGATCGATGAATGTCGGATCACAGAATTTTTCAATGATGTGCGCACTTGCCTGAATGCAACGTTTAGGCCGTATTGGATTGGGCGGGGTGAACCAATTCCTTGGCTACCTCGATCTTCCGATTTATCGAGCATCAATTACTTTTTATGGGGACTATAATGATTTCACTCAGCTCTTGGTTAACTATTTATTTCAAAATGAAAATCATCAAAAAAAAAAAAAAAAAAAAAAAA
>BMAV01018349.1:161837-179839 GCA_019973955.1 Trichonephila inaurata madagascariensis | reverse complement strand
GCGGGCTGATCCGTAATCACTTCGAGTCTCTTTCGTACTCTCTCCCGTTCCCTCGATCTTTCAAGCCAGGAGACCGCTGTACTTCGCGGGCTCGTTATTACTCTTCCTATCGCTCAAGGGACGTCCGAACGGCTCCCTTCAAAAATCCAGTCCTTTTTTGTCCGGACTCTCTCGCCCTTTTTATATCATCTCTCTTTCTCCTAGTCATCCACCTCTCATCTCTTTGTCGGCCTCAGTCCCCCTTAATTCTTCTGTCGCCTTCCGGTCTCGGCTCCCTTGATGTCTTACCCTTCTGCCGCGCCAAATCGGTCTGGTTTCCGCTAGTCCCAAAGAGGCGCCGAGGCTGGGTGCACATTTGTTCGTTCTTAGACGTGACGTCGTCACCGAGTTATGGGAAAATGAATACACAATGATAAGGCGCCTCTTTTTGACAGTCCGGTCAGCTGGGGAAAAAAGGTGCCGAAACTCCACCACCCAGTTCCGAAATTCCTTCGCAGCAATTAGGGAAATTCCTGGAATTTTCGCAACTTCTGTCGACAAGGGGCAAGGGATCTGTTGGAAAATAGGGGAAAGAGATATGCTTCGTCGCAGGACATTTGAAGAATCTTGTTACTGAGATTCCACTTGACTCAGATGAGGATCTCTTTGATCGAATATCCGAAGATGCAGAACATGTGCGTAAAATACATGGCATCTGTGAACTCGTACGCCAATCGCTCCACCATCACTGTCAAGCATGTATCTCTACTGGTGAACGCAATTTTGAGCAGTTATTGCAAACTTTACACTTGTCAACGACGCTTTCAATAAACAATGTCTTTCCTTTCGTCTCTTATTATTTTTTTTGTGTGTGTGTGTGCTTGTGTCTCACCGCGTCACTTACACCTACACATTCCTATACAATAAATAATTGCTACAATTTCCTATGCCTTCCCTTAAAATTTTTACCATGAATTCAGGACCACACCCTGTATATCAGGAGCTTATTTTCTGGTAATAAGAAATATTACCTCGGTTGTTTTTAGTGCAATTTCTTATTCAGAAAACCAATTCTCCATGCGAACAAAGTATTTTTTGAGTATGTGATAGATAGATCTTGGGCCTTTATATTGATAGCGTACATGCACAGTAAGGTGTTGTTTGTGCTGGTAAAACGTTGAAACAAAGGTTAAAAGGCATAGGTTCGAGGAATGAACCTGAGCCATCCCCGCTGAATAATTCTGGTATTTGAGACAGTATTCTTAACTTTTACAGAGAAAAATTTGGATCAGGAGAGATAAGAATGGATTGCTTTTATTAATAGTGGCGGGGTACTGCATCCGATGAGTTTAAGTTGGAAGTGGAAAATACAACGTCACCAACGCGTGAATAGAAAGTGTAAGTACAATAGCTGATGTTTATTTCAATTCATTATAATAAATAATGAGCCACAAGACCACACAAATGAGGAAATATTCCCTATACACCATAATGACAGGTCCACCGTGTATGGTCGGCCGCAACATGTTGTGAAACGAAGTCGTTGAGCGTGTTAATTATGCTATGAAAAATAGAACATTCGTTTTTAACCAAATTACCGCAATTCACTCTCACATCTTCCGAAGCCGAGATAACCTGGTGGTCAGGGTCACGAACTCGTGGCTGACATGTCATAAATTCAAGCCTTGTACAGCTGAAGACATGCCGTGTAGAGGAGGCTGTTGCACTTTAAATGTGTCAAGGTTCGAATATCCTCCCGTTAGTGTGGTGTGGAAGAGGGAAAGCCAGCTCAGATGTTGTCCTCGTCATATGACCGATGTTCAAAATTACGAGGTCCGTCGCCAATTACCCTCGTGTAGCTTTATAGAACGACGTTTATCTAATTTTCATGCTCCGAATGAGGCTATACACATAAACGAAGGCAGATTCTTCTCCACATGTGTTCAATGGGTGAAATATCAGGGAGCTTGGTGAGCAGAATAGTATTTGGATACTATCGCGCTGGGACATCACCCTAACTTTGAATCATGGTAGAGTAACAAATATAATAGATATTTATAGGAGAAATTTTAAAGATTAGTTAACTGTTTTGTTTGATACAACAAGTGTATTATAGAATTTACCGTGATAGATTGACTTTTTCTACTTCGAGTTTAAATGTCTTGTATCTATTTATGTATCCGACTACCCTAAAATCATGATTTTTTTTCAAAAATTGACAAATTTGTTTTATTTTATAGACCATCTTATTAGTTTAATAAAAATACCAAGCTTTTTGTTTTCTATTCACTAGAACAAAAACTACAAGTGTTTTAACTAAAGAAGATGCCATAACTTTACACAAGATGTCAAACTTTAAAATGCGTTTGACTCGAAATGTGTTTTTTTCGAAAAACTCAAACGCGGACAGTGATTGCTCAAAAAATTTTGAAAATAATTTAATGAAACTTTTTGTAAATGTTTTGTATAACAGTAGAAGTATTTTGTTCTTCAGATTTATCAATCACTGTATTATTTCAAAATTTATAGTCCTTTATGTGAATATAATCACTGCTTTTTTAAGCAATTTCATATAGTCACTAAGATAGAGGTCTCTAGTTTTTGTAAAAATTAAAATATCTATTATCCTGAAGGTCATTTCAAGCATGAATAACAAAGTAACACATTAAAATTGAGAATTTGTTCGAAAAATTTTTGTACAGAGTGGGCCCAGTTTATGTAATTTTTTGTACATTTTTACCAGTTTTTTCCCATTTTAATAATAATAAATTTTTCTGTTTTCAATTTTACGATTTTTTGCTTAAAGTATACTAAATAAACCTAAAAATCACAAAAAAATCCCCATATCTTCATTTTTTCAAAAAAAAGTTGTCGCAAGTAGTCGGATACCTTAAATGCGTTATAAATAATCAAGCATCGATTCAAATTATAAATCTTGCTTTTGTGGCAGTTTATTTATTATATAAAGGTCAATCTTAAGAGGCTATATCTTAAAATGTTTTAGAATGGAAATATACAAGCTCTACAGCTAAACTTTAAGCTGATAATTTCTCAATCTTGAAACACATTGCAAACACACGCAATAGTTATATATTTTCTTCCACATGATCACTTATTATTTACCCCTATGTTCTTTTATTCAGTTAAAATAATAAAAAGAACAAATTCTTGCGCTGTATTCAACACTAAATGTTGCATTATTTTGGAATCTTTATGACGAAATATAAGTCAGAAATAAGCTGAACGTATGTAAAGAGTATGGTCCGTGGGCGTAATGGAGAATATAAGCCCCCCCCCCTGCAAAATCAGATTTTGCCTTTAATATTTTATAAATTGGTTAAATACGTACTTAGCATCAGTCAAGCTTTGGACCCCTTAGAATCATGCCTCTCGCAAAGAGGGGGTGGCGGGTGTGTACGTTACGCCACTGGTATTGTCTTTCTATAGTCTATAGGTGACTTAATTATATTTAGAATTGAATGATCATGAATTATAGCATAAAATAGAAACTTATAAAGATCTTTCACACTGAATTTCCAAAATACTATATAATCTTGAAAGCGTGGTAAAGAATTCGCCCATGAAGATTATTTCTTGAAGTATCAATCAATTATGTCATCCCTACAGAAGCACAGCTGCACTTGTTTTTCTTACAGTAGTCACAAACCGCATAAAATCAATCCTTCAGCTACTGTTACAAAACCTTCCATAATTCCAAGAAGTCGTAATAATTCAAATGTTCTTAGTGTTATTACCAAGGTGTCGTGCCCTTGACTACAGACATAATACGACTATAACATTACACTGCCTCATTTGACCTTTGCTAAACATCTCTCCCGGCTCATTCTCTTAGGTGCTTATGATACATATTCCGCTGCCTCAAGAAGGAATGGAATACTGATTATTGTTCGTGAGATGGAATTTAAAAGCCAATCACGTTGTGTGGCTTTATATAATCAAATGGGGAGGTCCTCTATTGTCATTCTAAGTCGAGGCTTAAAAAAAAGGAAAAGTGTCTCCCTGAAGGATATAGATCACAACCACAACGTGTCGAACACATAGCCCAGGCGATTTTTTACTCACTTCAGAAACTCAAGAATTATAGTTTCGAAGATTTAGATGAGGCTATTCACTGCTTAATGTGCGAAGGATGTGCCTGGCCTTGGGGGAGTGATAAGTTGCTCGAGCAGACTTTTGACACAAGGGTGACACTTTTTTCCTTCTGGTCTTTTATGAGGCTTTATTTAAACTCTTTTAAAGTAGGTAACGCACTTTCACACATACTTAATAATCATATCATTAATACCCGTGCAGCACACACAGTTAGAAATAATTTTAGAATACTTAATGTTAAATTTGGGTCAAGTTTACCGTTTTGTTATAGTATTAGAATGCATTAAATCTTGAATTGGTTTCTAAGTTAAATACTCTTTATAATTTTTATAATTAGTCACTAAGTTCTCCTTAATTATTGGTTCAGTTGCATAAAACACTTTTGGGGTGCCTAACGTTTCTTAAAAAGAGAGTTTACGCAAAATGCTACTCGCTATTACAAGTTAACAATTTTCTACAGTTAATTAATTTTTCATTTTAAGTGTTTGTTCTAATTAAAAATGCAAAAAACTCACAAATTTGAAACTTTATTACAACAAGAGGCCCATTGACCGAGTGATAGCGTGTCACGTTTCCACACCACATGTCCAAAGCTCTAATTCCGTACTAGACAAGGTTGACTCAGCCTTTCGTCCCTTCAATGGGCTGATAAATGAGTACCAGGCTTGCTTGGGAACTTAACACTTGGGATTTTCACATCAGTCTGATCACCTGATCGAAACATCTGCTCATGTTCCTCAGCATCCATGGTCACGAAAACTGAGATGGAAACAGTTGGCCTTAACCCTCATGGCCTGTTGCGCCACTGAGTTTAGTTTAGTTTACTACAACAAAGTCATTAGGCCTTTCTCCTGAATAAAATTGGGCTCATACTTTCGAGCAAAAAAACGTGTTTTTCTGTATGCCGCCTAATCTACGTCATATCTTTCCCTACAAATTTAACGTGCCTTGCAAGGGGGTTATCGTTATCCGTTGCTCTGTGCACCATACAAATGACAGTACATTTGGCTTAGCTACACCCCAATTTTGAGAAAAGCACTCTGGGGAATGGTCAGGGTGCTACCAAATGGGCGGCATTGTATGAAAACTGGGCTGCAACTTAAATATCCCTTTTAATTGGCTATTGATTTAGTCTTTTACGCATTGTGCGCTCACCATTGATACTTCACTTGAATTACTAAGTTTCGCTTTTTTATAATGATACGGCGAAAAAATCAATGTCATAAAGTGAAAAATCTAGTTCCTTTTTTTTAATAAGCAACAATTCTTACCCGAAAAAAACCACGTAATAAATTTAAATTATATATATATATATATACATATACAGAAAAGGACAAAACTGGAAGGGGATATCATTTTTCAAGAGAACAGGTACTTCCAATAAGCTTCGCCTAAGAAGAAATTTGCCAAAATGAGAATCAAAAGATTAAGATTCAGTTTGAAATGCATCCGAAAAAATCATTCCTATTGAAAACAAGTTCATGTTTAACTATGGTATACTACATTCGGGACTGTGATTTAACAAAAGCGTACAAACGAATATTTTTTTTTTAATATTTAGGGACATATAGGTTAGAATACACGTATAAAGTTGTTTTAAGAATATCATTACAATAAAAAATTATTTAAATTTTACATTTTAGCAAAAAATGAACACAGAATTACCTATTTTCAAAACATTCTCCTTTTATGGAAAAGGCTTTTATAAGAATAATATTCTGCCTATATATAGCTCAAACCTCTGCACAGAGCCTGAACTAGGTGTCTTGAAATATATAAATTAGAAGTGGATTTATTCATATTTTAATACATCAGAGTAGAGAAATTTTAACAAAAATCGTAATTTTTTACCATAGTTATTTCAATTAGTGATAAATCTGAAAATAGAGTGAATTTTTCAAAAGTCCTAGCCCTCTGGAAAAGTCTTAACTATATATAAGCAAAATATTATTATTATAGAAACATTTTTCATAAAAGGAGAATGTTTTGAAAATATGTAATTCTTAGTTAATTTTTTGCCAAAATGTTGCATTTAAATAATTTTTTATTGCAATAATATTCTTAAAACAATTTTATACGCGTTCTCTAATCTAAATAATATTAATTATATCATTAAATATTAAAAAAAAACATTCTTTTGTAAGCTTTTACAAAATCACGGCTCCGAACGTAGTTGGATACCTTAATGTCAATTATGTTTTGTTATAACTATTTGTAACTATTTTGTTGTAACTATTTTTTGTAATAACGGCTTGTCTAATATGCTTTTATTTTTTGGATTCAAGAAAGAATGCATTCTCTACCTAAAGTACGCGTATGCCTTCAATTCTTAAAAAGTAATGGGAATTTTTCATTTTTCCATACACACTGGCAATAGGTTATGTATTCCATCCCATTACACTCCCGGGCACCTCACACTATAAAAGACCCATCTTCATATTTAAATTAAAAAAAAAAACCTTTATTAAATTCAATATTTTGAATGGTATCATATCAATGTTTCCCAATGAAACATATCCTGGTGTCGTCGTCATTACTTGAAAATTACGAAGTTCATCGTCAATAATTCTCGGGTAGCAGCCTCAAAACGAGATGCTAATAAAAATTCGCCACAGTCACCAAATACTCAGCACAACTGATTGAAACAATTACTTTCCTAAAAATTTTTCAAAACTATCTCTATATCTCCGTATATTTTAATTTTCTATGAATACAAATGAAGCCCTTTGGCTCAGTGGTAGTGTATAGCGCTTCCACAACACGGGTCCATGGTACAAATCCGTGGCTGGGTAAGGTCGACTCAGCCTTTCATCCCTTTAGTGGGTTGATAAACGAGTATCAAGCTTGCTTGGGAACTAAACACTGGTGATTTCGCGTCAGACTGACCACTTGACTGAAACATCTGCACATGCCCCCCAGCCCCGAAGGTCACGTAAACTGAGATAGGCACAGCAGGCCTTGGCCTTCATGGGCTGTTGCGCCACTGTGTGTGAGTTCAGTTCAGTATATATACAAATACATAAATTCTTAACTCAAATTTGTGTTGTTCAAAAATGAGGAAAATTAGAAATACTTCTTTAAATAGATCTCTATATACATAAGCTTCAATACTATTAATTTTGGTCGACTCCTGATGTTCAATTTAGCAATTCGGTTTTATTGCAAAAGCAATATATGTGACTTTCAATTTTTAAAAAAAAAAAAAAAAAAAAAAAAAAAATAATTTTTTTTTTAAGGATTTGTTAATGTTATGGAAAATTCTGAGATATGGTAATGCATGCGAAGCACATTTTTTTATGTGTTAAATGTAAGTAGTTTAAATTACTTATGTTGATCTTTTTTGTAAAATTGGAATGTAATCGTGCAGAGAATACATCTCTTAACTTTCCAGCAGGTAATAGATTTTGGGAAGTAAGTGAGTGTTTAACGTCACACTTCGAAACTACGTTAAAGCTTTTGGCGACAGACCTCAAAATTTTGAATCTCACTCATGTAACGAGGATGTCATCAGAACTAGCCCCCTCCCCCTCTCCAAACTTCCAATCTCCGGCAACGTGCGGACTTTGAGCCAAGACAGAATTAACGTGTTTTATCCTCTCTACATAGCGGTTTCTCAATGGCATCAAGACCTGAACCCTAAACTCGACAACGTTGCCCACGCTTTCATAACTATGAATACTCGGCTACTAGGGCAAGAAAGCTTTGAACCTTGAGTCATGTTAGTTAACGAAAGAGTAAAACTAATCACTTTTCGATTCCTTAAGTAAATACGATTTGTGTTATTAATCAGTTTGTTTTGCGATGTTAAATTTTTATACACTGCAAGTATGCAAAAATTTAATACCGACATAAATTGTAATTGTAAATGTTATAGTGCATTCATAAAAAAAAATAGGACATCCTTCATAACTATCACAATTTTCTTCGTGGATGGACAAAATTGGTTTCATTCGTAATCGGAACAAAAAAAAAAACCTTTTTTATGAACATGGCATGATAAGAGGATAGATTATTTTTTAAACTAGTACTCTGAATGAGTGACAGTTGTATTACGCCACACTATAAAGCTTCACAAGGGCTATTGTGTGTAGCGATGGAACTCATAATTTTTTACCATGGTCAAAGGATGACCATGGTAAAAAGCTGTGGCTGGCCCCCTACACACCGTGAGCCTTCAGCGGAACTAGGCTCAAACTAATGACACACCAGTCACGAGTCCAAGATCTTGATCACTAGGCTAACGGGCCTACAGCGTGGTGTAGAAGTTTGGATAGTGGAATAAAAGTTCCGGCATCATCCTCTTTATTTAACCATGGTTCAGAGTTAGGAGGTTCATCGCCAACTGCCCTCGTGTTGCTTCTAAGTACGACTTTAATTAACAATCAAGCAATCAATCGACTTGCGTAGAATAATAACAATATCATGTAGTAAATAGACAGTAAAGTTAACCTAAAATATGCACGAAAATTAGGAATTACGCGGCTAGGAACTAGGTAAAGGAGCGATCGAAAAAATTCTGTGATTGGAGAAAAAAAGCTGTGAGGCAACTGGACTCTGCGAGGTGACCCACTAGAACTTTAACTTGACTATTTCGGTGGAGTGTAAACATAACGATCCAGTTGCAGACCCGTGAGAACGAGCCCAGCAGTCGATGATATCCATTTTATGATTACGGGACTTGCAAAAGATATGTCTTACTGATACAATAGTCCGCGTGTAAATTCGGCGTTAACTATTGGTAAATAAAAAGTAATTTTTTACTAAAGCTATGGGATCCCTCTCGCTACGTAGGAATTAAGTAAACATGGGGTCACGACATCACAATACACACACACAAATATATACTGTACATCACTGAAAAGGCGCAAATAAGAAGGAAAACCAAGAAAAAGATACAAAGCGCAGGGTAGGATATATATGTCAGGCCCCAGGCCGGATGGTAAAATGAGGAGGGCATCATCTCTATAATACTTCTTTATTTTGCTTCAATCACATAAAATCCAATATGGCGGCCCTTTGGCACGCAACCGAGTAGAACAATAAACAACACTTCGGCAAGGAGTCACCAGCTAAGCCTTTTCGAGTATGCGTTCTCCTTCGTCAGCGCTCGCTCTACCTTTAAATAGGCTTATTTACCCACAAATCCTTACGCTATGGTAAAGAGTTCGCTCTATTTTTATTTATTACTTACTTAATTTTGAATCTAAACTTTTCAAACCTGACATATATATAGTTTACCAAGTAATATAAATGATCCGAAATACATAGATGTCATGCACTCGGGGAGTAAATATCAGAAAATATATATAAAATATTGTGCTTATAAAATTTGTAGGGGGAGTGGTGAGAATGACAGCTGGGACTCCTCTTTCCAAAGTACCATACCACCCCATTCTGAGAACTTCGAGCATCGAAAAACTTAACGGTCACTTTGTAAGACACATCTTTAGTAACACCAGGACTGGACATACGCAAAGTCGTCCGCGAGTTCACTACCATGACAATTCGTCTACCGCAACCACAACCAACATTAGAAAGTGACATACTTACTTCGTTTCGAAAATCTCACCCCCCCCCCACCAGCGCGGGCCCCCAAAAGAGACTTATATTTATATCTTATATATCTGTACTTATTCTCTTGTATCGCAATTGCCAATTGTAGGTGGGAGGGCTACAAATGTATTTCTCACTCTTTTATATACTTCTAGGGAATATTTAGGTTCCCAAGTAGAGTGTTTAGATCCAGGAACGGTATTCACTTAAATTCTTAGATCGTATATATTCCATGTTCAGTTCCAAGACATTCTGCTTTTAAGAGTTAAATTATAAAAATAATCTGAATTCGTACTAAATTTTGAAATGTATTGCTTACCTTTACCCTAACAGCAATAAAATCGAATGAGAATCTGCGTATTCGGTGACAAGAGTAAAGGTTTTTACTTAATGGAGATAAAAAGCAAATTATGAATATAAAAGATACAGGCGTCCTCAAATGACATAAAAAAATCCTATTAACACTAAATAAAAAGTCATAATCTTTACAAAAAAAAAAGAAAAATTGAAAACAAATAAAAGGCAATATAATATTTAACATCGAAATGTCTAACAAACGAATTCTTTCACATTTTAATACCTTTAAAGTTCATGAAATAAGCATAATATTAAATTCTTAATAACGATACGGATTCATTGATTTTTTCCGTACCAAAAAATTTATTTTTATAAGAGCCCAAACTGTTCTCTCTTATTCTTTATGTAATAAGACGAAGAATAGAGAGCCAGAATTTTTTCACGTTTCAATAAAATTCGCTTCTACTGTAAGGGGGGGCTGCATTTAAATTAATTTGCGAGTTTTTCATTCAAATTATTATTTTCATCAATGATTAGCAAGAATTCTCTCTTAAAATTCTGAAAAATCTTTGCAATTACCCCAAAATTGAGGGAGTGGCAATACAGGTAATCTAATAACAACAACATCAATCGCATTTTCTGATTTTTGAACAATAGTTTCAATTTTAAATTAGAAAATTTTTAAGTGTACTTGTATTTTTTCCAGCTTTTCTTTCATCTAGTTCAAAACTAAAAGAAAATCTTTTAAATCTATATCTTTTGGTTAATCCACATACTGTTGAATGAGAGCTTTGATATTAGTCTTTGATTTTGCAGCACTCTAATTTTGATTCCACCGTTATTCTTTCCTTGACTTCAAATTACGAGGTCTGGGGGTGTGATCGGTAGGTTTGGTTTTATCCACAAATGATGTGGTAGCTCTAGAAATGTGTATATATTGAACAGTTTATGAGCACACTTTGAGTTATTGTTTCGTACCTACTCAAGCAAAGAAAGCGGACTGTAATACTTTAACAAGTAATATAAAAAAAAAAATTTAAGTCAATTTCGACTTTGAACGGATGAATAGAAAGTATTTTATTAACAACTGGAAATTTGAATAAGGTATATATATAAATAAATATATATATATAGGGAGAAAGTGAACTAATTGTAGGAATTGAACAAAGAGCATGAGTTGTCTGCATTGTTGTAACAATGCATCCACTGGTTTGGTTAGTTTGGCTGAAAAACAGGTTTTCGACGCCAACTTTTGTCTTTGTTTTAACAGTTATATTGTTACAACAATAGAGACGAATTTAAGTAGGCGTGAAAAAACCGGTGATTAATTTAATTAAATTTAATTAATTGATTAATATTTGAAAAAACTATTAACATAAAGTGTCATCCACTACAAGTTTTAAAAAAATTGTTTGAACTTGATTGGATGAATAGAAAGTATTTTATTAACGATTGAAAATTTGAACAAGATAAATATATAAATAAATATAGAGAGAGAGTGAGCTAATAGTAGAGGAATTGAAAAATGTGTTAGTGTGTTTGTTGAGCGACGGTTAGTACGTCGTGCTTCGTGGTTAGTCTACAGGCATACTGAAAAAATGTAAACAAAGAGGACTACTAGTACTCTCTGCACATGCGGGTCGTAACAAGGTCCATCGTCAAAAGCCCTCGAGTAGTTGAAAAGTGTGACGTTAATATTCACTCACTTTCCCCGACTTATCCATTTGAAATGTGTCTACAAATTTCAAAAATCTATCAGTTTCTTTTTCATCTTTTCAGTATTTCTTTATGGCTGGATTCCATGAAGATATTATATTTCCATATTGTCCCTGAGTGGCTAAGACAAGATTTATGTCTGTGCTATTTATGCAATTATCTTTGTAGCTCGATGGAGACTTATTTAAATTAGAGAAACTTATGACGCGGACCAATTCAAATGGAACGGTGTTAAACTGCTGTTTGTAAAAAATACAACACAATGAAGGAATCATCAGAATTAAAGGAAATTTAATGCACAAACGCGCGCGACTTGTATTAGTACAAATAAAGGACGAAATTTTCAGAGCAAAATAAACAATATTAAATGTCCGAAATCAGTATTTGGTGTAGTTACCACGCGCTACAATAAGTGTTGCTATACGACGTGGCATGCAGTCAAACAGATTTTGAATGTCTGCTGTGGAAGAGAATTCCATATTGTTTGTATGCGCAGCAATAGTTCGTCTTTTGAAACTACGGGATGCAGATTACGAGCGAGACGTCGACCAACGAAATCCCACACGTGCTCAATAGATGGCATATCCGGCTAATAAGCAGGCCAAGGAAGAAGTTGCATGTGTTGGGCCGAACAGAAGTCTCGAACAGTCTTTGCAACATGTGGGAGTGCATTATCCTGCAGAAAGATAGCTCCAGGGATACCTTGAAAGAAAGGAACGACTTCGGGCTGTAGTACTTCATGGACGTACCCGTTGCTATTGAGATTACCTTCAATTAGTAGCAAATTGGATCGTCCATGATACGGAATCGCACCCCAGAGCATAACTCCGGGTGTTAAGCCACTATGTCATTCGATAACTCACTCTTTAAGGCAGCGTTCACCGGCATAGCATTCTAACAAGAATGTGGCCATCATGATCCCACAAACTGAAGCGATATTCATCTGAAAAGACAACTTGGTGTCAATCAGTTTGCCAGGCTCTGCGCTCATGAGCCCATTGCAGATGCAGCCGTCGATGGTTTGCCGTGAGGGGGATCCTGTATAAAGTCACCCTTGCACGCAATCCACGGTGCAGCAGACTTCGAAGAATTGACGAAGCCGACATTACCTGTAGCAGTAGATCAACGTGCTGCCAACTGCCTGGAGGAAGCTGTACGGTCATTCAACGCCATGCGGAGCGGGTGTCGATCGTCGCGTGCTGACGTCACCTTCTGTTGTCCACTGCCAGTTTTTCGAGTTGTTCGGTGCTCGTCGGTCCACTGCTTCCAAACTCGCATCACTGTGGAACTGTTCCGCTGAGCACGAGCTCCTATTGCGTGATAGACAAATCCTCCTTCACGAAGGTCGATAATCCTCTCCCGTTCAAACTACGTAAGTTGTTGGAATTTCTCCTTATTTCGTTGTGGAGACATACTTAGGTCTCACTAAACGTTCGCCACTAACAAATAATCATTAACTATTTTCAACGTCCCGCTACAGCCCTTTAGTTTAGAGAGCGCGGTGGCTCTGAAACTTTACTATTTTAAGTAACATCTTATAATTGATATTTACTGCAAAGTTCATTTAATTCTGATGATTCCTTCATGATGTTGCATTTCTTACAAACAGTGTACTAAAGGATGTGGATTATAATTTTGTAAAATTTATAAAGTACATTTTATTTACACAATGATTTGTGCACCCACATGCAGGGACATCTTAAGACTTCTTGAAGCCCTGGGCCCCTTACTCAAAAGTAGGGGGGGCCCCCCCCATGACTCTTAAAAGTAGACAGTACATGGCATATGATGTCAAATACTCGTACAAGCAATAACCCGAAACAAATAAATGTGCATGACTTACAGTCGCTCAAACCGGCTCGAGTGACTGCCGAATGACAAATGATGGTGTATGATGGTAAACCTAGGCCTGTACTTTAAAGATGGTCATCACATGAAACCAGCTGACATATCGTCCAAAATTTCCAGTTTTTCGGAGAATACAACCCGAAATAACATTTGACCGTTGAAATTATTCGAATCTTGATCTTATTAAGGTTGAGTGCAGAACGGGATGAAGCATCCATTGTGACCGAGGTCCTAGGTCCATGCCTTAAGACGTCCCTCCCCACACGCAATGAAAGTAAATTATATCTTGTTACTTAAATAACAGAAAACGTTGAGGCCGTGGGTAGCCTAGTGGTTAGAGCATCCGATTCCAAACCGGAAGGCCTGAGATCGATGCTCAAAGCCTCCAAATTCCCTCCGAGTACACATGGAGTACGTGCTCGTTAAATCAGTGGGTCCGAAAATCTTGTGGGTGGTCGCAGCAGTAACCACGAGTGCAGGGGGTTGGAGAAAATTTCCCTCCCCTCCAGTCTCATTGCTGAAATTGTGGAGGTGGAGATAGGTGGTGTCGCCATTCATCGTAAGGAATTCCAACCTGTCTCAGGCTCTGGCAACTTTCATTCCTTCCCTTCGGGAAGGACACGACAACAACAGAAAACGTTTAAAAAAAGTGACACAAATGTTCATTCACTCTCGTTCTTGTTTCAATTCCAACCACTACCCCCAGAGATTATTACCCAAACGAGAAGAGCAAGAACTGATTAACCCGCTCTAGTTGGCTCTTGCAAACCTATTCCAAGATAAGTTGTACCAAACAATATTCTTTTGAGGTACATACGTTGTATATGAGCTTTCAAGGCCATATATTTTTTAAAAGTTGCATTTCAGCTCTCAGAAAAAGTACATCGCAACCCTGCCAAAATGAAAATAGATCTACTAAGAATCTACAATCAGGCGAGAATCTATGTTATTCATATAAAATTACATCAAATCGAATCACATAATCTTGCCGCTAATCCCACACAATATACACAGATATATATATATACCATCAATTCTCTTAGAAAATAACCTTACATTTCTCCCGCAAATAAGTGACCGTGGTAGCCTAGTGGTCAAGGAAACAGACTCGTGGCTGGCGTGTCATGAGTTCGAGTCTATTACCGCTAAAGACACGCCGTGTAGAGGAGTGATGCACGCTAAATCTGTAGAGAGCTCAAACGTCCTCCCGTTGGTGTGTTGTGTTAGTTAGGAGAGGAGGGTGCCAGCTCAGGTGTCGTCCTAGTCTCTTGACCATGGTTCAAAATCATGAGGTCCGTCGCCAAAAGCCCTCGAGTCTGAACAGTGTGGCGATAATATTCACTCACTCACCCCCGCAAATAAAAGTTACGATATAAATGACAGAGTGGTAAAACTCCTTAGATATAAGTAAAACTAACCAAATACGATGCTCAGGAGGATAACCACCTGACGCGGTATACGTCTTTAACATTTTATATCTTAATTTCTTGGTCATCCTTTTAAAATTTTGAGATCCTGTTTCTTGTCATATTGAGTCAAATTAAACCTAATTTAAAAAAAAACCTTCCTAAAGAAATAACCTCATATTTACAGCAGTCAAAAGACATTTTCGAAAAAATATCATTATTACTGGATGGTTCGTTGTACCTTGTTTTGACAGAAAACTTACAAACATGACAATTTGCATCTGGGTGCAACTACATGAATTTTGGAAATTAAAGTTTGGCTGTATATTACGAAACAAAAACTGAACTGAAATGTAATATGGCAAAGAAAGTAAACAAACGCGGCGGTAAAGCCGGAATTTTACAATTAAGTGTAAAAAAAGACAAAATTATTTCAAAGAATAAGCTTAAAAAATTTATTTTAGATTCAGATAAAGGTACAGAGAGTTCTTCTTTCACTCAGCGTTTCTCCAGAATTGATGGAATACGTCCCTTTACTATTGCCGCTTTGGGTAAATTCTATTTTTATGTTGAAATATAAATATATATATTTAAAAATTGTGATGTATGTTCGTGAATTGTAATTCAATCTCAAGATGCCATACGGATGATATTACCTTTTTTTTTATTAGAATAATCAGTAATACGAGTAGCTGTGTAAATTCTAAACCAGAGTACTTTTTAAATAAAATATTTCACATTCACATTCCCGTCTCTGTTTATTCATTTGTTTAAATAGTTTACCCTTTCCCTTTCATTGATATCCTGTAAAACTGTGAAAAATAACCAAAAACTTGCGTAGACTACATTTGCAAAAAAAGTTTTGACTTGCAAATTGTGCATAATTTTTTGGAGTTGTTTAATTCAATTTGCTTGATAATTTAAAAACTATTCAAATGTTACCGAGACAATCGCTTTTATATTTCTTCTTTTAGTTGGAAATTTTATGGTTATTTTTTTTAAATAATATGTTTTCATACTAGAGTTCTAACATTACTAGGTTTTTATTTTCTATTTGTTGATGGGATTGGGGAAAAAAGTTTAATACTTTAAAATAAGTGTGTTATTTCTCTTTTATGCTATATGTGTATTACACCTTTTCTTCATTCTTATTTTTCAGCGGTTTTCTTTGGATTTTGCAACAGGTAAATTTATAATTTATTTTGGCTTTGTCAGTGTCTTTCTCCTTTTATTCAGCTATAGTCATTCTATTATTATAAGTGTTTATATTAAGAAGTATTGTATATTAAGTATTTAGAAGACATAATTGGTAAAATCCTAGGAGAGCCCACACCTTTGGCGATAAAACGAAAAAAAGCGCCAAGCCAGAACGAGATGGTGCCAAGCAAAACTGACAATAGCGGCAAGTGAATAGAGAGAGATAAGGTGGATGCGTAATGAAAATATATGTAAACAATACAGAAATTAAGCATTTAAGATAAAAAAAATATAAAAACAGCACTTATTTTCTTACTGCTGATCTTTTCCGAGTGGAGGGTACAGCGTAACGACTGATTTTAAAGTCTTGAAGGTCTCATTGCTAAGTGAATGATCGTGTGAGCACCGCCATTTTTATTCTGTGAGGTAATGGTCGAACATATCTTCTGCGTGGCTGGTGCAATTTTGAAGAAAGCGTTTTATTGTCGACCATGTTACATCATGCCAATCGTTACATTTAGAACATTCATAACTCTAAGCAATAAATCCTTTCTTCATGTACTATTCAATCAATTCTTTTGCATTCAACAAAGTAAAGAATTCTAAGATATATTCCTTCACACACACAACCATTCCAGCCCGGTTCCCCCAAACAAAATGAAATTCGAAATGCCCGCCAACAAAATATGAAATTTCCAGAAATAGGTTTACCATATCTAGTGTATCAAAGTAGGGTTACCAAGATGGCACAATTATTGCCAACCCAAAATAATTCGCGCCAAGGGTGTGGGCTCTCCTAGGACTGAACCGACATAATTTCCTTAAATACTTTTTTTTCTTCTTATTTTTAACTGATTTGGAACCAGTATTATATATAAAATTAATTGACTTTTGTTTTGAAATTGTGATGTCAATAAAATGATTTAAAAAATTGCTAAAATTGTGTACTTAAACATCTTTTGGTATTTCATATCATGCCATTGACCAATTTTTTCAAATCAAAGAACATTGCCAAATGGCTGTCATCATATGTGCAAATAAGATTATTTTGTTTGTACTAAGGGGGGGAAACAGTTTTTCATTGTTAGCTGTTTATCGCAGCATTTGGCAACATCTTTTCATTTGATGAATTGGTGATGGTGCAATACATAAGTCTCTGTCTTTTAAAACTTAAAAAAAAATTACTAGTATTTATTAATATAAAATGAAATTCTTTTAAATTTCATAGACATTTTAAGTGTAATTTACATATTACACAGCAATTTGTCAAAGTTTATTTTAGATTCAAAGGATTCTTGAGTGTGACTAATAACATTACTATTCATAAAAAAACATGGTTATGTTTGTATCAATAACAGAAACTTGCATGAATGTTAGATCACTAAATTTTGATTTTACAACAAATTAAAAAAATTCTTTATGCAAGTATTTGTAAAAAAAATATATGCTTAAAATTTTACCTATCAGAATTTGTTGAAAACATATCTTCAAAATAATAAACCATATTTTTCTAAAATAATAGTTTTAATAAAGGTTTCCATTTTATCATTTCTTAATTACCAAGATAACTTCCTTCCTTAAAAAAAGAAAAGAAAAATGTCATTGTGATTGTTTGGTGCTGTAGGATAGAATTGCTTACACAGCCTAAGGTTACTCATTATTTTAAACTGAATTTTCTCTAATATAATTTTTAAAGTAATTTTATCCAAGGAATAACTTCCAGGTTTCATGAAAAAGCAACCTAATGTGAATAATAATTTTAATATTTTCCCTAATTATATAATTGTGAATAGCAATTTTTATACAGTATTGCATATCCTTTGTTAAATGTATGATATGGTATTACTAAAATAAACATTTTCATCAAATGGGCAAATTAAGTGTATAATTTTT
>BMAV01018349.1:120255-151375 GCA_019973955.1 Trichonephila inaurata madagascariensis | reverse complement strand
TTTAAAAAAACATCTAGTTTGTGTTTGCTGTTTAACTTGGCAAGAAAGGGGAAAAAATACAACATACAACAGTTGCCAACAGCCTCTCAAAATAAAAAAGTACCAAAATTTCTATATATAGATCAATTTTGTTTTGTATTGGTAGAAATATATATATATATTAACTGTTCTGTTGTAGCAAAGAATTTTTTATGATATGCAGATAATTGTTTAAGACAGTTTGTAAAACTGAAAATTGTATTTATCAAGCTATAACTTTTGATTTTCTCAGGAATTCATTTTCTTCAGATAAATATTGAATGAAAGTTGTGCTCAATTATCTTTCTTTTCTGTGGTGTAAACTGCCTTTGGTAAATACAGGAAATATACCCCAGGATATGCTAACTATATTTTTTCAGCCCTTTTTGTCAATCAGTATCCCCCTTTATTCCCCTTTTACCTTATATCTAGTATGTAATAATCATTTGTATGATGAATTGGATTACATGTAAATGGAATATTTGGCTTAATTTGTCCATATAAGACCCTTGTGTCAGTAACATAATCGATAACATTAACATCCGATATAATGTTGAAAAGTTTTAATTTCTTACCTAAAAATTATTCCTTCATAATTTAAAAAGTAAATTTTGGCATTTACAGTATCTCTGATTCAATTGCAATTCTAACAATTAAATCATTTTATGATTATCAAAAATTTCATCTGACTCCTCCCTGCCTTATAAAAAAAAAGAAAAAAATTAGTGTCCTTAAAAATATTTTAAACATTTCTTGTGATTTTCTAAAGAAAAATTTCTATTCACATCTGCAAAAATTCAATGTTAAATTTTATTATTAATTTGTTTTCTTTTAGGTTGTGTTAGCTGCAAGTTTTAGAAATATTCTAACTGTTTCTAACTTTCTAAATGTGAGTTTTAAAGAATGCTGGCAAGTACTACGAGGTGATAATCTTCCACCTATTGAAAGCTGTGAAGGTATACTTTAAATACAATAATTTTTAATCTTTCTAAAGCATTATTTGAAATTTTAGACTGATTCAATTTTGTCCTATTTTATATGAAAAGGAGAATGTTAATCTTTTAAGAAAACCACAAGTGTATCAAAGACAGTATAATTCTCAAATTTGTAAAATGATGCATTTCTTATATAATTCATTATTACCTAATTTCATTACAAACCAAATTCATTATTACCAATTATGTAATGTATTAAAATAAACAGAGGATGGAAACAATTCTGCTAACAAATTACATTAGTAATAATAAGCCTAGCATTCTTAATCTGTGATGAATTAAATATTTACCTAGTCTTGCCATAAATTCTGATTCAATTATAAAGGAGTTAAAGTTAAAAGATTTATAATCAAATTTAAAACTGAATCTTTTTAAAGTTTAAATTTAACATTATGCACTTTTTATTCAAACTGATCGCTTTTTGACTTCACACAGGCTTTAAGTCTCTTTGTTTAATCTTCTATCCAGGCCCTCTCTACCTCAATGGAAACTTCCACATTGCTGCTTTCTTTAAAGAGTGCTTAAGACTGTTCTAATTGGGATGCTGTTTTTGGCACACCTTTGTTTTTAATACTGACTACAACTTATAGCCAAATTTTAAATCTGATATGCTGGAAGGCCATTCTTCATATTCTATTAAGTCTGGCACATTCTCTTTTAATCACCACTGGGTTATATTTGCCTTATAAGCAGGAACAGAGTCCTGTTGAAAAGTCTGATTGTTTCCATTGTACAGGTTTACATTCAGAGGCTTCACTGCTGGTTCTATGATTATGATTTGATAAACTTTTGCAGTGGTTTTCACTCCTTTCTGGCAAAAAATGAATCTCTGATATGCCTTCATAACTAACACTTCACCAAATCGTTATGGAAGCCTGGTGCTTGGGTGCTTCTTCAAGCGTTTTGTCTTCTCCTTAGCTTCTTGGGTAATTCTTGCATATGCATGGTCTTTCTGGTGTTTGAAAGATTCTTCATTGTCAAAAATTTTCTCATTGGTAAAAAAGAATTCTATGTAGCCATTATGAGTATGCGACCATAACAGTGTTTTTGCTTTCAGGTACCTCTGATGCTTTAATTCCTTTGTAAGAAAATGGCCAGTTATTATTATTATTTATTTATTATTTATTTATTTTTTTTTTTTTGATAATCTCTTGGTCTAAGGTCTTCTTTTCTTATGCAACCCATTGTTCTTTATGACACGTTTATTTCTTTAACAAGAAGAGTCTATTTTCTACAAGGATTTTGCTGAGTTTTCTCCTTGACTACTTTAATGAAAGCTGATGTTTTTACCAATAACAAACAACCATATCTACTACAGTCTGCAGTACTGTTGGTATCAAAAAAATCTCTCAATTGTTGGATTGATGAATAACCTTTTTATATCTAAATGTGTAAGAGCTTTATATATCATTCCTAGTCTTTTTTTTTTGATGCAGAGAAATATCTGCTGCATGCTTCTGTTCAATGTGTTACAACTTAGAGATGGTGATTATTTCCGAAAAAGATCGGTTTTTAAATTGATTCGGATCGTAACCTGATGAATCGATTCACAAAAAATCGAGGTCTAAAAGATCAATTTCTAAAAAATCGATTTTTTTTCAAGTCTGCATTTACAATGTAAATATAAATTCATTTGATGAAAAACAAGAAAGACACCTTAATAAACGATCTTATTAGGGAATTTTTTAGTTCAGGGAATTCAACAATTACAATTATTTTTAGTACCGTATCAAAGAGTATCAGGTATAAAAGAAGACATTTATTTTCTAAATGTATTTGTTACATTAAAAAATTTAGAAAATAGATAATATAGCTTATAACCAGGGACGTAGCTACCACCGTATCAGCCGTATGGATGATACCGGGGCCCCAAGCTACATGGGCCCCAACATGTGTAACTACAGTCCACTTACAGAGCTCCCATATTAAAAAAGGGCCCTGAAGAAATTTTGATACAGAGCCCCCTACACCAGTGCTTATAGCTTCCAATGCTTAATATCTAAGCTTTTTAAAAACAACAGTCTGTTAAATCTACTGGGATCCGAGTGGTTCTGCTCATCACTTGCCATGTTGCCGGCAATCGAAAAAAGACGCTCACAAGGAACAAATGATCCCACGATACTCATATACATCATAGCTATTGACTGAACATGATGATTACTTATTATTCCTTACCCTCAATTACTTATTATTCCGTAACAAACACTACATAACAATAAATATTTATTTCGCTTATCACAGTACATTACGACAGTCAAGGCATAAACAAATGTTGCAATATCATCAAATACAAAAAGTCAAAAATTACAAACGTAACTTTTGTTTTATTTATTAAAGAGAG
The DNA here is from genome assembly GCA_019973955.1 of Trichonephila inaurata madagascariensis. Lineage (NCBI taxonomy): Eukaryota > Metazoa > Arthropoda > Arachnida > Araneae > Nephilidae > Trichonephila > Trichonephila inaurata. The sequence goes on along the minus strand of BMAV01018349.1, from coordinate 148,021 downwards.
GCGAAGGAAACTAAGCACACAGGCATCTCGCGATTTTTTGAGTTATTAACCCTTTAACCGCCAACACCCTAATATTAGGGTGTTTAAAGATAGTACATTCAACTAATTGTAAATAATTTTATAGTTTTTTCCAAAACAGAAAAAATGGAATGTTGATTTTCTAGGATGAAATATCGATTCACTGAATCGATTTAGTGCTACATATCGATTTAAAAAATCAATTTTTTTTGGCCTTTTAAATCGATTTTAGATTACAACTCTGACTTATTTGAAACAACACATGCGAAAGACAGCAATCTCCAATGATGAAATTAAAATCGACTGCTGCATGTGAGTCACAGCAGACAATCTCATATTTTTATATTTGAACTTATGGCACAACTAGGTATGTATAGAAAGGAAAGATAAGTGCTTCACTCACTCATCACCAGATTTCCAGAATTATTAGACTTACAGATTTGAAATTTGACAGGCCATGTTTCTTTTATTGAGTAAAGATCCTCTAATAAAAAATTGTGTGGAAACTAACTCCTAAATGGAGCTGAGGGGAATTATTCCATGCAATTTCTGCATGCAACTGCATTCCAAAATTTCTGTTTTTGCGCTATTAGACCTGCAGACTTTGCATTTGGTGAGCATGTTTCTTTTTTTAACAGAAATCCGGTAAGAATAAGGTTTCACAGAAATCCATCTCCAAGGAGAAGAGAGATGTTACAGAGGAATTCCTTTTTTTTTAGCTATAAGACCATAAGTCTTTAAATTTAAAAAAGATGTTTCTTTTGTTTAGAGATCAGCTAAGAGTAGAAGTTTTGTGGAAATCAATCCCTTAGATGGGTAATGCAGAGGAGTAAAAGATAAATATACTTCTGCTTTAAAAATTCCATTCCTGTCCTATTTAAATCAAGAGACAAGAGCTATAAGAATGTTTTTGAATACAACCAAAAGGTTAATGATAGGACTGAAATATCAATAACTTAAAAACAATATGTATAGTCACAGAACATCGGGAACTATCCAGTGAAGTGGGAGGTTAATATCTTATTACTATATATAATTTAAAATTATAATCCTTTTTTATGTTTGATTTTGAATTTAAAAACATTTTTTTAATAAAATTTGTTTTATTTGAGAGCAGCATGATTAACAAAACTATTTACTGTTTTCTTTATTTAAAAACTGTTTTGATGAATCCATTTTCCTCCCCTTAAGTTTCAATTTTTTACTTACATGTTTATTTAAATTAGTCTTGTTTTTTAATGCATTATATATCATAACAAAATTTTGTTTTATATTTAAGCTGTAAAAAAGTGTTTTTTATGAGGTAATAAATGAAATTTATTAATTTTATTAAAAGTTTTAATATTTAGTATTTATTATTAAAATGTGAATTTTTTTAAAAAAAAGGACTATGCAGAATGTTTCTGACTTTTTATTATCTAATTTAGGAAAATAAATTAATTGCTGATCTATATCTAGAAATTAATCAAAACAGCAAACTCATTAAAGATATCAGAGAAATGGTAGTGATTTTTAACTGCAGAAAATAAAATTATAATTTTAGCAGTTGATGCTTATTTCTAATGTGTTAGTTAAAAGTAGAAAACATAAAAGAGGTAAGAAAGAGCATAGATCATTGTAAAATCTCACGATGTTACTTTTAGTCTTCATATTGGTTTGGTCTAGAAATTTGGATGGTGGTGTAAGTTTATATATGTCATTGTTTCTTGATTAACGTTCAAAATTATTAGATCCAATACCAACAGCCCTCATGTTTCTTTGAATTGTGATATTAATGAGAATTCAACTAATTAAAAAAAGTAAGCTCATATTTAAAAGAATAGGACATTTTAATGGAGCATTAAATTTAAAAAGGGGAATTGATTTTCAATTTATTGTTACAGTAAACTAATTATATTTTTTAAAAATTTAGTATATATATCTTTTATAATTTGATCCTGTTTCTTTAATGTTTTTTATAATAATTTGTATTTTCATGTATCACTCTATTTGTCTATAAAAGGTTCCTTTCTTTATAATAGTGTTTCATATTAAGAACTTCAAAGCTAAGTATTTTTTAAATTATTTTCCGATCTAAATTGTTATGTTTGTAATGCAATAATAGAAAGATTTCATTTTATAGGTGTTGGTGATCCTGCATATTTTTATGTTACAACTGTCTTTCTCTTGAATGGATTAGTTGGATCACTTCTTTTTCTTTTTGGAACTGTTTTAAGGTAATCTAATTATTAGGCTAAAAAAATTCTCTCAAAGAAATGAATTTATCATTTATTTTATTCTACTCTCTTTCCATATATGCTTTGAATAGTGATTTAAAAAAAAATGTATTTCACAGTCAGGTGAAAATTTTGAGTTTTCTAACACAATGTTTTATTATTTGAAGTAAATTGTATTTAAAAAAGCAACACATGTTATTTTAAAAAATTTAGTTTTAGATAAATAAAGAACTCTTAGATTAATAAAAGAGTTTATTTCTGTGCTATGTAAGCAAAACTGTGTTCTGATTTATAATACTTGTTTCTAATTTTTTCAAATCAACTTTTGAGTACATTTGTCTATGTGGTATTAAGTAATGTTAAAATTATATATTTAATTGTATTATTTGACATTAATAACTGAAAAAAGTTAAATTTTTTATGCTTCTGAGGCATTTAATATTTTAAGATATGTGACACTAAGTTTGTTATACTCATAATAGTTTGATTTGCTATTTTAAATTTATTATCAGCATTTAAATCCTTGTATTACCTTCATATTTATATTAATCTTAAATCCTTTAGTATTGGTTGCAGGAAATATTTGAAATTTATTAGTAGAAAGTTTATCATTGAAAAAGTGTGATGTCATCATTAAAAGACTTAAATCTAATTACTTCTTGAAAATATATTGATTATAAAAATATTTAATGTGTTTAATCAATTCTGGTATTTTCTTTGGTTCCAAATTTTATCTGAATTTTATATTCTAGCATTTTATTGTATATATTTTGTTTTAATGTTTTGTTTATTTTTTTATTTTATTCAATTTCTACTATTAGCTCACATTCTCTACATATTTATTTATCTTGGTGGAATTTTCAGTTGTTAATAAAATACATTTTAAAGTGCTCAATTGAGCTGAAATTTTATATACATGATTATTTTGGATGACAATACAGTAATTTAATTATAATTAATAAAAATTAATTGATTAAAACTAATTATTTAAAGAATTACAAATACAGCCACGTTGGCATCATTTTTGGCGACTTGTGTCAAAACTTGAAAAGGTTTTTTCTCGCATTTTAAAACATTCGGTTGAACTGAAATTTTATATACGCGATTGTTTTGGATGACAATACGATACTTTAATGATAATTAATAAAAATTAATTACTGCTTAATGTTGTGATTCTGTCATATGTATATACATATCTATATTAATTGTAACTATTTAATAAAAAGTAGTTGAAATAAAATTTTTCTTTGTTGATCGAAGTAGGAATTGACTTAAAAAAAAATTTATATTGCTTGTTTTGTTAAAAATTAATGATAAATAGGCATTTTTTGTGAATATGAAAATTTCTTCAAAAATCTCATTTACCTTTTCTTTTGTCATATTTGAATCACTATTGTTGACATATAAGGAATCAATCTTAAATATTGTTCCCAAAGTCACTTGAAGAGAAATAACTGAGTGGTCATGGTAGTGAATTCATGGTGGGCATTGTTTCTGTTAAGTCAGGGGCTCAAGTCCTGGCATCACTGAAGTCCTACAATGTAGAGGAGCTGATGCATGTTAAATTAAGTTAACCGTGTGTTAATTTAAAAATTTTTATGTATGGGAGAGGGTGTCTTAAAGCCTTAATTATTACTTATTATTGCTTGATCATGGTCCGAAATCACAGGTTTATTGCCAATAACCCACATGTTGTTTCTAAGTGCAACTTTAATAAAACAATGAAAAAAAGCATCATAAACATTTTTAGTGTCAGAACTGCCCTTGGGACAGAAAGGAAGACTAGAGACTTTATAGACTGAAAAAAAGACAATTGCATATTTTTCTCATGATTTGAATACTTACTGTTTCATTTTATATAAATATTATTTTATGTGTTTGAAATATATTAAAATCATATGACTAAGGAAATTGCTTTATTTATTTTTTCCATATTATTGTAATACGTTTTGGTTTATTTTTCTCTCTACTTTTGTAGTGATTCTTTGTCTGGTGGGTTATTAACTGTGGCAAGTTTTTTCTTTAATCATGGAGAGGTTTGTATATATTTTAATAATTTTTAAATATCAGACATTTTATTTAGGAGTTTTAATATTTTTCTTCATTAAATATTGGATAGTAATGTGTTTAAATGAATTCATTTTAAATCAGAAAATTGAGTTATTTTTATCTGCATTATGTTATACACTGAAGTGTCAAAAGTCATGGGATAGCAATCAACAAATTTCCTGATGGCAATAGCGTTGCATAAGAAATATGTAAATGGATGGTGTATTATCAGGATTTTCCTTTGCATTTAAATAATTTGTGTAAAAAGTTTTCTGATGTGGTTATTGTTATACAGCAGGAATTTTTTATTGCAAAAAGCTAGATGCATTTGGCATTTTATTTCTGTAATTTGTTGAATTTAATATTCCTTAATCTATAGTATCAGGAGTGTGCCAAAAATATGTAATTTCAAGCAAATTCCCCTGTTGTAGCAGCGGATGACGGACTATGTCTACTTAATGATCAAGACCAGTTTTGTCAGTGTTACCAGGCAAGAGAAATGTATCAAATAGCAGCAACAATTAACATGGGACGTACAATAAATATATCCATGCAGACAATACAGCAAAATTTGTTATTAATAGTATTTGACAGCAGAAGACCGACTTGAGTGCCTTACTAAAAATGCATTATTGATTTTATCACCCCATTTAGAGTTGTGAACATATGGATTGGACCCAAAATGACTGGGAAAATGTTGCTTAGTCCAATGAGTTACGATTCCAGTTGGTAAGAGCTGCTAGTAGGCTTCAAGTCTAGTGCAAACCCTATGGAGCCATGGTCCCAAGTTGTCAACTAGACACTGTAAAAGCTAGTAGCAGCTCCTTGATGTCTTGTTCTGCATTTGCATAGCAGGGACTGGGTCCTCTGGTCAAACTAAAACCAATCATTGACTGGAAATTATTATGTTCAACTACTTGGAGACTTTTACAGCCAATCGTAGACTTCATGTACTCAAACAACAATTGAGTTTTCCCAGAATGTCAATGTGTTATATCGCTGGTCCCAAATCATTTGTGATGGAACATTTTGGACAGTTCCAGCAATTGATTTGTCCACCGAGATTGCCAGACATTAATTCTATTGAACATATGATACATGATTGAAAGGTCAATTTGTGTGCAAGATCCTGCCCCAGCAACACTTTCACAATTATAGTCTGCTGTAGAAGTTTGGTTAAATACTTCCTCTCAAAACTTCCGATAGCTGGTTGAGCTAATGCCATATCAAGTTGCTGCATTTAGTCCCACACAATAATTGGAGATACCCCTTTTTGGTGTGAATCTTTATTGTAAATCTCTATATATTTTAATACATAAGAAAATCATAGAGTTGTGCTGATTCTTCTACATTTCCAATGATGTTTCACTGCATTTCATATGTTTTTGTTCTGTACTTATAAATTAATATGTATTTTTATATTAATGAGATGCTTCATTGAATTTTAGTGCACTAGAGTACAATGGACACCTCCTTTAAGAGAGAGCTTTGGATACCCTTTGTTTTTACTTCAAATAATGTTAGTTAGTCTTTTACTCAAGTAAGTATACTTTTTTTTTTAATAATTTGAATAAGGATTTTTTTTTTTTTTTTTTTTGCAGATCTTTCAAATAAATATTTAAAAATCATAAAATTTTAATAGTCTAAATTGTTTTTGCTTTAGAGTAATTAAAAATTAATTAAACTGAATTAAGTAAAGTAGCTTATATTAACCAAAAAGAACTTTTTCAATCATTACAAGTTTATCTTTGGACACTACTACTTACTTCTGGAGGTTCACTAATTTTGCTTATATAATTATACGGCATTGCAACCAAATTGATTCCCTTTATTTACATATATAATTACAAATACAACACTTGCATATTCAACATTTTTTATGGGGCAGTATTTCCAATTATTAAAAAAGTTGCATAATTTTCAACAATTGCTTTTACTAGTTATATGTGTAACAAAATTTATTTATCATTAATTTCCCTCCACCTTTTTCATTTTTATTCCTTTCCATACTGTTAACTTCTAATGCTGTGAAATTTCTTTTCTCACTTATTTAGGTGCCAAAGGTCATACATCTCACATTCATTTATTATTGCTGTTCCAACTTTGCTTTTCATGTTATCATGGCAGGTAAGCTTCTTGTTATTTAAATTTATTAATTTTTATATTTGTTTTTAATATTGTATTTAATATATTTGTATGAAATGAATTTGTGTAATTTTAATTGCAGTTTGCTCAATTTGCATTACTCACTCAAATCTTAGTATTATTTGGATTATACATTTTAAATTTCATGTCATCTATTACCTTCAGACATGCACTGCTGGGACACATGGTAAGTTCAAAATTAAAATAAAATTAAAACAATTTATGTTATAAGATTTTATATTTAAATTAATAAACACCAATATAATTAAATTTTTAAACAAGGTTTACTTTACTAATCATAACTATTATTAATTTTGCATAATTGCTTTGATAAAAAATTAAGATCTATATTTGAAAATTATATTTAATTAAAATAATGATTTCATTTTTTTTAAAAAAAAAATTTGAATTAATAAATTTACTTTTGTATTTATTATTATATTTTTTTAAAAAAAATTGACATGTAGAATGTGTAATATAAAATAACCTTAAACTTAAAAAATATATCTCATGCTACATAAAAGTTGAAGTTTTTTATTCTATTAGAAAAAGGTCATTTGATAGAAGATATTTAATTAACTTGAAAGAGAGAGAGAAATGTAAAAATTCCTAATTTATCCAAAAAATGACAAAAATCATTACTAGTCAATAAATTATTAATAAACAAATATATCCCAAAATATAGATTGGATATATCTCCCATTAAATATTTTTTCATGTAGTTTCAAGGTGATACCAAACTGTTACAAAATTTTTGTAGGTCCTAAACCATTGTTATTCTTCCTGAGCTTCAAAAGTTTATTTACATTATATTTTTCATAAAATTGGTTTCTTTTTTTATTAATATTTTGTATTTAAATTTTAATTAATTATTTGAAAAAGAATTTTACATAAAAGCTAAAAAAAATAGTTGTTGTTGCTTATCTCCTTGTCTAGCTTCTGCTACATGAGATCTATGAGTCTTTTTATCCTCAAAAAGTCATATACAAACATAGGAATACTTAGTAAGTCATCTTAGGACAAACCCAGTCATCCAAGAATATGAGTCAGGGAAGCCTGCCCTGATCAATTTCCGTTTAAGAAAAAATAGAAAAGTATATTATGAATTCAAATTTAAAAAAAAAAAAACAACTTTTTGTTCTTTCAACAATTATGTAAATTTCACAAGGCAAGATTTTGAGAAATAAAATGTTTTTATTGAATTTTGTTTTTTCCTTAAGCAAAGTAGAACAAATAATGTAAGTTAGATAAAATTTAAATTATGGTGATTTTATCTTACATTATTCTGCTGCAATAAATTTAATAATTATTATTTCTATTTTCATTTTTAGATTAGTCTTTTCTTAGCAATTATATTTCTTTTTGGGAATAAGATGTTAATTGCATCATTTTACACTTCAACACTTCTAGTCTGCCAAGTAAGTAAAATAAAATTTGTTTAATTCTGTCCTTTCTGTTTGAGTCAAAAAGAAAGAACAAAATACCTTTTGTGTCAAAAAGGTGTTTTGTTATTCATTAAGGGTTCATTTTTCTAATGAGTTATTTAAACATTCTTTTTATTAGGTGATAGTTTCAACAGAAAAGTTCTTTAAAAAGTTGAAATTGCCAATGGTGATTATGGTAAAGCACTTTATTTTATTGCTCGTTTTTTTTAAAAAGAAAGTTACAAATTTACTTTTTAAAATTATTTGAATAACATTCAATTATAAAATTATTTTGGGAGGTAGTATTCATTAACAAAATTAAATTATATGCATATAATATGCTGAATTTTCTCTCTCTAGAATGTTGTATTTCAAAATTGAACATCTGTTGAAATGCATATTAAGCGCATTTTGCAAAATTACTTAAAGTTATAGTTTTGTATGGGAATAATCATTAGATGCCAATCTTAATAAATAAAATGTGTTTCAAGCTGTAAAATAAAGTACATCATTAAAAAGGTCATCAGCTGTTTCATTGTTAATTTATTATCTATTAGCTCTTTTCATACAGTAGTAAAAAATAAAATTCTTAAAGAGGTGCTATTTTATCAAAGTTTTACTCATGCTAGATAAAGTATTTAATAGCTTGAAAATATGTTTAAGTAGTTTTCAAAAAAAAAAAAAATTTAATCATTAAATAAATTTTTAAAGATATAATTTCAAGCTCATAACATTATGTTAACTAGTCTTTTTACTATAAAATATGTATTCATGTTAGATCATCAAATATAGAAGCCTTTTTTAGAGAAAAAGAGTCATAAAAAAACTTTCTGAAAAAAACCAAAATTTGATTTAAATTAAACTATTAATCACTCTTTATTTATTCTATATCTTCTGTATAATAATCTAAAAGACTTAGTATATTGTGAAAAGAAAGAAAAAAAAAATATCTGAGTGGATTGTGTAGATTAATATATAAATATTTAAAGCAATCTATTTTTTAAAAAAATAAAGTTCTTTTTCTCTTGGTTTCATTTATGAATGATATTTATTTTACATAATCTTATTTCCAGATCATGAAAGGGTTTGCGTTGATTTTTGGGTGTCTTTTCATGAAATTGTTTTTAACTGCTCTTTTACGTGTTGATGATGATGTAAGACATTTTATTTTTGCATTTGTTTTTAAATATTTAAGAATAAAATTTAAATATTGATATAGTGTGCTTATTTATCAAAATATACATATATATATATATTTTCTAAATCCCTTTGTGCAATTTATTTGTTCATGATTTAAGTATTAAATTAGTTTTTATAGTGTAAGTCAGTATTCATTTAACCTTCTTCAGTGGAATTAATTGTATTAGAGAAATAAAAATTAAATTTTAAAATAATTAAATAAAAATAATATTAAAAGAATACATGTAGAACATAAAATATGTGGTTACATTTAAAAAGTATAATTGCTGCAATGTTTGTTGTTGGTTATTTTAATTACGAATTGAAGCATTTAATGTTAATGCTATAAACATTCCTAAAATGTGGCATTGCTTTTAATATTATTTTTAGGATTTTGAGAAAAAGAGGTGAATTTTTTTTTTTTTTTTTTTTAAATTTATGCACTTATTTAGTTTTTATCTGAAAAGTATAAATAAATGAAATAATCTCTCATATGTTCTTTCATTCCCAAAGTTATTTTTAACTAAGGCTTATGACAAGTAATTTATTGATTTTTGTAAGGAAATATCTGAGATTGTATGTATGTTTCTTAAATAATAATATTTTTAATGATTGGTGATCTTCTAAAAATCATAAGAATGCATTAAAATGCTTTCTTTTTCTGGTTATGAGAAGGAAAGAAAAATGTGATTTATCAGTTCAGCAACTTACACCATTTTACTCAAAAAAGAATCCAACTGATCATAAGTATAATTCACCTATATATAAAAGAATTAAAACTTATAAAGCAATTGTAATAAAAACTGTTCATCCATCTATATCATTACATAAGAAAAGCTATTATATAAACCATTATAAGCACTGCTTAAAATCTGCAACCTTTTTCAAATGAATTACTATTTAATAAACTTTTTAATCTTGAATTTTAATTGATTGAGAATAGAAAAAAAACTCTTAATCAATGAAACTTTTTTTTAAGTTTCATTACTTAACTTTTGCAAAAATCATATCATTATACTAAAAAAATAACACTGACAACAATGAAATTGCCTCTTATGCAAAAATACTCAGTCCTGAATGTATTCAATGTGTTGAACAAATCACTTGGAAAAAAGCTGATTGAGTCATGCTGCAGAGATATTTTCATTTTTGTATTACAAAGGTGCTTTAATATAATGCAATGTATGCATTATATTATGTGTATATTATATATTTTATTATAATTATTAAATGTAAATAATATATATGTAAATCATTTTAATACAATGCAACAAAATGATATATCCAGTTAATATAATGGAAGCGTACATAATGTATCACCAGCTACTGGAGGTTTCTCTTAGAAAAAGAAGAGGGCAATTGAATACCCTAACATACCATCTACTATACGACCTGTTATACAATGTGAAGGACTCCTGATTCCTCAACCTCTTACAGATTTTTCTATCTGTTGAGACAAAGGGGATCCCAATATGGTGCCTAATTCTCCTCAACATCAGCATGTGGTGACTATAAGTATGATTATGACATTTCGTGCTTTGATGAAACATCTTTACGTAAAATTACCTTGGTTGAACTGAATTATCTTGTTTGCAATTTGAATCTGTCTAAAAACAAAGCAGATGTATTGGTTTCAACCCTTCAATTGTGAAATCTGAACAAAGAGAATATCCAAGTGACTTCATTTCACACATGTCATCTTGCACTTCAAATTTTTCTTTGCAATGAAAGAAAGTCTTGTGTTCTGCTACGACATTGATGACCTGCTAGAAGAACTCTGCATTTCACATGATCCCAATGAATGACAAGTGTTTGTAAATGCTTCAAAACTGACTATTAAAGCATTTTGTTGAAGAATGGTAATGAGCTTCTATCCCTACCTATCACACATGCTATCTACAAGAGGGAGTTTATCGCAATTGAAAATGCCTTTTGGAGAGGATAACTACAGTAAGTAGAGTTGGCAGTTCTGTACTGACCTGAAGGAGATGTCTCTGTTGATAGGTTTGTAGCTAGGATATATAAAGTACTGCTATTTTCTTTGTCCATGAGCACTGACGTTGCTAGTCCTGAGTAGGACCTGTATCAAAGCTCCTTAGGGGAGGAGGGGGCCTTTCTAAGAGCTCCTTAATATTGTGGAATTTTTTTGCTTACACATTTTGGGTCCCCCAAAACTTGGGTGGAGGGCCCGTATCATCGATGGCGGTAGCTATGAGACAGCAATCACTTTGCACTAAAGCAAGAGAAATTGACTTTAGAGAGCATCGTTTAAGCCTGGAGAAATAATTATAGAGTACCCTCTTCTGGAAGAACAGCATAAAAGCATGATTCCACCTTTGTACCTCAAGCTTAACCTTGTCAAAAACTTGATGAAAGCTATGAATAAGTTATCGGCATTCAAGCACCTGCTTGAAAAATTCCCTCAACTCAATGCAACAAAAATAAAAGAATGCATTTTTGTGGGATCTTAAATTGAGCAATTTTTCAGAGACCCCAAGTTTGAGAAACTTTTTTGAAATATGGAAAAGAATTGGGTATGCTTTAAGTCAAGAAGGTCAGGGACTAGTACAATGACAGGTCAGAAGAAACAGTCTTAGGCACATTAAGGTATTCCTGGCATACATTATAATATGAGTACATAGATACTCTTTTCTAAACTGTAAACATTACACACACACGAAAAAAAAAGTAGCTTGTTCAGCTTTTCTGTATTATATTTATACTTAGCACATTGAATTGAATTCATTATGAATTGACTGTATTCATCTCAGAAGCAGGAACTTTTAAAATTTGTTACCTAATGTAATAAAAACAAATTTCATTTCTGAAACTAAATTCCATGATTAAAAGTATTATTTTTTATTTGTAATAATTCACAAAAATATCAAAATATATAGATTAAGCTTTCATTTTCTTTCTTAAATTGTCCTCCAAATTATGGTGAAGGAGAAAACCTGTGAAATTAATTTATACATGAAATTTATTTAGTTTCTTTTTATTCAGATAAAATAAATAAGAATGTCCTGTTATCTAGGTAAAATAACTGTTTTGTGTGATAGTGAAACATGAATTGAGATTGATTTTCTTACAATGGGAAAAAAAGTTTATCAAAGGTTTTTTTTTTTTTTTATATGTATAGAATATAGAAGAAAATGTGAATTGAAGTAATTTTTTCAAAAATAGTTAATAATTATGTTAATTATAAATGTAAAACATTGTAAAATCATATATTGTTATAATGGCAGTTTCTGTACATATTGATGTAAGTAAATTTAAAATTATCATTTATGTGATGTATTTGTAATGTATGTATTTTTTTTTTTTTTTAATTTTCTATTGCAGACTCATATTTGGAATATTTTAAAGTCGAAATTTACGTCTTACAAAGATTTTCATACAATGTTATATACATGTGCTGTCGAATTTGATTTTTTACCTTTAGAGGTAAGGGTAAATTTATGTATTTTGAAATATTTTTTATTACCAACTTATTTTGTAATCAAATATGTATTTATCTTTTTAGAAAATTAAAAATGTTATTTTTAGTCTTTTATAGAACTTTCTAAAACACTTGTTTTACCTACTGCAGTAATTTCTGTAGCAGTTGTTCTTTACATTGTAAGTATATTTAAAAAATGTTATATAATTCTTTTCTGTATTTTGTTATTTATATGTTTTTACACTTTTTGAATGTTTTTAATATAATTTAAAGGAAATTTTGAATATAAAGTGTGAAATTTATAGGGAAATTATTATTAAAAGGATTATACTAAATTACTGCTATACATTGTTTGGAATATTTTCAAAACTTTTCATTTTAGTTTTATAAATATTAATTTTTTAAAATCAAGTTTGAATATTTGAAAATAATAAAGAAAAACCTAGTGCTTATGCGAATGCACTAATTTATAAATTTCAATCATTAAAGCATAACTTTTTATGGGGCTAAGTTTTTATCTGATTTCAGTTCATGAATTTATAAATTAAGAACAGAAAAGGATTTATAAAATAAAAAAATATTTGAAAGAAAAATGTCAGAGGAAAAAGTGTAATAGAAAGAATTGATCAGTTGTGTAACATTTTTAATGATCACTTGTTATTAGTATTATTTCTGTGGCTGTCTGATTAGTATTATTCATAAATGTTTTAGTTGAAGATAGAAAGAATTAACACCAATTAAGAAAGATTTTTTAAAATTTATTTTGTTGTTTATTTCACATTTTAAAAATTCTTATCAATTCATTCTAAAAGCTGTAAGTGTTTAGTTTGAAATAGTTGAATTGTTACTACTACCATTAAAAAATTAAGTGAATTAAGTGGTGTCAAAGTATAGATTCATTTTCAAGAATACTACAGAATACTTATGAAAAAGTTATGTTGGAACAGGATGTAAATACTAACTATGTATTAAAAATCTTTTTAAAACAAATGGCAAATAATAAACATTCTAATTTATATTTTATGTACCAAAAATTGATTGATTCATCATTTTTTTAGCTATGAGTTATAATATTCTAACACAATAAAGTAATTTATTTAAAATGACTTTTCTTTATTTAAGTAACTGTTTTTACTTAAATGCTAAAATCAATTATGTAAAAAATAAACAGTTATGGAGGAGGGGAGGGACTTCTCAAAGCATGTAAAAAAATGTAAGCTTTTTCATACTGTTAGGGTAACATTTTGTCATTCAAAGTATGTTCTGTTTTTTAAAATAACAAAATTGCAAGGAAATAAATTCCGTTTAAAACAGTTGCTACCCATGGAATATGTTTATGTTCAGCAGATTCAGTAGTTATTTTAAATTCTGCTGAAAATCATTTTCTTATATTTTTTCAAGTGATGAATCTCAGTAATCAAGTAACCAAAATCAAATTTGGTGTAAAAGTTGATCTTTGGAGAAAAGATCACCAGTGGAAAACAATTTTCTTATTAACTAGAGAAGCCAATAATTTGTACAAAAAAAAAAAAAATTATATTTACAGTTGGTAGAAAAAAATAATTGAAATACTGAAAAAGAAGAGATACAAAATGAACTCTTAGGAAATTTTTAGTTTGGACATTGCTGGTTGCTATTTTTGTGAATAGGGTAGGACGAGTCAACTGTCTTTTGTGGCTCCTAGAATCCCGCCCTCTGCCCTCTTGTGATGCTGGGGTGTACATTATGCCACTGTTCTGATACATATACAGTGGACCACAAAGTGTTCGTTCACTTGCCTTTTCTTATAAAATTTAATGTTTTCGACTAATAAAAATATATTGGAATTGGAATTTTTTTATGATATCTGTAACTTATTCTTAAGCAAATAACATAATAAATTTTTAAAATATGGTATAACTATTGCTTTCAAAAATTCAAACTATGCCACAAAAGTCTTTGTACACTTAAAAAATATATCAATATAACTAAATATTGTATTTGTTTCTTAATTTATTACTTAGTAGGATATCTTTTAGTGTCCGCTTTTATAAACATCTTAGTATAGATTTTATCGGTGTTTTGTAATTTCTGCATCGATATTCTTCCGTTCGTTTTACTTCACATTTTGCTTTTATATGTCATATTTTCTTTTTTTTAAAATCATATTCTCACCAAGTGTGTTCTACTAAGCTTAAATCAAATAATTTAGGAGGTGTTTTCAGAATTTGGAAACAGTTATAGAGGCGTAGACCAGAGGCATACATTGAGAGCAGTGCGCTTGTCATCATTATCTTGTTGAAAAATGAAATCGTCTCCAATATCCAAAGTTTGGACGGAGAATTTAAAATTATTCCTTAAAATATTTAAATAGAACTCATAATTCACAATATCATAAAAAATACCAAATTACCTAATCCTGAAGTCGATGTACACCCTCACTCAAGAACACCTCGATCTCCATGCTTCACTGTTCCAACTAGATTCTTGGGATTAAGTTTCAGAAAATTCATTAACTTAACAGAAAACTGGTTGAAATGACAGAAAATTGAACATTTTTGTTCCAACAGGCATTTAATAGTTTGTAAAAGAAATAATGAGGAACTTAATCCCAGGAATTTATGTAGAACAAGAAACCAATGTAGTAAAAATGCTTATATCTATAATTTGAGAAATGCATACTAATATCTTTAATTGATCAAATTTTAAATTTATATGAATATTAATATATGCTTTATATAATCTTAGGCCAATTCCACAATTTAAAAAAAATCTTTCTAAAAATTGAATCGTATATATATTTATATAAATGCTTATGTGTGTAGAAGAAAAGAGATTATATCTAAATTTCATTTGTTAATTTGATAAATATAAAAATAAGAGATGTGCTTCCTAATTTGATAAATGCAACTGGTTCATCATTTAATGAATATAGTAATAAAAGTAGTTATTTTAGAAATGTTTTGGTTTAAATTTTAAGAAAGTAACAGTAGAGTTGTCACAAAAAAATTTTCTACCAATTTATTTTATATTTTAAATTTAGATAATAACAGATGATTCAATTTTAAGAGTTTGGTGTGGTTTTTTGTAGAAGAAAAGCTCAGCAGCTTTATAAATATACCATTTTTGCTATTTCAGTCCTTTTTTTTTTAATGTTGTTTTCTGGATTTTCATGTCTGTATTAGGTACTCATTATTTTCACTTGAAGGTTTTTATGAATGTCACAGTTTATTTTCATTTTACAGGTCATAAATAAAAGAATCAATGGGATTGAATTGCATCGACATGCTGATGTAAGTACATAATATTTAATAATGCACCATCTCTAAAAAAAAAATAAGAATTTTAAATTTTTGTGTGTATTTTTTTAATAAATTGACACTTGGAATTTATGTGTCTTATTTTTAGTGATAGTTATATAAAATCAGAAGTATTTATTTTATATTCATAGTCATATTTATATAAATAATACTCTTTCAGGTTCTATACAACATCTTCCAATGTTTTGCTTTCTTTTTAATGGCTCTACTTGTAATGCGGTTAAAGTTATTTTTCACTCCTCATTTGTGCCTTTTGGCTGCTTTAGCACTATCTGGAAAAGTAATTATGAACATTTTTTCCCTAAATTGTGTAATCATTTTTGATTTTAAACTTTTCAGTCAAATTTTTAGTGAAAATTAACTTTTAAGCATATTACTTATTGGTATTGTATTGAAATCAGAATATTTATAGTAGACATAAATCATTTGATATATATACACACACATAAACTTAAGTGATGGAGCTTTAACAGTAGCAATACTCCTACAGAGACACTATGCAACAGAATTAAATAATGCTGCTGATGTTAAACATTAATCAAGTACCTTACCTCAGTGCAATTCAACTCTCCGTTACCACATCATGTGCATGGACAGCGATGAAGAGCAAAGCCTTTTGTAACATGTGGTCTAATATGGTTTTTTGACACATGTCCACTTCTCATTTTTCTTATGTTCAGATAAATTTTAAAATTTAAGTACACATGCAATTAACATGGGTAAATGTTTTTTTTTTCTAAATTTCAAAATATATTTTTCCATCCAGTGCATTAAACAGGCTGGTATCCATCTATTTGGAAAAAAACAAGGATTAATTTTATAAGAGGAAATAACACGTAGTACCCTCTTGTGAATGTAAGCAGAGATGAAAAATTAAAATTATAAAACTAGACTATAATATCCAACATAATAGAAAAGTATTAATGAAAAATAAAATCTGGACTTAAAAATTTTTTAACAAATCATTAATATTGAACTTCAAAATGTAATTATGAAGAAAATTAAAAAGATAAGCATGATCTAAACAATCATTAATAAACATTTTTATATTAAAAATTCTGTTTGTATTATTGCTAACAGATATATTGTTGTCGCTCATCCCGTATAGTGGTTAACAACACTGACTGCTGTGTCGTAGGTCCTGGGTTTGAATCCCAGAGAAGACATGGATAAACGTATAGTGCCTTAGTGACATGGGGGTACTCTAAATATTTGTCGAGCCACTACTCCTCTCACTAGGTTGGTAAAGGAGGAGGAGAGGTGGAAGGCCTTTGACCCTTTGCCCCCCCCCCCAGGTGTTCTCCCTCTAAATTGGGGTGGAACGGAGCTAAATCATACAGTCACCTGTATAGTGGTTAATGCTATGGCCGACAACAGACCTACATCTAGAAGTCCAACCTGTCTCAGGCTCTAGCAACTTTCCTTCCTTCCCTTCGGAAAGGACACACCACCAACAATAGATATATTGTTATGTTGTGAATAATTAAGAATATTATTTCTATAAATTGAAATATATGTATTAAAATTCTAGAAAGGTATCTTAATATTAAAATTAAATTCATGTATGTGCATGTGTGTTTTTTTTAAAAAATTAAATTAATAATTTCATTTAAAAAAATTTTTGAAAGGAATGACTTTTAAGTATTATGCATGATCAGTATTTCAGATATTTAGATACAAATGAGCTTAGGGCTTATATTCTGGTTGGCTTACTTGGAGCAATGAGTGTGCAAGGAGTTGCTAATATTAAGCATCAAAGAAACATAATTGGAGAATTCAGTAATCCTGATTTGGAAGAACTCATATCATGGATAAATGGGACTTTACCTGAAGGTAAATTTTAATTTTTTTATTTACTCTTAATAAATTTTTGTTAATCTTAAATTGTAGTAATAAAAAAGGAATCAAAGTTATAGGAATGTGAACTAATGAATTGAATTAGATGATGCCATATGAAAGAATATTTCTATTAAAGATATATAAAGAGGGGATAGCAATCAAGTAGTTACGATCATGAGCTCATGTCTAGCATTATTACAGTAAAGTCTTTATATTATTAAAGATTTGTTGTGTAGTGGTATTGTTGCACATTAAATCTATTGAAGCTGAAAGTCCTCATGTTAGCTTAATGTGAAAGCTTGGAAAGTTGGGTGCTA
The DNA here is from genome assembly GCA_019973955.1 of Trichonephila inaurata madagascariensis. NCBI lineage: Eukaryota > Metazoa > Arthropoda > Arachnida > Araneae > Nephilidae > Trichonephila > Trichonephila inaurata. The sequence continues at coordinate 130,096 of BMAV01018349.1, read as the reverse complement.
AGTATTGTCCTTGTCACTTGATTATGATTCAAAATATATTAATTTTAATAGCTTTTAAATGTGACATTAATAAATAATCAATTGTCATAAATTTAAATTGTAGAATTTTTTTTTCAAAAAAATACTTTGATAATAATAATAATGTATGTTTCATTTTGCTGTCCATTGAATATAGTGGCTTAGTGACACTGACTTCTGTGCCATTGGATCTGGGTTTGAATCCTGGAGAAGGCATGGATGTTTGTAGATGTATAGTGCTTTTGCGGCATGGGGGTACTCTATATAGCCATCAAGCCACAAGTCCTCTCATGAGGTTAGTGGAAGGGGAAGAGGGGAGGGAGCCCCGGGCCCCCCCCCCCCCTCCCCAGGCTGTTCTCCCTCAAAATTGGAGTGGAACTAAGCCAAATCATTCTGTTCACCTAGATGGTGCTCAAAGCTACAGCTAACTACAATCATAAATATGTAGCCCTTTGCCGTGATGAATTTTGTGGGCCTCGATCTGACACCGAAAGATAGGTTGCATTAGAGACAAACAGCAACATATTTCATTTTTATTACATGTTTTCATTGTAAAGTTATTCTTTAATAATCATATGTAAAATATGATTATTTAAGAATAACTTTATATCTAAAGCAATGTCTTATTAGTACTGGATAGTTGAAACACATTTGTATATATGTGTGTTTGAAAATTTAGTATCTTTTTAAAATACTATCTTTAATATTATTACTCGTAAAAAATAAGTTTTTCTTATAATTTATGTTGTTTTCATATAAATTATTTTTTTAAACTTCTAAACAAATTGCATTTTTTAAATTTTAATTTTGGATTTCTTTGCAGATGCTGTATTTGCCGGTCCCATGCCTACTATGGCTAATATTTTGCTGTCTACTAGAAGACCAATAGTAAATCATCCACATTATGAGAATGCTGGATTAAGGTATTTTCTAATATTGTTACCTGATATTAAATATTATTTACATAAAATTGTGTTATGCACAGCTATGAACATAAATAGTTGATTACTTTAATATCTGAAACAGCATTCAATTTCTTGTAAATTTAAACTTAAATTAGAAAATAAAAATTTACACTTTTTCAAAAGAAATTCTGTGTGATATATTGAAAAGTAATCTTCTTTATATAAAAATAAGAATAATATGAAATTTTAAAAATCTACATTAAAGTCTTTGTTTTTATATAAATTCTAAATTTTTGTTATACTTTTAAATTGAATCTTATTTAGGAATTTATCTGGATATTCTATATTCTAACATCAAATTTTCCATGGTAGTCAACTCAAAAATTGTGCGTATTGCTTCTCCAATTATGATAATTCATCAAATTTATCATTTTTGTAAATATTAATCATTAAGTATGTTTTAAGGTTATTTAATTTATTTTATAGGCATTTTGTGTCTTTCAAGTTGTAATTGATTTACTTAAGCAAAATACCTTGTATCCATAAATTAATGTTGGTGTTTCCTTACATCATATCTTTTAATTAAAAATCATGAAAAATATCCATTACATATTTTTATAATACAACTCAAAAGGATTTTTCAATAACTCAAAAAATATTATGTAAATTTCCACATTGAAGCTTTTTGTAGCACATAACTTATTCAGAAGAAACTCAATTTCTGCCAAATGTTTTCCATCAATTAATATAGGTACTCTAGTAGGTTTGCATATAAAAGGCTGAAATATGAGAATTCACAATGGTAAATACACAAGTGAAAATGTGTGTGATATGATTCTTTGAAATAAAACCATCTTCCACTAAACAGTGTCATTTCAAAAGTGCACTTATACCTATATCAAAAAATAATTGCAAGACTGAGTATCATGCAGGAAAATATTGATTGCATATTAGAAATGTTTCTTCACAATTCACCAAAATCCATCCAAGTAATTTCATAATTGGTTGTACCACACTCAGTTGTTGAAAAGGTTTTGCATAACTCTCTAGATATCTATGGATACAAAATGAGTATTGCTCAAGTTTTACAACCAAACAATAAACAATGTCATTTTCAATTTGCTAGAACATACTTTGACTAAAATTGAATGATTTACAACTTGAAGAAATGTTTATTTCGATTCGGTACAAAATGCTTTTGTTTCTTGAGTAAATTATATTTTGATATCTTTTTTTACTTCTGTTTTAATTGCATTTCATTGTTCAATTATAGGGAAAGGACGTATAAGGTGTACCAGATTTTCAGCCGAAAACCTGTAACTGAAGTATATAATACTCTTCTGACAATGGAAGTAGATTATGTTATTTTAGAACGCAGTTGGTGTTTTGGAAAAAGAAGGTTTGATTCATTTCATTTAATTTTCCTTCATAAAAATAATTAATTTTTAAACTTATTTAAAAGACAACATGTCAAATTTTGAAATAATATGCAAAATAATTAATATATATCTATGTTATTTTCCCAATATTTATTTTGATGTTTTAATTATTCATTTCCAGCATCTTAATTATTATTATTATTATTTTATAATTTCTTTTTGAATTTTTAGTATTGAAAATTAAATCCAGTGGGGACATTCAAATAATTGAACAATCAGTTCACTTCCTAAATCTTTGTTTGTGATTTTTGAAGTTAGCAGTGGGCCAACCTTTGAGTGAATTTAAATCACTAGTATCATTTTAATAACTAACTCTGAATGTATCTCATTTTTGTTAACAAGAGTGATAATATAATCATACAAAACTCTCCGAAATTGTCTTCAGTGATGATGGATTCTAACCATCATCTGTTTTCATAACAGATAATTATGAAACTGCTCCGAATTGATTAACTGAATCTGAAAAACTTGATATTTAGAATTACTGGTAATATATTTTTGCTATATTTTTATGTACTTTTCTAATAATATGATAGCAACAGTTTGTATATTCCTTCCCGCCAAATAATAATGCCAATTTGATATTAAATTTTTTATCTGCGGTATTAAGCTGGATGAAAATTTAATATATATTTAAGTTCTTCCTCTTACAAATGGATTAATGAATAATGTCTTTATTCTGATTTACTTGGATCTTGCAAAACATGTTATTAGCAATAGACTTGTGACTCCAAAGATTTAAGTACATTTAATACAACTACCAATTACTGTAAATGTGAGATTTCAGTATTGGCATGTAGAAAATAGATATATTGTTGTTTATAAAAAAAACTTCATTGGATTGCAATATATCCCAAGCCATTGCTGGATATATGGAAATGAGAGGACAGTTATGATGATCAAGAGGGAATCCCAAATGATGCAACCAAATATTCCTTTGTCTTTGCTACATATAAAGTGTTATATGTCCTGCTCTGTTAAATATAACCATTCCAGCATATTATAGAGATGGCTTTGGAAAAGAAATGGAACTATTTTTGTATAAATCGACAAGAATTTTTGGTTTTTTTCCTAGAGCAGTTGGTGTTACTGGCCTTAGACTTTCCGCTGGTCATGACTGTCAACAGAATTATTTGTATAGAGTAGAAATGACAAATTCAGATTCCTGCCTACTGCTGCCTATGACTGGTGATCACCTCGGTAGAAACCCTGCTGTTCGAAAATGTCTGAGTGTTATTGGCTGTGCCTTTGATGATTGTTTTCATTGTTCTTGTGTTGAGTTGCTCATTGACATATGACCAAAAGTTCAGACACAGGCAGAGGATAAAAAAAGCATTGTCAATTATTTAAGATTCATACTTAATCTATTAATCTTATTCTCAAGAATCAGTCAAGTTTATAAAATGATATAATGATAAAAATATACATTTTGCATTTTTTTATATTTTATCTAATGTACAAATCAGCTTTATTTAAAATTGTAAATTAAATCAAACAATTAAATCTAAACTGAAACTTTTATAAAGATGAATCAAAATAAAGGTTAAAATATTAAAGTTTTATCAGTTGATTTTTCAGTATTGCGCTATTAATTTAAGTAAATAGGTTTTTCAAATTATTAGAACTAACTTTACATTTTTTTTATTCACTGAAAAAGGCATAATATTTCAATTTGTAACTGATCAGGTATTAAGAATAATAAAAAGGAAATTATATTTTTACATCACACAATCTAAAAATAATGTGAATATATATCTACATTGTAACATAACTATATAAACTGAAGTAACTTTCAAAATAAATATGCATAAATATTCAAGCATGAAAATTGATTTTTAATAATCTTTTTTTAATATTTTCTCTGTAGAGAGGGTTGTGCAATGGTTGATCTATGGGATATTGAAGATCCAGAGAATAAAGATAAAGAAAATGTTTGCCAAAAAATTGTCAAAAACCCATACCCTTTTCGTAAAGCATTTCGTAATTCTTTGTATACTGTTTTAGCTATTTGAAAATTTTAATTTTACATGAGTACTTTAATACTCAAGTCTTTGATATTTCTTGTCTACTTAAGTACATAATGTGATTTTTATATTTGATGAACACCTATGTTGCATTTTTTTTTTCACTGTCATATCATTCCTCAGTAAAAGCTTATTATTTGTTTAAATGAATGTAATTTGTTTGCAATTATTTTGTATATTTGTTGCTCTCTTTATATTATTTATTTTTTATTATATGTAATTTTTTCATTGTGCATGATGTGTTTGTATTTCATATGTTCATCTATTGTTCTTATGTTTCAATTATCTACATTGAAATAAAAAGGATAAACTTTTTATCACTTTTTTTTTTCTTTTTTTCTTATTTTTACTTAGGTTTTTAAATAATTTTTATTCCATTTAACATTTTTTAATGATTTTTTTAATTATGTCAAAAAGATCCTAATCTTCTGAAGTATCAATAATATATATATTTTGAAGAATATGCTGTAAACTTAAAATGTAGTAATAAATTATTAAAATAAGATTACGGTTGTGAATTCTGATTATGTTACTAATCTCCTTAGTCATATTATATTGTAGATTAAGTGCAGAAGACATAAAGGCAGTGGCGCACACAAGGGGGTGTCCTAGGGGTCCGAACACCCCCCATAGCCCGAGATTTTATTTCGATTGGTTACTATCCTATGTATATGTTAAGTAAAATTTAATTATATATTTGTAATTAAGAATTAATTTTATTAATTAATGCTAATTTATTCAATAATTAATTTTGTATTCTTTTTGTTCCCGAAAATCTACAAAATCAAAAGAATATGTTGGGCGGCGTATTGGAGCATACCAAAATGTTGGACTTTCGACCTTGCAAAAAATTTTGTGTGCACTACTGCATAAAGGAAACAAATCTTGGAGACAATTATAAGAAATGCCTATATATATTCACTTAATAAGAGAAAGAAATTATGCTTTTATATTATTTAGATATTCACCAACAAATATTTTGAATTATTATGGGGTTAGAAATATTAAGTTTAAAAAAAGACAGTCATTCCAATACAAATGTACTGTGGCAAACATATCATTCAGAATTTCAGGGCTTATAATTTATTGATATTTGTGTGATGGATGAATGTAATTTTGTTGTATAAAAAATTACTATGAATAATTTTTTTCGATAAAACTTTGGAAATTTATTCTAGTGCTCAAAAGTAACTCCTGTTGCATATCAGGTTTTAAATCAATTATTATTTTTTTTGCAGTGCATGAGAAACTATGCAGTTACTCTGTTCAAATCTTGAAAAAGAATTTATAGAGATAGTTTTTATGTTTTTGTGATAGTTTATATTGTAGATAATTTGTATACTTGTATACTAGAACAAGAAATTGTATTATTTGCACTATATTTCTATGAACTATAGTTGATATTTCATTCATTCTAAAAATACCCAGAATCACTCTAGCATAAGTAATTTTTATGATTTAGCTGCTGAAGAATTTTTAATAAAAGAATGATCAGTATAAACAAAACTAACTACAACAAATATGTGTCGTTTTTATAGTAAATTTTATCAAAATATGTTTTACTTGTTATTTGATATATTGCTTGCCTACTTAATCTTGAAACTAGAATTTATAATCATATCAATTGCTTTTAATACACCAGATATTTTGCTATGTATAAAAGTAAGGTTTGTGTACTTTTTTTATTTTACAGCAAGAATTGCAAACAAGTGGTCTACTGGCTAAATATTGTTTACAAACTTTGTAATTACTCTTCTAGAAATTTACATTTTTCTCAACTTGTGACAAAAATTGATGATTTGCAGATCTTAGTGTTTAAAACCAACATTACAAATTATTTGGAACTCTTGAGAATCTTCAATGAAAATACTTTTTGCTCTCCTAGAACAAAACATTGTGATGTAGTAAGGATATTAGAAAGATAGTTTGACTAACTCTCCTTAAAATTTACAGGTTATAAAGATTAAATACAGAAATTACTGATTAATTTATGCATTTAAATTTTATATTGTAATATGAAATAAAATTGCTAGTATTGTGATTTATTTTAATTTAAATAAAAAAAATTTCATAAATGATATTAAATTAAGGACACATAAATAAATATTAATTTTTATCAGAATATGTGTAGTTTAATATCTCTTTATTAAAGCTATATATAACTTAAATTTTTGAATTGTAATGTAAATATGTACTGTATACCTGGGCAACAGAAAAGTCCTTGTATAAACTATTATCTTCTTTTTAATTTAATCAAGTTCAGAATAATATTGAATTTATCTTGCATCTTATATACATCTTATTGTTAAAACCATGCTTTAAAACAGGGGTGTCCAACACGCGGGCCGTATGTGGCCCGCCAGTACGTAAATTGCGGCCAGCCAACTATTTTTAAAAAATTTTTAAACATCAGATTTTTAAAGTTTTTTCATTTTGAAGTTTATTTGAGGGGAAATTTATATATATATATATATGTTATTTATATATATGTATATACAATGTATTTGCCTGTTACGTGTTCTTGTTTTAAAATAAATCCTTTTTGATAATAGAAATGTCCTTTGGATTAAAATAGATTTATATTCTATCAAACAGTTACATTTGATTTTACTATAGTAACTTACTTTTTTAATAAATTTCAAATTGCATTATGCATATCCTGTACGATGGATGGTACATGATTCCCTGTGTGTGCGACTTTTATTTCTCCTCTTCCTTTTCTGCTTGGAGTGCCCAAAAAGCAAGAGGGAGTCAGAAATGTTTTTTAAAGTTTAAAAAATATATATTCAGGACGGTTAAGATAAAGGACAATGTATACTTAATCGTTTGCAAATGACAGCGCAATCAAATTTCAACAATGAGTAACGAAAGATCAATTCAAAAGGAACACCGTAATTTTCAAGTAAATGGCAACTGTAATATTTTAAACATTATTTGATCATTGCATTATATAAACATTAATATATTATCTGTCTGTATACAGGAAAAATAATAAAAACAATAATAATAATTCATTCTGTTTTAAATTTTCACTCCAATAATTGGTTGTTTTTTGTTTCCAAATCTGATATAAAGGTACATATTTTTATGTGTGGCCCGTGAGATTATGTTTTTCCGAAGTGGCCCGTAAAGTCATTTGGGTTGGACACCCCTGCTTTAAAACATTAAATATGATTGATTTTATCCCAATCTAAATGTGATATTAGTTTACTGCCAATAGACTGAGTAATAAAACGATTTTTTTGTAACAGAATTTCTAATGAACTGAAGGATTCACTTATGTAAAAAAAGTTCACCCTTTTTAAATATCATTTTGTTGTACATGTGTCTTTCTATTGATAAATACACAAATTATTAGTGAATGAGTAGAAGCATTTTTTTTTCATTAACATCTCATTGTTTTGATGTAATGCAATTAAGTATCTAATGTAAGTAGAATTTTATCAAACCTTGACCAATTATTTCTAGAACTAACATTCTATAAATGAATTTTGATAATGTTTGTACTAGAAATTAAAATTGAAACCTCTAAAATACTTATAAATGAATCCACAAGTAGTATTCGTAATTATCAAACTTTTTGTCTTTGTTGTGTAATTTTTAAAAATATATTACAAAATGTATGTTTATACTATTCACTGATTGGAAGTTTGTATTGTAGAGAATAATACACTTGCAAATAGTTGTATTAAAATGCAAAGTGGAAAATTAATTAATGTATGCTTCCATTTTAATTTTAGTGCCAAAAAAATTTGTTGTGCTTATTTTTAATTCAATTTTTATTTATAAAGTAAATTTGTTGAAATATAGAATCTCAAGAAAAAAGGTTTTTTATGTAGAAATATTTGCGTATTGTATGTATATACAGAGATTGGATTTCTAGTAATAAAAAGAATTCTGATTAAAGTATTTTTTCTGATCTAGTATCAAAAAGGTTCAAATAGTTGTAATTAAATTAATTATGAAATCGATTTTTTTTAAAAAAAAGATTAACTGTACTGAATGTTAGGAAATTGGTCTTTGTATAAATTAAACTTGTCCACCCAAGAGTCACTTGTACTTTAAGACAGCTATGAATGTGTTGAAACAAAAAACATCCAAACTAACATATTAGTAATATTAACACTATGAATTTAAAATAATTTAAACAATTCATAAAATCTTTCTCATATAATTCTTTTCAATTATTTTATGGTTGTAACAGACAAAATGGTATGTATATAAAAAAAATTGCTGTCTATGATAGTATTACTTCCATGTAACACACAGTGTGTACTAAATTCTTGCTTTTTCTAAATGTTTGTAAAAAGACCTTACATGCCGTAAAATTTAATGCAAGCGTAACTAAGCCGAATTGGAATACCAAATTCTTTCCAACAATATTTTTTTTTAAATTATTAAAACAGGTTCTGTTGTGAAATTTACTTATGTAGCAGCAAACCGAATAACAAAAATAATAATTACAGGTGTAAAAAAAAATGTCCCGGATATCATTTGCCTTATAAATGTCTTTCTAAAATCTCATCACTATAGCCAGATGAATTAATGAAACAAGAAAATCTATAGTAAAAGGTTTGGATAGTAGATGCTAATATTAAATTTTATACTATGGTGATAAACAAAAATATGGATGTCGACAAATTTATTGGAGATATTGATAAAAATTATGTCATTAAATAACGTCTGAATCAGGAGTTATATGTGAAAAATATGTTAAAGGGATTTTTTTCCATTCAGTTTGAATATATCTGCTGAGGCCAATAATAGGATTAAAAAAGATGAATTTTTAAAGTAATTTTAAGAAAACAATACAAGAGTGCATCCCCACTATGTAATATATTAAAATTTTTGTGCAAAAGCATTTTTATACATAGATTATATGCAGATTGTTACCTCTGATGTAAATTTGATAAAGGTGAGATTACAGAAATTTATGGATTCTGACTGGAAACTTTTTTTCTAACTAGGATGTTCTAGTTGAGGTAAAATGTTGCAACAGATTTTATGATTTGTAAAAGGAAATTGTTAATGAAGGAGTTGAAAAAATAAGTTGTACCTAAACTTCTCAATAAGAACTAGCTAATAGGTATTTTAGCTCCTTATTTAAATTAGTTAAACATGTCTTTGAGATAAAAAGCAACTTATAAATATTTCAACAAAACAAAATTAAAATTATATAGCAATTTTAAATTTATTAAAAACAATTATATATTTTTCCATACTGCCTAAACATGGTTCTGTGAATAAAATATATGCAGCTTTGCTTTTCAATTTTATACAGGAACTCATGGTGAAATTTTGAGATTTATTTAAAAATTACCTATTTTTGATAATTTATGATTTAATTTTCAGTACATTTAAATATACAACTTGCCAGTTTTGAAACAGAATTCATATAGTCATAATCCATTGTTCAACTTTAAAAAGTCGTATGCATGGGGGGGGGGGGGGGGGG
>BMAV01018349.1:87900-120155 GCA_019973955.1 Trichonephila inaurata madagascariensis | reverse complement strand
AAAAAAAAAAAGAAAAATGTCTCCTTTACAACTGTGCCTGAATTTATTATTTTGCTATTTTTAAGTAACTGTTTATAAATGAACACATGAAAAATAATAAGAACTAAAGTATCTGAGTATTTTGAATATTATTCAATGTCAAATTTATCAGTAATTTCAAATAGTGTTTTTTCTATTTCATATTAAAAATTAGAAGAATTGATAGTTTAAATTACTAACAAATATGTTATTTACTTTTTGTTGCTTATTAACTATCATTAATATTGGTAGTCCAGAATAATGCATATTCATCCAATGTGAAGAAAGCCAAGAGCGGTATGTATGTGGTGTAATATTAAAATTAATTGATACTACTTGTGCAAGTTTGAATTCATATCCTGCTTTTCAATTTCTTTTCCAAATGGGCTGCATTTTAGCACACAAGCCTTTGCAGACACGAGTCCCCCTAAGTGCGAGATCCATTTCAATCGTGGCACCATCCAGTGGTGGCTTTAGCTACCAAATTTTTAACACTCAATATATTGTTTATTAAATTAAAAAATAGTAAAACAATATTTTCGCATATAATATTTTCTTTTAATCTTATACAATATTTAATTAAGAAAATTGTTTTATTCAGATGGTTGTCCATATCTTCCTAGTGTATTGGTAACTAAAATGGCAAAATCCACAAAAGATGTAACAGACGATCTCAATCTTTTTATATCCCTTGATGAAATTTTGCTGAAAGAATAAAATGCAAAATTAATTTCTTAATCAAATATACTGTTTAATGCTAATAAAAGGAAAGAACCAATTCAACAAATAATTTGTTACAGGCTTTTTATTTCATGTTCAATGATCTGATGTGAAAATCAGTCTTAAAAACTACTGAAAATAGATGTCAATTAGCAATAAATTAAAAATACATCTCTGTGATCTAGTAACTTACTTTCAACCAATTCAATATAACTATTAAGTGTCACCTATTTAAACTTGATTATTTATAAATTTTAACATGCTGAAGACTACAATATTCACAAAAAATGAGATAATTTTTAAAACATTCAAACATTTTTAATGTACCAGTTGATGCCTAAATATGTTTTAATAAAAGCGAAATTTGCAAATTTTGTGACCATTTTTCTAATAAGTACAAGTGTTACACAGAGTAATTCAGCATGATTGGGCAGTTGATTAATTATTAATGCTACACTTTAAAGCAACATGAGGTTTATTATAACTTAGAAGACTGGTCAAGTGATGACAACACCCGAGTTGGCACCCTACCCTCCTAATTTCCACATTACTTCAACATGAGGACCTTGGGCCTTAACAAATTTAATGTGCATGAGCTCCTCTACACCAGGAGTCTGCAACCTATGGCAGGTGGAGCTATTCTCTGTGACACTCTACAAAATTCTGAGATGAAGTTAAATCTCTTCGTCTCTCCTCTCTATGCCTCATGCATAAAGATTTTTTCTTACTTTCAATTCTTTGCCTTAAAACAATTCTGCTGAATATGCATGCATACAGTTTGTGTGATTCATATAAAAGAAAAACATCCTCTGTTTAAATGTGACTTATTCTTAGAATTAAATATTCTTTTCAAATCAAAATGATTGTGTAATACTAGTAAAATGAAACATCACTCATTGCTGCATCATGAAAAAAAATCTTCAGAGTTATTGAAACCAAAATTTACGGAATTATGAAAAGATTTGGAAGATAACTATCGATTACTCGATAGCTATTTTAAATTGCTGGGTTGATTTAATTGTTTGAAGAAAACTGAATGTGTTTTCTGCGTTCAGTTCTACCTATATATGTGAATACTTTTTTTTTTCATATGAAGTATACTTTGTAACCACAAAGAAGCTGTTTAACAGCTGAATGTTCAGAACCAAGTGTCAAATTGAAAGCCACACGTTACACCCCTGATATTGCGATATCAAGTAGAGCTTTGCAGAAATAGGGTTTGCATTAAAATTTTAATTTTTCATTTCACTATATAGGAGAGGAACACTTATACTTTATGTTTATTTGAATTATTTTATGTTTATGATAATTACATAGTATATGTACAATTTAAATTTTTTTTTATATTGAAGGAATAGTTATATTTTATGTTACTTATTTTTGTGTCAATAAATATCTTTAAATGATGCATAATAAAATTCTAAATCTGTATTTTTGACCTCTATTCCTAAACTTTGGAAATTTAATTATTTCAAATATTTCCTACAGCATGGCACTCTGAATTATATTGGTTTGGCTCACCACAGCTATAAGGTTGCTGACCCTGCTCTACATGGTGGGCCTTTAACAGCAAGACTTGATAAAAATAACAATGGCAAGAAATTTAAAACCCTGATGACACAATAATTCAGTTAACAATACTGGGAATGAAAAAATACCAAGCATTTTATATAGAAACAAATACTATTAAAACTTGAAAAAAGCACTCACAATGATCAAAATAAACATTATCAAAGGTACTTTTCCGTTAGCCGAGCGCAAGCGAAAAATCGCCAAATAATGCAGAATTCCGCCAAATTTCTTACAACCATAAGGGGAATGTTCGTTTGGAGTTATGAGCTCTATTCTCTGAATTCATTCAAAACAAAGCACATTTTCCTTTCTTCCATCGTAATTTTTGTATAGAAAAATGTGATGAAAATTATTCGCTGAATTTATGTGGAGACGAGGAGTAAACGATCCATTTGAGCAAATTCTCAAGGACATCACCGTATTTAGGAAAAACCAATAATTTTAAGCATTCTTTTTGGGTAAAACTGTTTTGTTTACAATTCATGAATATTTGTTTATAGTTGCTTGTTTTGCTTACTATTAATCAATATTTGTTTTCGACTTTTATACCGATGACTGTTTTGTTATTCGCTTCGCTTGGCTCGCGTTTAGTTCACAATTGGCGACATTTGCGCCCGGCTAACGGAAAAGTGCCGAGAAAAAATATAAAGAAATTTCGTGTAACTTAAAACAGAAAAAAAATGATATATATATGCACATATTGATTGCTCAAAAAGTTTTTTTTTTTTTGAAGATTAAGGACGATTTTTTATAGTGCATAAATATTTTCCATTTTGGTATGATACCTTTTGCCATATTTCTGTGGTTGTAGCATGATTTCACACTTTAACTACAAGTAATACTGATATTTGCTGGCAAAAAACTGATCCAAATAATTTTGAATGTCCTCATCTGAAGTAAAGTTTTTGCCATCTAAAAAAATGTGTAGACCAGGAGGACAAGTAATTGTAGGATAGATTCGAACCGGGCACCTTCCGTTCCGAACGCCAGTACTTTATCGATCACGCCAAAGCGATCATTTTCGCGTGATGTCTAAGTACTGGTTTATTTAGATACCGCTACATAATAATCCCAAGATGCCACAGCTGGAGAATATGATGGGTTTATAATACACCCCGTGTACAAACTGAAAAATTTTGGTGAGTTACCAAACTCTTGCATGAGGTCTTATATTATTTTAGTGGAACACATTACTTTTTCTATTGATCGATTCTGGTCTTTTCTTTTGATTGAATCCTTCAGTTTTTCCAGTTGATGATCATACATTTCAGAAATTATTGTAGATTTGTGGGTAGAGGCCTCCCTTCCCCTTCACAAAAAAAATGTTCCTCTAAAAATTCCACCAAACAGATAGAATATCGTTGGGTGGATGACTAGCTCTTATGAGCTATAACCTCACAATGATAGGATTTTGAGTGACTGTAACGTATTAACTCTTGCCCTTTGTTAATTTAAAATACTTGAAAGTTAAAATAAGGAGAATAAGAATTTATAAAAATTAAAATAATAAAATGCATTGTGCAAGAAAAATAGCTTCAAAAATGGAGCAAGCACCGAAAATGAAAGAAAAAGTTTGATCTTGGGTGGGCGAGGCCTGATCAATGGGAATGCAGCTTAGATCTCGGTCGTTGAGAATGATAGAAACATTGAATGATATAAAAAAAAAAAAATCAGACAGTTTTAAAAGCTAATAAAAAATAAATACTTAAAGGAAAAATAGAGAAGAATATGAAAAATGAGAATAATCTGGCTAAATAATGAAGAGAAAAAGTGAGCTCCTGGGAATCGAATCTGGAGCAATGCATTAGAAGATGGTTAAACAGACAGAATCATTTTTTCTCTTTTTTAAAAGAATATTGGTTTTTGAAGTGCTTTTAGCCAGCTCATCTTTTTTACTCTATGATCTTTTATGTTTAACACACACACACACACATATATATGTAATAATTTAAATCGATATCTATTCATATTTCAAATTTTCTTTATTTATAGCATCTAATTCATAAATCCTAATACCCTATTTTGAAAGAATGTCTTAATTTATCTTTTTCTAAAGCATTAAAAACATTATGTTGATATATTTACTACTGATTCTTTAGACCTTGAATTTTTGATAGATTTAAGGGTGATTCCAAGAAATACAAGAACATTAATGGTTTTCATGTACCTTACTAATAGGGATTTAATATTCTCTAAACAATGATGTCATTTCTATAAATAACTAATTATTCTCTTTGCCTAAACACGTGACTGTATTTTTTATAATGCATTTTTTTCTGTTCTTCTGTGTGAATAAAAACTTGATATTTTAATAATTCCCTCTTATATATTTTGGCAAATTACAAAAAGTATGCTCAAATAAATGATGTGATCAGGATCAAGTCTTTCTATTTTTTCGCCCTTGACCACTTTATCACTAAAAACTGTAATAAAATGTAAACTGTTTGCGAGCAAATATATATATATATGAATAAACTATAAATGAAACAAATTACATGGAAAACTATTTACATAATCAAAAGTAAAAAAAATTCTCACAATATACTAGAAACAAGGAAAGATACATATGACAATTTGGAGTAAAATTTTATCTATCAAATGCATGCCTATTTGTAGACTATTGTTTATCTTGTACAGAATACAAAATTTGATTGATATTCTTGGTATATCGGTTGATATTTAATACAATGAATTTGAGTATATTAGTATATAGTGTGTGAATTAGATCTTTCACAATTTCTCGTCCAGAAAACAAAGACAAGCTGTACTTCTGTATTGTACTTTTGTCCTTTGTTACTTCTAAATTCTACTTTTGTTATTTGTTACTTCTGTATTAATACAAAATGTCTTTTTAAAATGTCTGTAGAAGTAATATTTCACTGATATGATTACAAATTTACTTTCATTTTGTAGTGTATAAACTAAAGATTCAAAATGTAAACATCTTAAAAAACTTTTAAAAAATACCTCAAAACATTTTTAAGTTTTGTCCTTGACCCTGTGAATACACATACTAAATAACTATAATCAGATGTATAATCATTGTTAAGATGTAATACTATTTGTGATATATATATGAATTGACAAAAATATGAATTATAAACTAGGTAATAATTAGTATTATGCAACTACTTAATACTTACACAATCAGGAAATTATCTCTAACTGATAATTCTTTTACGACATTGCCTCTGGCAGGCTCTTTATCTATTCGTAAGCTATTGTATGCAATGTTAGCATGACTGCTAGAATAAAAAGGTAATTCTAAAGTTCTGGTAAATAATTAAGAATAAACCTTGTTTTTCGAAAATTCTATTTAGATAAATAACATACTTAAACTTATGTACAGTTTCATTAATTCTCTTTTCTAAATTTTGTTTATACAAATATATTATATAATGGTGGTTTAGAAGGATGCATATGCCCACATATATATATATATATTCATTTTACTTTTCAACTCATTTAGTTATTTTAAAATCATTGACTTTACTGAAATATCAATGAACATTGTAACATTAAAAACAATCTGCTCAAATTTAGATATATACCAGTCAAAAACATCAAATATGGAAAATTTAAAGCTTTTCTTTTTGTGGCTTAAAAATGAAGCACCTACAAAAAGCTTGAATTATACTGTTACATTTATAGTAATATTCTGTAGCATAAGTCAAAACTTTTATATTCGTTTAAACAAAAAGAAAAATTTATTTAAGAATATAAAAATAATTTTTTTTTAATTTTAAAAAGTAAAGCATATTAAATTAACTTCAAAAACATATATAACTTTAATTGTAAAAGCAGACTATTATTATTTTTTTAATATTAACAATTCTTGACCTATTTACTACAGTTAAACTGTTTTTAAAAGAATCTAAGAGCAAAAATCTGTTAAATAATTACATATTATACCAACCTAATTGGCAACATTATATGAAAGGAAGCACATGGTTGCCAATTCAATGCATACGACACATGAAAAATCAGGGTTGCCAACTTGGAGAGTTATCTTGAATATTGGCATTGTTGCTATAGTACGTAAGTAACATTCTAATTTCTAGTTGAAGCAAGTTCATAAACTTTAAGTTGTTTTGCTTCAAAATAGTGGTTTAGCTTTTTAAAAAAATGTTTTCATCAACAGGTGAAATAAAAAGGGCATTAAGTGCTATCTATTTTTAGAAACTATCTACATTAAATCTTTAGTTCTATTCATTCCAAACATAATATGCAATGTAATTACCCCCTGGCTTTCTAATCAAGGGGAAAAAACAATCGCAAATATCTATATTCCCTTTTAGCACCTTATTTTAATGATGGTTATAAATATCGGTTGGGATTTATGAGAAAATTATTTCTATGGAAATGAAAAACTCAATATACCAACAAATATTTTGATAATATTTTAAACAATATTTCAATGGCAGATTTTACTGGAATGGAAATATGCTATATACTAGTTTTTTTATAAAGATTTCTTGAAAATGGATCAAATTTTTTAAAGTACACGTAACCTAATTTTTTTATTACAAAATAAAAAGGATCCTTGACAGAGAGCTAGAAATTTCAATCTGTAACCTAAATAACAGATCTGAGAGTTATAAACTTTTTTTTTTCAAAGGATACACTACAGAAACATCCGCTTTGTCTATTTTCACAGATACCATGTCCTCCGCAAATTCTTCCGAAGTAGAAAGCTGATCTCCTCTTTCCATGATTTAATTGTATAAGGTTTATTTCAAAGTTATTTTGAACAATAAAAGTATATAAAAATCTTGACTCGTTCTCTCAGCATGTGATTTCCACTTTGCTTACACTTGATCAATCATAACACAACAACAAATTTGATTGTTTGATTGAATTTGAATATTCATAAGATCATTTAAAAGAAAAGAAAATACTGTTATAACATGTTAAAATCCTGCTAATGAACTCGTGAGATTTAATACAGAAATTTTAAAGTGTAGACAGTACAGAGAAACAAACCCAGAAAAAAAAGTAGATTTTTTTTTCTTTTGTTCAACTGTCAGATTATCAATACTTGGAAAACCGATTTTAGTGATCTGAAACCGAAGCTTTTACTGTCTAACACAGGATTGTTTTGGTTTATCCTATTCGTAAATAAGGCCGTTTTCGTTGTACTTGCAATTGTGTGTGTGATATTACGTTTGTTTGTTTTTAAGTGCCCGTAACTATTATGAAGAAATCATGGTTCATTAATGATTTATTGTTCGTTAAAGTCTGTGGAGGCTGGAAATTCTCGCTCTGCTGTGGTGTGAATAAAAATAGTGTAGTACCAATTTAGATGTCGAACTCGTCATTTAAAAACATGGATTTCTTACTATATTACATGCAGCGGTTGCTTAGTTTAGATAGCGGATTTTGAGTGGGACTGAAATAAGTAAAAAAGTGTTCAAGAAATGCGATTTTAGGGGAAAGTTCCATTTGTTGCTCCGTATATGTGACACTATCAAACAAAAAGTATTCATCATATTTGTCAGCCTAAGATTGTTTCTGTACATATTATAATGTCGGAGAACAGATTCATGCAGAGATTAAAAAAATATAAATTGTTCTTTTGTGTGGTTGCTTATGCTTTTTATTTATATATATATATTGATGGATTTATACCGCAAAAGGAGAATACGTCATATTTTATGGCATTGAATAATTCTTTTAGGAATAACTGCATAAGTATTATGAAAGATTCTGATTTTTGTGAAAAAACTAAAGTTGATTCCGCTAGATCAAGGTATTATGAACGAACAGTAATAATATTAATTGATGCATTTAGGGCAGACTTTATGCCATCAATTTTATCGAATCCTCAATTTAACACCTCAATGCCATTTACTGAAGCAATGATCAAAAGTAAAACTGCTGTACCATTCATTAATAAAGTACATTCACCTACTGTGACTATGCCAAGAATTATAACATTTAACACTGGAGATATTTCTAATTTTATGGATACATTCACAAACTTGGATGCTACAGAATTGAGGAAAGACAATTTGCTACACCAAGCTCATTTACATAACTTGAAATCTGTATTTTATGGGGATGAAACATGGTTAAAACTTTTTCCAGATCTATTTATTAGAAGTGAAGGAACTCATTCATTTTTTGTCTCTGATTATCAAGAAGTAGATACTAACGTTACTAGACATTTAGACTTAGAATTTTCAAAGAAAGACTGGGATATCATGATTTTACATTATTTAGGAGTTGATCATATTGGGCATGCATTTGGGCCTTATTCAAATCTTTTGCCTTCTAAACTAAAAGAGATGGATGAAGTAATACAGTTAGTATATAATAATTTGAAAAATAAATCAGAAATGCAATCTTTGATTGTTATTTGTGGTGATCATGGTATGACTAGTGGAGGAAATCATGGTGGCATAACAGAAAGTGAACTTCTTACTCCGCTTATTTTTATAAGTACAAATCCTTCAGATTTTCAAACAAAAGATAATATTAAAAAGATTGATCAAGTTGATTTTGCACCAACAATGAGCACTTTACTTTCTATACCAATACCTACTAATAGTTATGGAAATATAATACCAGATGTACTTCATTTCAGTGGCTTAACTCCTCAACAAATTTTAGATGCTGCCAATGTTAATTTTTGGCAACTTATTCTGGTTCATAAATCAATTTTTTATGCTAAATCAGATATTTATATTAAACGTTTAAGAAACATTGTCATGAATCATTCTGAGTTATATTATAATATTAGTAAAGGCTCTAATGTTTCATATGATAACTATGAATTCATTTTAAGATTGTACATGAATTTATTATCTGATATGAAACAAGATCTTCTTGCTTGTGTAACAGGTTATGATGAATTTCAAATCATAATGGCTCTTATTGCTATGTGGGTATCTCTCTTATGTGCTATAATTAGTCATCTTGTTGTTGATAAGGAAAATGTCTTTTACAATCTTTATCTTAACTTCAAATCATCAAATGATATTAAGATTCGTATTTGTACTGTATTTTCAGTAATTGGGATCTTTTGTTTGACAGACATTACAAATATTTTTCAAACATATGCTATATTTTATGGGATTATTATCATATTTTATTTAAGTTACTGGGCTCTCAGATTTTTATTTGAAGACTTAAATATGACATATATGGAGAAAAGTAGTTTTTCCCTTTTTGCTATTCATATAATAAGTTTATTCTCATCAAGTTATATAGAAGAAGAACATCAAACATGGTATTTTATTTTATCTACTGTATTGATCTTGTATATAAGTAAATGTATATTTTCTATATTCAATTTATATATCAAACTGAATAAAAAAAAAGTAGTAAAATCAAATTTATGGCATATTCTACGTTTCAATAGAGATTTTGATAATGTTGTATTCCTGGTTTTTATTTTAATGTTGCATCGTACCTTAAGAAATTGGAACCAAACAGGTGATAAATGGAAACACTTAACAGATATTTTTGACTGGCTTAAGAAGGAGGAAAACTCTTTATATTCTTCTATATTGGTGGCTGTTTCTTTAATGATTATAGTTTTTTACCTTAAAGCAAAACAAAATACTTTTACATATTATGCTAACTGTTTAGGTGTGTTCTGTATATATGTGTACAAGTGTCATGAGAAATATTTATCTGTGATTTGTAAAGAAATTAACATAGATATCATACTCTTCCCATGGTTTTTATATAGTCTTACTGTACTAATTATCATTTCTACATTTTTTGTGACAAAAAAATTTGAATATCAAAAAAGAGGTAGAATATTAATAATCAACTTCATTACTGCTTGGATATTATTTACAGGACTAATAGGACGAACATATAACATTCCTATAACTACAATAATCCTTTTACAAGAATTTTATCTCTCAAAAGTATTATGGAAAGCTGATTATACTCTTAGATTAAATGTTTCATGCTACTTAATTATGGCAATGTGCTCATTCTTTTACCAAGGTAATTCCAATAGTCTTTCAACAATTGATGTATATAGTGGATATACTGGACTCTTATCATATCATCCATTTTTAGTGGGGTTTTTGATCTTTTGCAATACCTACAATAATATTGTGCTATGGTTAGTTTTAATGATTTATCGAATGTTAAGTAAATTTAATTCTCCAGTTTTTCAAAAGATAATTCATAGTTTCCAAACATTTGTGATTTATAGACTTTTTGTTTTGGCTGTGTATTGTATTGTTATGTTTTTTATGAGATACCACTTATTTATTTTTTCAGTATTTATGCCCAAATTATTTTGTGAAATTTGTCATACAACTTTGTTTATTATTTTTATCTTAATCTTTATAGGATTAAATATGCTAAGTGATAAATTTTTTAATTGAAAGAAAAAAAATAGTAGAAAAGCATTTTATATGATTTACCGTAAAACCCGCCATATAACGCACACCCATACATTCAAGCTACATTTTTTAGTTTTTAGGTATATTAGCCACATTATGTGCACCTCTTTTTTTACGAAGGATCCTGAAATGTATGTTTGCAATGCTCTTATGTTTTGAAGTCATTTATTCCAGTTATTACCTAGGCTTTTGAAAAAATAGTATACTTCTAGAACTACAACTTTTTTAAGTTCACAAGGTATATCATATCTTTAAAATAAACATTGAATATACAATGAATATGTTGAAGTCTAATTTTTTTG
Organism: Trichonephila inaurata madagascariensis; assembly: GCA_019973955.1. NCBI lineage: Eukaryota > Metazoa > Arthropoda > Arachnida > Araneae > Nephilidae > Trichonephila > Trichonephila inaurata. The sequence continues at coordinate 109,174 of BMAV01018349.1, read as the reverse complement.
ATGTTCATTTCTTTTTATTATTATTATTTTTAAAACTATCATTTTTATACTTGATGTATAATTTGTACACCAGTAAATTTCAATCTTATTTTTTTGGGTTAAAAGTATGTGCATTAAGTAGTATACAGTGATTGCATAAAAACTGTAAAAATATCTTTTCTTTCCATACACTAAAAGAATTTACTGTAAATCTAAATATTATCTAATGCACAAACAATGTCTGTGATCTGTGGAAACTTTAATATTTATCTAATTTTTATATGTAATTTTTTTATTTCAGATATTCACTATTTTTACTAACATGTCTATTTATCTTTTATAATCATGCTAATTATTTATTTACCATTGTTATTTATCATTTACTGTCCTCATTCAATACTTTTTATCGAAAATATACAGTGGAGTATATGTTCTTATAATTCTTGTGGTTTTAGTATAAATTATAAGAATTGTATCTTTCTAAGCTATGAACTTTATAAATGATTAATTTATTATATTTCTATTGAATAAATCTGGAAATACTGTTTCTCTGATAATTTTTTTAAACAGTTTATTCAGTTGTTTTGGATTTATTATACCATATACTGAATTGCATTTTGATCAAAATCTAGTTTGAAAAACCCACATACTAAAGAGCTTAATTCAGTGCTTCTCAAACTTTCAATGTTTGCAACCCAATATTCAATTATAATTTGCATCGCGCCCCCCTCCATACAATAACGATGTATCAAATTCAATAATGCTATAATTGATGCTAAACCTACAATACGACTTTAACCCCTTAAATACCCCCCACATATATAAATGCCTCACTCAGCCAGTGGCGAAGGATTTACTTATTTTAGAGGATTTTTGATTATTTATTCCTTTTCTACCTCCCTCAATACACCACATACCCTTACCTATGTGCTAAACAGTGGCATTGCGAAATGAATCGTGTAATTTTTAATCAGTATTTAAGGGATTAATTATAAACAGTACAAAAATTATCAAGATAAGCATTAAAGTTGGCATATAATTTTATATAACAAATCCATGGGATCACTGTTAATTATTAAACTTGTCCTTAACTTAGTATTGTTAAATTTATTATAAAATAGTTTGTGCAGTCAGTACTGATACATTTATAAGTGTATTAGTGTAAATGAGTATTTTATTTTTTGTTATGACAGAATGTATTTATTTGTTTACTTTCAGTAAGTAAATAATTATTTAAAATAATCTTTTGTTTTCGACTTTTCAATATGCTCGCACCCCCTTGTAGGGTTATCATGCCCTCCTAGGGGGACACGCCCCACAGTTTGAGAAACACTGGCTTTATTATATCTAAATTAATTTTACCCTCAGTGTGAAATGTACAGCACAAAAAGCAGTAGCCCAAAGCAGATGAATTTTAATTAAATTAATTTTCTGTGATCATCATTAAGCACCACAAAGCTCAACCAAACTTAGACTACATTTTCACTTAAAAAAATGAATTTCTGCGATTATAAAATATAAATCTATATTCTTTAAAATTTAGAAATATTTTATAAATGCTCTATTTTTTTTCTTTGAATGGGTAAATTTAAAAAAAAATCCATTTATATATATATATAGTATTATATTATTTGAAATGAAATATTAAACCTCTTTTCTTTAAAAAGAATATATTCAAAAAAAAAATAAATAAATAAGTACTATAAAATAAAATTTATTTCTGTCTGAAGGATAATGAAGTCAGAATATTTTTATATTTGAAGAAATTTTAAGCCCTATTCATTTTATTTGGAAAAAAGGCCATGATTCTGATCTTTTTTTTTTCTCAATGTACATATTTGTATCAAGATGAGATTAGTCATATGTTGAATGTGCAATCTTGAATTAAAAAATACACAAATGATAGATCATTATTTGAAAAATTCAGACTGACAGATATTCAGTGGGAAACTACATTTTTTCAACAAAAAATTTTAAGGAAAAAGTAAGAAAGTTTAAATTTTGTTTCAAAAAAAAATACACTTTTTCATAATCATCAGCATTGTCATAACAGAAAGGCTGTTGTAATATTGTGGAAATTGTCAACATAATAAAAAAAATTATTACAAAAATTAAATTTACTTTGAGTAATTAGATTTGAATTATCTCATAAGATAGGGACAATTAATAATTCAATTTAAAAAATGCTGGATTTTTGTGTATGTGTGTTATAAAAAAAACTGGAAATGTTTTCAAATTCTGTGAACAGTGATCAGGAGTTTTCTAGAACAAACTATTATTATTACTATCCCCCCCCCTTCCCATTTACTTTAGATTCACGAGTTTTAGTTAATACAATAAGTATTTTTTAGTCAACTTATCCTTTTATCTATCTCATTAGCAATGAAATGCTTTTGTTTACGTATTATCATAGCTATAGTAAAGCTCAGCAACTGTTTTACAATAAAAGAATTATAATTTCTAAAGTAAATACAATGTTACCATTAATGTACAGATTACTCAGCTAATCTACAAATTAACTGATTTGCTCCATTATAGTGCAGAATCAAGACTTTACCACATTTTAACTGCATAATCTTGCCATTAGCATTTCCCATATTATTAAAGTTAAAAAATTTCTCTCATTTCCTTTCTGTTAGTAATTTTGATCAAAAACATTGACTCATTCCAGAATAATTTATCCTTACCATTTAAAAACAAAGTAGCAGAGACAGTAAATGTATTCTATAAAAGACTCCTTGAATTAATTTATAATAAATTTAAGTATAAATAACTTAATCTGTGTAGATTATCAAGGTGTGATACGCACGCTAACAAATTCTGCACTTTTGTGGTACAATATATATCTGATTTTTTTCCTTTTACTTGAAAAGTGCTAAAAATCAGACCTCACAAAAATGCAGGACAAAGCAAATGACCTCACATAGTAGAACGCTTTTTTTCAGTTTATTACATATGGAAGAAAATATTAAAATTAAGAAATGTAAGACTTTTTTTTATTAAAATATTTACACAACATTTAAGACAGAAAAAAAGATCATCATTTTGGATTCAAAAAATGTCATGGAAAATTGAAATTCAGTCAAAAAATTCAACCACTTCACCAAGTTCACGTTTTTTAGCTTCTTGATGTGCCCATCGATCTTCTGCTAACTTGGGTGTCAATTTCCATTTTTCATGATAAATTCTTTTCTTGCAATTCGGACATTTCTTTCCTCCTATTATAAATGCAAAAATTAAGAAATAAAGCTTTCAGAAAAATGTATTAAATTACCAATCATAAAAAACCTTTAAAAAGTTTTTTAATAAATAATAGATAGTGGGAAAAGATGCTTAATTTTGTAACAAAACCATTTATTCTTGGAAACATTTAAATATAAATCTTATGTAAACATTAAAAGAATCTTGAGCACACAAAATATTATTCTTCAAATGTCAGTAGCTCATAATATTAGTTCATGGGAAAAACTGATATAATTTATATTTACATATTTTCACTGAAAAAATACATACATATGATAAATGCTTAATTTCACGTCCAACATAGCCAATTATTAGCATTTTTATTCACCAGGAGCTGGTATCACTTTTTAGTGTGCCATCTTATAAGTGGATATCAATTGCCACAATGTAATTTTGACACCCAGTTTCCTCCTCAAAGGGAGGCACCTGAGCTCAAACAATGGAAAATTGAACTAGGAATTTAATTTTGCCATGAGCACCCAAGTCAAACAGGCACTCTAGGGATCTTTAACATGCTGCATAATCATACAACATGGACGCTGTTGATTTTTTGCATCTTGAGAATCCACCAATTTGGGCCAAGGTTGAACACGCAAACACCACCCCGCCAACCCAATTATTAGCATTTGCCCTGGACATTTAGAGGCATCTGTATAACAAAGCAATATTGTATTTTGATATGGATTCATTGAACTATTACAAACTGCTGAGGTAATTTACAGATGTACTATATAATGCAAATAATTCATCATAAATTTTTATATATTTCTTATGTTGCTTAAAGATTACCCATATTTGACAAATATAACCTCCTAGTACTATATTATGTTTACTTAAATATACATAGCCAAAACTATAATATTAGGGTTGCCTGGACTTTTTTTCTCCCCTTCCTATTTTTGATTACCTTGGAAAAATTGTCCAATGGAAGTTTGGAGAGATGGATGCAAAGCTCAGGTATTATCCTGTCCTCAGGTATTATCCTGATTATCAAGTATTATCCCCATATCTTGACTGAGGTGCAAAAATACAAGGTTTATTATTAAATTCAAGTTGCTTTAAAAAATGTCAAAAAAATCAAATCACAAATGAAAAAATAATAATCTATTTCAATATCCACAGAAAAGATAAAAAAAAATTGTAGGCTAATAATTCATTTAAGGCAATAAAATGCCCTTCATTGGATTTTCACAGAAGTCATATTAAAGAAAATCACATTTCTCAAAAAAAAAAAAAAAAAAAAAAAGAGAAAGAAGGGATAAAAATAGTTTTAGTTTCATTGAGTATGTTTCCTCTATCAAAGAGACTCGTAACTTTAAAAAAATTCATATTATTCAAAAGTACACATGTATATTATTTCAGCTTTAATCACCCATATTTTTTTCAGATTGTGCCAAGATTTAAAAGCGATAAAGATATTCCATATTAATTTCCTTGATAGTATTAAATAAAACATTTAAAATTGATACTTACTAACATACGGAGTAAAAACACAGTCATCAGATATTTTTTTTATTGATTAATTAAAAATTTATAGATAATAATCAAAGACTTTTACACAGCAAAACATGTGTATTTCCATTGCCTTAAGGTTATACAGTTCCTCCCACTACTCTATAGGTAGAAACATGAAAAATTATCAAATTTCAATTATTTTTTACAATTAAAGAGGATCATCCAGTGTATTTCTGTTCAAACAATTTATTTTCATTTAAAATATAAGAAGCCATTTTGTGATATGGATTAACTCCAAAGATTATTATTTTGTGTCACGAAACTTACTTTAATGAGCTAATAATGTTATGTTAGTGTATAATACACAACACACAACTGTAATCAATATTTAAAAGATTACATATATGTATACATATAAATCAAATGTTCTGAATGTGAAATTTTTTTTTATCTTGAATCTTCTATTTTTTTTAATATATAAAATGGTGTTTAACAAAAATTTAAGATTTCTTTCAAAAGTAAATTGCTTTGAAACCAATATATAGAACATTTTTCAAATAGACATAATTTGACTAAACACATACTTTAAACAAATACTTCAAAAATTTATTTTTAAAAAAATTACCATGAAATGGTGGTGTTTTCATATAGATATTTAAACATGCATTATGAAAAATATGCCCACAGTAAACTTTTTCAATATGTTTTTCATCACCTTCTTCTGTAATATTGTCCTAAACAAGAACAAAAGAAAGCTTATCTTAAAACTTTTTCCATCAACAACACAAATACATTTTGTTTTTTAAATTCTTTCAAAGAGAGCTTCAAAAGAATCTATACAAAATATACTTACTGCAGGATCTGCTGGAAAACATTTTTCTTTGCATAATTGGCAAAGTTCAGATGGATATCGTTTTACTTCATCAATAAGAAATTGTATTGTAGGCCATAGAGATGGTTTTGGTTCAAAAACTGGATCTCTGGGAATCGGAGATGAGAAAAGATATGATTACTATAATTTTTTATAACTACATTCATTAATACTGCTTTCTAACAATGTTTCTACTACTAAGCAGCATATTTTATTTTATAGATACAAAATTTATCTTTTATCAAAAATAATTACCAATGAAATGAAAGGTATATTTACATAGAGATGCTATATTCTAGAATACAAATTCTTATTTTAACAAGAGAAATACATATTTTTAAAACTATTAAAAATGGAAACATAGAAATATTTCACTGCATTTATAATAGTTTTTAATAAGTTTTATTCTAATAAATGCATCATAGACATTGTATATACAATTCTAATCATGAGTCTCAGATCAACAAATTATTTTTAATATTCTGTTCTTCGAAGTCATTTTTAAAATTTCAAGGGTAATTTTTTAAAAATCCCTATTAAGATTTTTCTAAAATATATATATATATATATTTCTTTACCTATGAACATGAATATAAATTTATTCAAATTTTGTGACAATCATTTGCATTTGAAAATATTTTTATTTTGATCTATAACAATGTTGAGTGAAGCTGATAATTAAAAGTAGAACTATTAATCTTAATTTATAAAATTGTTTATGCTTTTCTTTTAAACTTTTGAAAATAAATTTCAGAACATTTTCAGCTATTTACATAAATTCTGTTGAAAGAACCCAAAAAAAATTTTAAGAATTGCTATAACCATACTTTGGTTTTGGCTTTAATGGTTTTTGAACACACTGACGAGCTATTTCGGTTGCTTGCCCAGAAAACCATTTCTGAAAGTTTTTTGGATAATTACAATCAATTAGTTCAATCCTGTAAAGAAAAATCAATTTAAAAATATATATGAATTACAAGCATATGAAGACATCTAAGTGCAAAAAGAAAAAATAATCAACATTGAATTATTTATTATTTGAAATAAGATTTAAAATTATCATAATTACAATAACTAAAAAAGTTAACTGAAAAAGTATAAACATTCCACCTTGCTCAAAAGCTTTTTAACATCTTCAAATTACTTTGAAAAAAATTACATTTACTTGTTTTCAAAAAATAAATAATACTTTTTTCAATTTATATACTTAAAAAAAACCCTGAAATATGCTACCAAAATAACTAAACACATAAAAAACTGATGTACATATTAATATTATTATTCATACTTTCCATAGCTCTGATAAGCATTTTATTAATCTTACACAACTTTATAAACTAGAATTTGGTTGGAAAAGTCTCATTCACAACTGTTCTTTGCTGTTTGGGTATAGAATCCTATTTTTTTAAAAAAAATTTTACCTATTTTGTTTGAATCATATTCAACCTTTTTTTGACTTTCTTCATATTTCATGTTTTCTTCCTCTGGCTTCCAATTGTCTTCAATTATGTTTCTTCTATTGACATAACACTAGATGGGCCAAGGCCTTCTCAAGAGCCCTCTTACAGTCCGATCTCCACTTAGTGACAGTTCTTCAATTAGTTACTCTTAAAACTTTAAAATCGTCCCCAGCAGGTTTGGTAGGTTTGTTTTCATCCCCCATTCCCAATAGATTTGTAACTGAAAATTCTGTACATCAAGGATGAGGGCCCGCAAACCTCAAACAACTAATCTTAATGAATTTAATAGCATTTGCTTCCTTAAATAGCTTACATATATTCAGAATTATGTCAATTGTCTCCATAGAACATTCTCATTCACAGCACCAAAGATATATCAGAGAACTTTTCGATCAAAGATGGCTCGCTATTCAATCTGTGATTTAGTCCAAGTTTCAGATCCATAGGTAAGTATAGGTCTGATGATTGTTTTATATAGCATAATTTTTTTTTCCTTCTTATCTTGGCTTTAGGAAAACTTTTAACCCAGCAATAATACATCCTTTAATTTCAGCACTAATGTCGTTTAGAATGTTAATGTTTGAGCCTAAATAGGCAAAATTATCAACCACTTCAAACTTATAATTTTCAGTCTGCATATACTTAAAACCTACTGGAGTTTTAATAATCGGCATGTATTTAAATTAGTCTTCATGAATAATTAAATGCTACTTTTCATTCGACTTCTTAAGGGCTAGACATGCCTCTGAGAAAGCATTTTTAGTATGAGCAATGATTACTATATCATCAGCATCTGCAAGAAGTTGTACAGCCTTGGTAAAAATGGTACCCCAACTGTTAATGCCGGAGTTGCGAATAGCCCATTCTAGCACCAAATTAAAAAGGAGATAAACAAGAGCATCATCCTTTCTCACACAATTTCTGACATAGAAAACCTCTGTGAGGAATCATATGTTCAATTGATCGACAAGTGCTTGGAGAGCCTTGCTTCTGTAAAGGGATAAAACATTTAGCAGCCAAATCTCAAGTCCTTAACATGTTTCCTAAGTTGTCTCCGAGAGATCAGTCTGGTTTCTTGTTCCTTGGATTTCGAAACAGGGTGGAGTTGTCAGTCCCACGACCAACCTGGAGGACTAGGGTGTTTTTCTTCATCTAGTGTCTTTTCTACCTGTCCAGCTATGGTGACCCTACCAGTAGCTAAGCTGCCCCCAACATAGCTCTCTAAAATGTTTGATAGAATTTAAATCTGTGTAATTATATTTAAAGTAACTTACAGCAGTTATAAAGCCAAGCCCAGATACTTTTGGTTTGCAGCACGAATATATTTCGAAATGTTTCCCATGCCTATTTCTTGAATAAATCTTTTAAAATAATTTTTAGTAATATTTAGGTGAGCTACCTAATTAGTACCATTATTTTTTAATAAATGCAAAATTACCTAATCCTGAACATATATTCAGATATGAAAACAATTTCTTTGCTTTTCATTCCCAACCAATTGCATTAGATTAATATTATTTTTTCACTTCCAAACCTTTATTTGTGTATCAAAACTAAAATTATTATACAATTTTTTTTTTAATTTTTTTTTTTCAAAATATATTTTATTCCAATAAGATCTTATTTATAATGAGCCTTCCAAATGCAAATGTCGGACTTTGTTATTTTCTAAAAGAGCACCTATGTATGACCTATATATTCATTTCATATTTTCAAAAGAGAAAAAAAAATCTTGAATTGAATTCAATTAAATATCACAACATTTACTTATGTTTTTCAAGAATTTTTTTAAGAATACACAGCTTAACACATTAAAAAAAAAACTTCAAATAGACAACTTTTATTACTTTTAATTGGGTTTTTTTTCCTTAAAAAGCTTAATAACAAATAAAAAATTATATATTTTCTATATCTTAATCAATTTAACAACTTCAATTGTGGTTAATTGTTTTTCAAATGAATAGCAAAAGTAAAAAAAAAAAATTGTAATGTCACTAAACTTTTCAAAATATAAAAATCAACATTTATAAAACTCAACAAATAATATTTAAGATAGTATAACAACATTATGCTTTACACTCAAATTATTTTATTAGAATATAATAAATAAAATCATTTTGCTAAAAAGTTAATGGCAAACATTTTAGTTTAGTAACTAGCAAAACACTTTTTTAAAGTTAGATGCATTTGAAATTTTTTGTATATTACATAATATAAATTTCTTTTTGTAGAAATATTTTGCAGGGTTTTCTTTCACACTATCTAGCAATAAACCCAAAAAGTATACAAATTTATTTGCAAAACTACAATATCCTTAAAAATTCTTTTTCCAAAGTATTAAATTATTTTTATGGGTAGCAATTCATTTCACATTAAGCGTTTCCAATTGTTTCAAATAGATAAATATCTGAATTCTAATGTTTTAAAATCATTAAAATAAGAACTGTAACAAAAAATTAATTTAAGTAAATTGTGTTCATATTTTCTAAAAAATATTTTTTCATTTTTAAATATAAAATTTGTAACAAGAAATTATTTTCAAAAATAGCAATACTTTATCATAGTTCCTTTTGAACAAGATTCTAGTTAAATATTGCAAAAAGAAAAAGAAAAAAAAAGAAAGAAAATTTATGATTAACAAAATTTGTAAAATAAAATATATTATCTTCATTTAAAAGTTGGGAGGGGAAGTGAATAGACTTATTTTAGACATATTACTTAGTTGATACAATAGATTTATGCAAGAAAAACAAATCTATATTTAAAAAATATATATGTTTATTTATTCATTAACTGTTATTATATAATTCTATTTAAAATGAGGAAGCATATCTAAGCCCAACATAAATAACATTGTTTCTCAAAAGATTTTTAGAATATCAACTAAAACAGTAAGAAATTAAGTAATGCTTAACAGTAAGGAAGGAATAAATTTTCAACAGAAATAGGGAATCAATAAATAGAAAAGCATGAAAATAAACACTAACTGAACTTGCTCTTCAGGATAAACATCAGGAACAATAACCTTTGCTTTCAGAAAATACAGGCCTTGTGTGATGTGTAAAGAAAGAGATGATGTTTTTTGTTTCAATTTTAATTGATCAGCATCTGTGAGTGTACGTTTAATTAATGATACTTCTTCGCTGCAAACTGCAAGTGGATTTTCATCAATGAAGAGTCTCAAAAATTTGAGTAGCTTTAATATCTACAAATTAAAACAGAAAATAAATTCTATTTAAGTATATTTTTATTACAAAAAATATTTATTAAAACTCCTACAAATATTACATTGTTATTTTTTAAAATAATAAGTAAAACTTAGTAACAATATTGAGTTTATTTAACATACAAATATTTTTCTCTCTTTAAGCTGAAAATAATGTTCAAAAAGGTATACACATTTGAAATAATGTAACATGTATTAAAATTATTTGTTCATAAGTGTAACCAGAAATTTCATCTACTTTAAAAACAAATCTTATATAATGCGTTTAGTTTTCATTAAATACTTTAGCAAATAATATATTTTTTTAAACAAAGAACTTATGCTTTAAGTAAAAGAAACATAAATGTAGATAATCATAACATTATTTGAGCTTTTAAAAAATCATCTATCACAAAGAAATCAATCAATTTCACGTTGCATTAAATACAAAAATAATCTTTTTTAAAAAATTATCCATTTTTTCCCTAAATACGATATCTAAGGTATTGAACTCTTCAAAGTTTTCTAAAAATCAAAATTTGTTAGCTCTTTGGCGGCAATTTAGAAAAATTTTTATATTTTAGATAAATCTGAACTAATTAACTGCAAGTGTTCAGACATGTTCTCTAGCAAAATTTCACCGAAAAAATTTCCCGTTCAGCCCAGTTAGTAGGTTTTTGTCCTTGTCATTTTTAAACAATGCAAGGATAATTGTCACATGCGATGAAGCATTTTAGTTTGTGACAGTACCTTAGAATGGGCCGAAATCAAAGCAAAAGGAATCATCTTACAGGAAGGAATTTTGCATTGCTAAGTCTAATACTAGAAGAAGAAAAGAAAAAAACCACAAAGAAAATCGAAGTCCTAGCATTATAATTTTGGTGCCATTTTAGATTATTACATAAGCTTTGGATTATAATATGCAAATATATATTTATCCTCTGCTAAATTAAACTTTCTCGCCATAATAATCTGGAATCAAGGTCTTCTGAAATAGGAAGTAAAAACCTAGAAGATCCTACATAGAAGGAAAAAAAGAAAGTACTCAGAATCATCAAAAATACATGCATGTTTTATGTTAACCGATGTGTTTAAAGAACACAAGCTCTATTTATTTACATAACTTATCACCCACATGATTCCAACTTGAATTCTGAAACAAATACCAAAAATAAGAAAAATTACTGTAATAGAATGAAGGTCAACATTCTCCAGTCTCGAAATATTCAACTATCACAGACAGAAGACTAAATCTAGCGGTAAGAAAAAAAATGCTAATTAAATTTGCCATTTAAAAAGTCAAATATGACACACCCAGCCATGAGATATAGTTCATAAGGAATGCATATATGATGCGCCAGTCACAAAGACATTATCAACTGTTGTAAGAGAAAACTAAGCCAGAAAAAATTCTCATTTAGGTCTCAGTAGGATTTTTTTTAGTCAATATCAACTTATGAGAGAAGAGCTAAAGCAGTTATGAATTTAGCAGTTCTTATGCAAGTTATGTAATAACTTCTAAACAATGTACAAAATAAAAATTTAAAAAATATTACAATTAAAAAGCTAATTTTCCAGTAAAAAAAGCATTAATAAGATATTTCAAACAGAGACAATCTATTGTTATTTTATTTCTTAGAAAAATGCAAAAATATATTAAATTCTTTTTGGCACAAATTCAAATTTTCATTAATAAAGAATCTTTAAAAGTGTATTTTTCTTCATTTCACAGCTCTTTTTAATTATTATAAAAAATTCGTCTTTAAACAACCTTAAAAATCAAAACTCATTCCAATTACTGAAGACTATAAAAATTATTACTAAATGATAATCTCCAATGCAAGAAATCACTATATTTTTTAACCAGTTGAACTTTTCAAAAAATTATTTAGATTAGGTCTTTGTCAATTGTTAACAATCACTCAAATCAATTACATGTAAAGGAAAGGAGTAAATGGTTTAAGAACCCTTCAAAAATTATTAAATAGTTTCTTAAAAACATTGCTACCCTCTGCAATCCAATGAATAAAAATAGAAAATAAATCCTTTGTTACCTCTCTCCGAAGAAAAATTCTGAATATATCTCTAATTCAAATATAAAAATGTTTCTAAATTTTGTATTTGTCCGGATAAAAATGTTTCTAAAGGAATTCGTCAATATAAAATACGATTTTTTAAAAATATATTAACTATTTTAAATGTGTCAATCAAAAGGACAACAGAAAATATAGTTGAATTTTTCAGCCACCAACAAGGTTATTGTTTCAGCTACTAATAAACTGGTCAGCCAATATCTCTTCAATTTTGTTTATGCTACAATTCATGTTTGTTCTCTCAAACAATTAATTTACTTCAAAACTACATTTAACTAAAAATAAGTTTTATTAACATTTTGTTGGACTAAAGTATATACATATTGGGTTGGCATTTTAAATAGGCAGGTGATTTTTGTTGTAAATAAAAAAAACATCTGGCTAGTGAGTCATTAGGATTTTTTTGTTTGTTTGTTTTTTCAGCTGCTGTATAATATAAAAGGAGTCCTTTTTTACCGTTCATCATTTACTTGTAATATTTAAAGTGAAAAACATGTCAGTAGATAAAGTGCATCTACTACATTGCATTTTGTATGAATTCCAAAAAGGAAGCAACGCATCGGTCGCATGTAAAAATTTATGTGCGGTATTTGGAAAAGATATTGTAAATGTTCGTATTTGTCAAAGATGGTTTAACAAATTTCGTTCCGGGGATCTGAGCCTCCAAGAAAGTGATCAATCTGGACGACCATCCAAGATCAATAATGATGTTTTGCGATCCATGTTGGAAAATAATCCACATTTAACAAGTCAAGAGATTGCAGAAGAGTTTGGCATTCACCATACAACTGTTGGAGATCACATTAAATCTCTGGGGTTTGTGTTAAAGCAAAGTGTTTGGGTTCCACATGAATTAACGGAAAAGAATTTGTCTAATCATCACATCTGATTAGACACAATGTGGAGCCGTTTTTGGACAAGCTGATTATTGGAGATGAAAAGTGGATTCTTTACGAGAATATTAAGAGAAAAAAATCTTACTGCAAACCAGGAACATCATTAGCAACAGTTCCAAAACCAAGTATCCATCAACGAAAAGTACTGCTTTGTTTTTGGTGGAACAGGAAAGGTCCAGTGTACTACGAGTTGCTGAAACAAGGAAAACCCATCAAAGCGGATCTGTACTGCAATCAACTGGATAAATTGAATGCAGCTATCAAAGAAAAAAGGCCAGCATTAGCATGCAGAAGAGGAATAACCACGATAATGCTCGACCACATACTGCAATGGTGACATAACAAAAACTGAATACGTTAGGATGGTAAATCCTTGGTCACCCACCGTATTCACCTGACATTGCACCATCTGATTATTACCTGTTCGGATCTCTGCAAAATTATCTAACGGAAAAAAAATTCAAGTCTTTTGAAAGTGTTTCTAAGGCAGTTGCTGACTATTTTAACTCCAAGGACAAAAACTTCTACAAAATAGGAATTTATATGTTACCTGAAAGATGGCAACAAGTTGTAACAAATAATGGAGCATATATAATTGATTAATATTAAACACATATTTTTATAAAAGCATTCAAATATTTTCTTTAAGATACGACAGAACTTTCCCTCCAACCTGATATATATGTAGAGTTACTGCTATTGTAAGTTTAGGAGATATGGATGATAACATTTTTTTTTGCTAAAAACATTACCGTTTAATGACGAACAGTGGACACAGGACTACAAAATCAAGCATGAAAACATCAAAATGATTTGAATGACATTAAGATAGAACACTTCTGATTCTCAAAGGTGATTTCATAGTTCCTCATACAGTTCAAAATGGAATTCAGGTGGTAAGTGGCCTACGTGTCACTCCCCCTTCTATTCTCGCAGCAGCAAACTTGCTACCTTCTCGTCCCGTTTCTACTTACTAATTCTTCTTCTGTATCAGCAGCGGTAAACTTATGACCTTCTCATTCAGTTTCCACTAGCTAATTATCTCCCTCTCCTCTTGTTAGATTGCTGGTGGCTGCAGTTCCAGCATTCTCTATGGAAAATCCTCCATATATATATATATATATTCATATACATTTGTTTTTATTACATTAATATAATGTCTTAGTGACTAAAACTGTGTTCTTCACATAAAACAAATATGTTGTGGCTCAAATTTGTAGAGTGCCAACTCAGATATCAACCAAGTCATCTGTTTGTTTTTATACTTTTTAAAGTGGAATATCAGAGAATTTAAATATAAGACTTATCATTATTCAAAAACCTTTACCATCTTTGATATAGATATTATATATTATTTTTTAAACATACCTGTGGTTTCCCTAGCAGTTTTTTGCATTCTTCATCACAAATTTTAGTTAATCCATTTAAAAACTTATCACACAAAGTTTTACTCTTTAGTTCAACAATAAGAGGTTTCTGAGGATATAATTCAGGGAATTGCAAACATGCTGTCAACTGTTTATATTTTGTCCTCCTACAAATTAGACAATTCAGATTTTATGAAGTATTTTAAAAAATATGCCAATATTATATCAAGAAATTCAGATATTAAAGATAGATTACTCTTTAACTCAAAATTATCATACAATTTATCATTTCTTCATCTTGTTTTTCACAAAAATGAGCATAATAGTATGAGAAAAATTTATGATTTTTAATTAAAGGCATAAATTTAGAAATTGAAAAAAGGGAAATAATCTGTAAAATAACCTTAAAATTTTTTTCCCTTATATCTATAAAAAACTTTATTATAATTACACACATGCACATAAAAATATTTCAGTCTAATAAAAAATATATAAATGATTAATACAAATAAAAATTATCCAAATTAGAAGCAGAGTAAAAAATCTCATATATATATTTATTACAATTATTACTCAAGAGACAGAGAAAATGTAGAGCCAAACTTCACCATCAAATAAAAATGCCTTTTGCATAATAAATCAGAAGCTTGTTTAAGATTGAGTTCTTTACAGCAGTGATCCGCAACCCCCAGTCAGCGGACTGGTACTAGTCCATGGATCAAATAGTGCCAGGCCACCTAAAGAACATTAAACTATTGCCATTTCATTTAAAGTGGTGCATTTCTCTCAGATTTGCACAACTTTCCACGGAAATCACTTTATATTCCACATTAAATCACTTTTATCCATTTTCATTGTAATTTATTTTATTCTGAAGGCATATTTATATATAAATGTAGCTAAATTAAAATTGTTAAATCAAAACAATCTAAAATATAAACAATCAACGTGTCCCACCCTCAGCGGGCTGCAGTAAAATTATCAAACGTTGATCGGTCCGCAGTGATAAAAAAGTTGCAGAGCACTGCTTTACAGTATATGTCTGAAATACATGTGTATATAAATTACAAGATTATTTTAATCTTTTTCTTGACTTTCAAACAAAAATGTTGCTTTTAGAAGAATTCCTCTTGTGTTAATAAGATGCCTTCCTTCCACAATTACATTCGCAATTAAACAAACGTAGGACTTTTACCAGAACAATAAAACCTTTTTCTCTTGAAATTTTTATGTTTTTTTTTAACTAAGGTTAAAATCAATAATGACCTATTTTAATTTATTTAAAATAAAATGAGAAGTGAATCCTAGAAATTCTCACAAGAGCAACTGTCATAAAGTAAATATAATAAAAACATTCTTTTCCCAAAAATAAAATAAATAATAATATACTTTTCAACTGATGTAAAGAAAAGCATAATTTTAAAAAAATGTCTAATACTAACAAAAAGGAAATACAGTATATTTTGCCACATAACTCACCCTTTTCAAATAAAAAAATAAAATTGAAATCTATGGGTGTAAAACAGGATATAAAAATGATAAGAGTTAAAAATAGAAAAAAGCATAAGAAATTATATTTCTATATGTATTTAAAAGCTGGTTGTTAAAAAGAAATGACACAAGCCTAATAAACTTAAAATATTTTCATTATCAGGTAACATGAAAAGTTTGACAAATTTGTTTTCCATTATATCTTTAGCACACGTATCACAGAATTGTTTCCTATGTTTCATAAATAATCATCTTTTGTTTTTTATGTACATTATATATACTAAATTTTTAGAGAGTTGAAAAATGTTCTTGTTAGTGAAAAACATTTTTCACCTTCTGACAACCAGGTATTCCCCTGTCCTTTTAATTTTACTTTGGATGACTTGTTACACACAACAAGCATCCAAATGCTGAACTCTAATGATGTTAATTTGTTTGGAGAAATTGTTATTACTTTTATCAATTTCTTCATATTATCCATTAGATGTTGCATCTAAACATTTCTGAAATTAAAAGATATTTGGACTCTTTAAAGCTCTAAGTCGCATTTCCCAAATATTTATTAACTACAATTTTATACCCTTTTTGACAATTCACCTTTCCTCAGGAACATAAATGAAAACACCAGTTGAGAAATTACATTTTGGTATCTCTTTTTTTGAAAAATAATCATGAATCTTAAATTTGTATCATCAGCTAATTAGGAAAGAACTACATAACTACTACTTCATAACCTGCTTTTCATTGCAGAATTAAATTATTCTGTGCCGTAAATTGACTACATCAATTAAAATAGCTTTTAAAGCTTTCACTTTCGTTTGCATTCTTTTTTGTGTGTGCCCCTTTTAGGCAAATACACTTATAGTTCCTTTTTACAATTATTTCAATCTGGTGAATTTTTAGCATCCAGTTAGCAACAATTTCTTCAAAAATACACAGTTTTAATACTCCCTCGAGCAATGCACATTTATTCTTTGGTATATTAATTATTGCAATCAATTTTTCTTCCACTTATATTTGTTTAGTTTCCAGCAACACTAAAAAAATGTTATCACATTATGATATCCATTTTTCTTTTCTTTTGCATTTAAAACCAGCACTTTATTTTTTGTTCAGTCAGACCCATATTTACTATTAAAATGAACACTAGATCAGCTATAATTTAACTAAAGCAAATGCAATTTACTAAAACCTTTAATGATTGCATCAAAATCATGGCTTCAAATGACCGGAGAAAGAGAAAACATTGGACTCTCAATTCCTTAAATACATTCAAGTTGGAAATGGGTTTTCAAGTTGTGTCCAACTTTTCTCAAAAATCTAGAATGACATCATTGTACCCAAATGCAATGAGTGCTGCTAACTCTCTTTGCAGAATTATTTACTATTCCTTCTATATACATAACATACTCTTCCCCTTCCCACATATAGTACCCTCATCATTTGTCAGTTCAGTATACCATTGTTCCAATTATCAGTGAGTGAGGTTGGATTGCCAAGGAAAACGTTTTGAATGAACTATTTCAAAAGATGTATTCATTATATGTGTACATTTTGGGTTTCTTTGTACAGAAAAAGGTATGCAACATATGGAGAATATATTTAAAAATTAAAAAATTGTAGTTTAAAGTATAGGTGTACTTTATATGCCATAATATATGTTACTGGAATTTTCTATTGTTAAAAGCCTTGTTTAAGAGAGTAGTAAGATTTATTTTTACCCACATATAAAATATTAATATACACTAAAAATGTCGTTACAAACCTTAAATCAATCCGAACCAAAGACGATACACAAGCTACTATTTTACTGCCAGGTATTTGAGATTCACAATGATTCTTAACATCTTGAAGCTCATCATGAATAATGCTCATGGATAAAACTACAGAAATATAAAATTATAAAAATGTTATGAATGCAATTTGAGATGGAAAAAAAAAACTTATAGAATGTTGCAACTATAAAATAAAGGATTATCTTTAAAAGATTTTGATATTTCTTTCCATAAACATAGCACATAAGATAAATATTAAAACTTTAGACATTTTAATGTAAATATTAATTTATAGTTCACTATTACTAAAGTAGAAACATAAAACAATAAATGCAAGTAATTTTTTAAAAACCATAAATAGTGAAAAGACTATCTTCCACAAACAAAAAAAAAACTATTTTTTTTACAAAACCAATAATAAATTAGAAAATTAAATTTTAATGGGAAATACATAAATCTGAAGATGTATGACAGATATTCATGAAACTATTTTCAAAAGAAATAATATTATGAATGAATTCAAATACATATCAAGCAGTTAAAATAATTTGAAAGGATCCTGTAATAACAATAGTAAGTTTTGGAGCTTTCTAAATCAAAGCAAAAATCAATAAGTGATTAAAGAATTATGGATATATTATATACTCTTGGATCTCTTAGTGACTCATTTAGATTTTTAACTGTTTTTTTTTTTTTTTTAAATCTGCTTGAAACAGAATATAGGATTAAAGAAGAAATGTCCTGACCATTGACTGTCATTGATTTAGATAAGTTCACAAAATTTAAAGTAGTTCAAATGGTTTATGCATAAATTAACCATGTTGTTTTAAATATAAATTTGAAAATTTAAAACTAATATCTAGAAAAATCAAAAAGAAAGCATGTGTGTGTGAGTATTTAACTTACCAAAAATTTATTCAGAAAGTAAAATACAAATCTACATTAAGAGACAAAAGTATCTCTTGTATATTTAATTAGCTCCTTTAACACTGAAAAAGAAAGGGGAATAAATGTAACACAAAGCATCCATATAAATTTATTGTAATAAACAAAATTTAAATTTTACTTGTGATTAATAGTAATATTTGTAGAAATGTCTAAATTTACAATTAACACTAGAGCACCGGATTGCTGTAACTTTTTACTCAAGTAAGCCACATAACACTCATAATTTAGTATTTTTTTCAGCACCACTATTGCAAATGAAAGATATTTCAATATAATAAAACAAGTTCGAAAAACAATTATACACAATTACAAAGAAAACTGAACTTTAATATTATTATTAAACAAAAAATATGTGATCTATATCAGGGATTTTTCCGAGAGGATTACAGACTTATTAGGAGTCTAACAAAAGTTTTAAAAAGTCTATTAGAAATCAATAATTTTTTCTCTTTTAAAATTTTAAAGGTTTTAATTATTAGATAATATTTGTTTCAATATATGCATAGATATGATATAAATTTGCATAAGGAAGTATGATCCCCTCGTATAAAGTACAATGTTATAGTAAACAAATATAAAACATAAATCTAATAAACAACTTTTTCCTTAATTTCTCTGTTCATAATTAAATCATTATCTTTAAGGTGTTTTTTGTTCTTGTTCCAATTATTAAATTTATGATGAGATATGCTGTACATTACAGAGAAAAATATATGGAAGTATGTATGGGAAACTCTTTCGAAATAAGGTAAATGTTGGAAAAATTGGTGCTACTTTGATATAGAAGTGCTATGCATCAGGTTGCTGTTTATGTTCACCAAGATGGGTGATAACATTACAATATGGTTACCTTGACATTTTTATCATGTGGCAATGTGGTTGCGCCATGGGGATACCGTATATTAAGAGTTAATTTTTATTGGGTTATTTGACCCTTTGACCCCCCTATAAGTTAAAGTATTACAAATTTTATCAACCAAACTTGTATCTCTTATCCAATTTCATTTCTTATATTGTTTACATAGTCAAATATATATTTTTTGCATATACTTGAAAAGAAGTATTTTTAAGACTCCTCAGTTTTGAGTTTGTTACATATTCTGTTTTATGCGTTTTAGTGGTTTTATTGGTACTTGCATATTATTGCAACCTATAAGCGACGTTATACAAAACAAATCACATGGTTGCCAATTCAGTGCGTACGACACATAGGAAATCCGGGCTACCAACTTGCCGAGCTATTAATAGAGTTGGTGATTGTTGCGATAATATATAAGTACCATTTTATCTTTACCAATATGCCTTTATCTATCACCGAATCAAAAAACATCAAATGCTGTCATCGTTTCTGCACATGCATGGAAACAAATTCTCCCTCATGCTCTTTCCATATTAGTCAGTCAACAGATAAATTGGCAAGGATTTAGAAAAATTAAAAATTCTATTTAAAAGAAACATGGTCTACTTAAAATAAACTAAAGTTTTAATAACGACTACAATATACACAAACTTGCACAAGCATGAATGTAAATGTTG
This sequence comes from Trichonephila inaurata madagascariensis, assembly GCA_019973955.1. NCBI lineage: Eukaryota > Metazoa > Arthropoda > Arachnida > Araneae > Nephilidae > Trichonephila > Trichonephila inaurata. The sequence goes on along the minus strand of BMAV01018349.1, from coordinate 88,855 downwards.
CAGTGCAGTTCTGACATGCTTCTTGTTTAGCCATTTTACTCAACTCCACAGTCTTTTGAATACAAACATGATACGTCAGAAATGCATATTTCTGGAAGTACTCCACTATGTTCACTTCCTTAGATAATATATTCCAAATTTTAATAATTTTTCACAGTAAAATAAGAGAATACAGAAGAATTTACAAATAATAAATAATATTATTTTCAAACATGCAAGATCAAAATTGTTGGGTTTAAGCATATGCCAAAACAGAGAACAACCTATAAAAAAAAGGGTTTTTATTTTCAAACATGCAGTAAAAATTATTATATTTGAACATGATGGGAACAATTTTCCAATGTTGGCTACATTTGACAATGTTTTTTCATTTGATGAAAATGATTTTTGATATAATATGTCAGTTACAAAAAATGGATATACAGTGGGCCACAAAAGTCTTGGAACTAATTTGATAACGGGGGTAATTGCGCTAAGTTCTGCTTGGCATGATAAGGATCATGCCAAGCAGCGCTTCTTGTTGCTGGATTGAAATCCAATATGGCATCCTAGCGGTAATTTAATGGTACACAATAATTTAAAAGAATTGTTTTGAAATACATTGAAATGTATTTAAAATAAAGGATATAGGAACAGATTGATAGTAAACTAGATCAATCAATAAATAATGAATAATATTATCTAATAAAAAGTAATATGTAGTAATAATAGTATAAGCAGCATATAATAATCTGAAAATATTATTTTATCGTAATTATATATAATATTCATATAGTACGATTTTATAACGGTTATTAGAAATAATAATCATATAATAAAATTAAATAGTAATTATTAAAAAGAATAATCATCAAATTGTAAAAAAATAAAAATAATGCATAAGAGAACTCGTAATACATAACTATAAATAAACCACATAAGAATAGTTATAAATAAACAGAAATAGTTATAAATA
>BMAV01018349.1:30750-70716 GCA_019973955.1 Trichonephila inaurata madagascariensis | reverse complement strand
GAAATTGGTATCCCCTTTCATTGAATTTGCGGTCATCGTTAGAGAAAAATATGTAATATTAGAATTTTAAGTGGATGTTTACTATATATATATATATATATATATATATATATATAATAGATTAAAATTTACTCAAAATTCTAATCTTATAAAGTTTTCTAAGAATCTGACACTCATGTTTTCTTGGGCGACAAAATACACAAAATGATCTGTGCTTGGATCCCTATGGACAAGTTCTTCCGTATAGCTTACTATGGGGGCATTGCAGTCATTAGTGTCCTTTTCTTTTTCCGGTTATAGAAAAATCACCATTGCTTTGAGCTAAAAAAAATTAACATGGTATTTTTAATAAAGATACAGAAATTAATAATATAAAATCCTGAATCTGAAATCTACAGATCATCTTCAATCCATATAGTTCAAAAGAAATTTAAAAAACCTGCATTAGAAGTTTGAAAAACACAGTTGAATTTAAATGTTTTCGCATAGATTAACATTACACCGGAAGTAATATTGGAATTCATTCGGTTTCGTCTCAATGTTGTTGCTTACAAAGTAGAACTTGTCTATATTTAGCTCTTTATAAACAATTGGCTGCGTTCTAAATATTTTTTTGTCCCGAATGGATTACATTTTGGCTGATAAGCCTTTGAAAACACGGTAAGTCCCCAAGTAGAAGATCTATTTTACTGAAGGTGTCATCTAGTGGCGGCTACCACAAACAAAGTTTTGATACTTGAATTAATTTAATTCAAGCTCTCGTTGAATGACAAATATTGCCGGGATCTAATTTTGAGTGTAAATTTCGAAATTTACACTCAAGGAACCTTTTACATGCCACATAATCATATGACATGCGTGCCTACGATTTTCGCATCCAGAAAATTTATCGACTCCAGTGCGGATTGAACTTGCAGCCATGGGCTTGCGAGGTAGGCACGCTACATATGATTCAAATACAAATCTTTCTAAATATAATTACAATAAATACAAAAATGTAGCAAATTATATAATCATATGTTTCGTTGAGAATAATTCAAAACAATACGATTTGTGTTCAATTTAAAAAAACCGTGTTAGAAAATATATATATATACATATATATATATATTATCATTATTTATAACTTGACAACTGAACCATTTCAATATGTTTTTTTCACTGTGTATTTTAATATATTTGTTGCATATATATTCGTCAGAAACATGGTATGTTTATAAAATAAATATTTAGAATAATTATGAAAAATATTAAATTAAACTTATATAAATATTGAAAATAAGAGAGTAAACCGAAAACTTCATATTTATGCAAATATTTCGTAACGGTCGTCATATCTTCAATTTCAACATCTGGAAAAAGTTTTATTTTCAGAAGGTTGGTGAATCGGACACGGCAGAAATTAGAACATCTAGGACTCTACAAACATGTTGAAAAACCTGGAAATCTAAAATAAATAAATAAATAAAATAAAATCCCGTAAGTTAAAACATGCACGAAACCAAAGCGTAAAATAAAAATATATAATATAAATACAGTAAAATAAGAAATCAATTTCGTATAATGTAATTCAAAATTGTGTAATTTCGAATTATTCAAACAGCTCGAACTTCAGACAAAAACTCATAATATGCAACAAAAAGAAGCCGGAAATTCAACAGTAACTCAGAAATCTCATAGAATGTACACTTCGTTGCCATTATAAAAAGAAAATCAGTTTTGCACTGCTTTTCCTCATAAAATGGCTCCTTTTATCTGTAATCATAAAGCATTTGAGATCGAATTTGGAGTCGCTGCATGCGTTGTGAGGAGTATTTGGCCCTGTAACCCTGTATATTATGCCCACCTCTTTTTACTTTTTTTCTCTCCTCCTCCAATACTTTGTAAACATTTTGCTTCCTACTCACGTGCGGAGAAATAGACAGTCGAAAAAGCTCGATAAATATTGAAAGCGCACGTGTTTAAATCGAAGTTTTTTTCGCTTAAAATTATGGAGCGGTCAAGTAATTCCTCATCTGGAGTTGCACCTATTAAAACAGAGTAATTAATTTTCCAATATTCTGACTTTTTATTTTTTCAAACAAATTATTGAAAATCCGTGAGAATATTTATTTTGCAATCTGTATAATGTTGTGCAGATGCAGTTTTTTTCATTTAAATATTCGAATTATAATTATCTGTATCGTGCTATTTAGAATTCCTGTGGCCGTGGTCATGGTCACGAACTCGTGGCCGGCGATTTCGAGTTGCGTGTGTTGGGAGTTTTTCTGCCATTGAAGACTCGCCATGCAGAGGATTAAAACTTGTTTTTTACAATCGCATGTTCCAAAATACATCCATTGGTATGGTGTGGAAGTTTGCAGAGGAGGTGCCAGCTTAGGTGTCCTCCTCATCGCTCTATCGTGGTTTAAAAGTACGAGGTCCGTTGCGTAAAGCTCTTGTGTTTTTTTCAGTGTGTTTTTTAAATAAAATTTTAAAAAAAAAATCAGTGCTATTATAAAATACTGTCGAAATAAAATTAACATTATTCATCATACACTAGCGTGATTTTATTTCAGAATTCTGAGGGAAAAAAATGCTGCTTTTTTATTTTATATTCCATTTCAATTTTTGAAATGTAAGATTATGGCTTTCAACACCATTTTTGCATTTGCTTCTATAATGTGTTACTGTCATTATTTCAATCCTATGACTAACCTATAAAGTTTCTTGAATTTAATTATACCTTTTGATTCTTGTGTGGGCTAAAGTGTAGAATAGGTGGACCCTTGGATTTGGTTATGTTTATCTAGATGCCAGAATGAATTCGGCTCTCATTACTTTGCTTCACACCTATCACAATATATAGTTTGGTGACTGATTCTGGTTGCCAAAAAGTTGGCATCACCAAGAAGCCACCTATTCTACACTTTAACTTTGTGTGTAATAAAAATTCAAATTCAGTTTAACAAAACTTCACTGATTGGTAGTCCTTTCACCTATAATAAATGAAGTAAGCAACTGTTATAAAAAAAAAGAAACATTTATTTTGAAACCTTCCAGCCTTCGTTTTGAGAACTTGTGTATTAGCATCACCACAGCAAAATTTGGGCTATCCGAATTATGCCAAGATATCAAAAACAACAAAAAGTTTCTTACGGGTTTTATTTGAAAAAGAAACAATTGGCTAGATTTTGTTGGAAAGGGTGTGATTTGCGTGGAGCAAATTTGGCTGTGATGACATTATTACACGTGTACCTAGTTTGGGTTAATTTGCTTAGAACGTACCTCTTTACTAAATACATTTTCTTCCAAAAAAGGGCAAAATTTACATTCTTGGTGTCATATTTTTGGAGCAACCCCCTCCTCCTTTTCTTTATCTTTCTGTCATCCATCTTTATCACATGCAAATTTCATCATAGTACCATTTAAATTTCTTGCAAATAAAGAAATAAATTTGGGAATTTTAATTAATTGTATCAAAAATATACCAAATGGTACCAAATATTGAATTTAACCTAAAAGTCCCATTTATATTTAATGTTGAATGAAGTGAAACAAAATAATGTATAAGAATAATTTGAAGCTAATTTAAAATTTTTTCTTTCTGTGGCATTTAAAATGTTCAAGCAGATTATATGCAGATTTTTTGTGTGTAATAAGCCATTAAAAAAACAAGTGGATTACATGCAGTTAATCATTTTACAGTGTACAGCAGAATGTCATTTATCTGAACTTTAACTATCCATAGTGTCAAATATCTGGATCAGTTTTTGTTTTGTCAACTACATGTACTGTATATGAATACGTTTTTGAACAGTTGAATGCTCAACAGTTGTTTCGCGTGAGGCCAAAAGTGATGGGAAAACCCAAGGTCAGGGATATTTGGGGAATTTCAGTTGTATGATTTGGTAAAAATCTGTGCTGAATATTAGGTCTGTTTGTGTCCAAGTGAGGGGGGTGTATACGTCCTTTTTTGTTGATTTCTGAATTGCTATAGCTTCAAATTCAAAACGGAAGTGTAGTGTCTTGAACATAGTGACAAAACTTAAAATATTGAACCGTCTCGCGAAGGGAGAAAGTGGAGCGTCTCTAACACAGTCTTATAATGTTGAATAGTTAACAATTTCTAACATAAAAAAAGCCGATAAAACCATTTTAAATTTTGCATCAGAAGAAAAGGAAAACCATGAGGGAAGCAAACGAAGTTGTTCTTGATCTTGCACTCTACTTGTGTTTTTCACAAAGGGTAGCAAAATAAGTGACTATTTTCCGCAATAAAAGTAAAATTGTGACATTTTGCACCTATTTTGCTTTTCCTTCAAGCAGGTTCCCCTCATGTGATGATTTTCAATATTTGTATAGTGTCCAGTTTCATATACTGCATGGATCGCATTCAGTTATCCGATCCCAATTGATTTGGATAAATGATGTTCTACTGTAATACACATATGCAATTTATACATATATTTATGTCATATATAAAAAAATATTTCGAAAGAATTTTGGTTTATACAAATTCTTGTTTCCTGAAACAAAGAATCGCTTAAAAAATGGGATTTATTGATTAAAGGGAATTAAGAAGTATATTAATATTTATTAGATTTTCTCCATCATACTCCTTTCCCCTTATTATGGAGGGATTTTTTTTCTGGCAAAATATATTTTCCAGGAAATCTCTCTTCAGTAGTATTAAAATTTTGTGCTAAAACTTAATTTTTTTTTCTAATAGAAATTGTGCATTTTACTGAAGACACACAGCTTTACATTTATCAAGATGTTTCTTAAATTTATGCATTTTTTAGTGGATGTATTCTATTTTAAAAAACATTGATCCAATGGATCTGATAGGTCTAATTCTATCTCTGTATTTTGGGAGAGCAGTAAAGTTACCATTTATGTATTATGTGTAATCATTTTATTGCTGAAAATAATTCCTATTAAATATATGGAAGTTGATTAATAAAGTACAGATGTGGAGAATAAGCTGACTGCTCAAATGTTGAACAAGTCCAAGTGTTGAAAGAGAACCTAAAATAAGTATATAGGCTGTGTTAGGTTCATTTTGAATAAGGTAGAAATAGGTGGCTAGAAATGTTAATAAGCCAAAAAAGGTCATTTACAAAAATTATGCTCTTTCTTGTAAAAAACAAAAATAAATAAAATGGAATAAGGGGATTTTAAAGGAAAAACAAGCTTTATTTATTTTTTGTTAGTTCCAAATTACTTGTTACAAAGCTTTTTAGTGAAAGCAGATGTGATATTTTTCGTTAAATGAGCATCAAATACCGATATAAAATTGAATTAGAGAATAACCTTTGTTGCTCTATGTAACCTAGTCAATCAATTAAATTGAATCTAAAATAGGAATATCATTCCTAATATTCACTTGTGAGATGAATTACTGTTTTGCAAAATTCAAATGGATTGAAAATATCAGCTATCAAAATAAGGATTCAGTTCCATGTAACTTATTAGTTTTTATATATATTTATTTATAATTATTGATGTTTTATCTTCGCACTCATTTGTAATGATAGCATAATTTACATATATAGTAGTTATTATGTTAAATAAATAGTAGTAAAAATAAAGTATATAAAATACAAGTTTGCATAATTTTTTTTTTGCATCTTCAAAAAAATTGTGGTTACCCAAAACTATTACTTAACTACTACCCCCCCCCATTACCCAAAAGTCTGGCAGAATATAATCATAAACAGTATACTTACATATTATTACAACCATATTGGTGATATATAAAACGAAGCACATTGTAGCCATTTTAGCACATAAAACACATGCAAAATCGGGGTTGCCAACTTGGCAAGCTATCTTGAAAGTTGACATTGTTGTGATAACACATAAGTGCCTCATAAACTTAACTAAACTCAGTAGCGCAACCAGCACTAGCTTACTGTGCACTTCTCAGTTTTCATGAACTAGGCACTGAGGTGTATGAGCAGATGTTCTGTTCAGTTGGTTAGTCTGACGCAAAACTGCTAGCGTTTAGTTCCCAAGCAAGCTTGGTACTCATTTATCAACCGACTGAAGTGATGAAAGGCGGAGGCCACCTTGCCCAGCCCAGGGCTTGAACCTCGAACCTGTAGCATGGAAATCGGAAACACTACTACTCAGCCACTGGGCTTCGAATATAATCATAATAAAGTTAAAAAATAGACAAATTTGACATGCAATCTATATTTTACTTTAATTTTAAAAAAGAGTTACTGCATTTTTCATAAAATTTAAAATTGTTTCCTATTAGTATGTGTTAATTGGTTTAGTTCATTTTTTTTTATTGATGATGTTAGAGTGTAATTATTTTTGTTAAAACCATATTACTGGGCACATTTTGTTTTAATGTATTTTCTGGGCTATATGTGTAATCACTTTGTTTCTTTTAAAAATTATTTTATAACAATTATTTTCATTTAATTATCACTTGCAAGAGATCAATCCAAAATGTACCAGTAGCATGTAGTGTAGTATTAAATATGTGACATGCTTTAACAGAAGAGCTTGCTTTTGAAAAAAAAAATCTATAATTAAACATTATGATTTAAAATAGCCTCTGCATCAACTCAGTTGTTTATAATTATTGGTGTAAAATTTTAAAAATATCCATTCAACAATTTAAATTTCTACAAGAAACATTTCACACTGACTTAATTAATTGATAGCATATAAATTAAGGTTGAATCTTGTTTTAGAGCATGTATCCTTAGCAATGAAAAGAAATGGAACTAATTTGTCGTAAATTAAATAAGATAAATGCTTTTTTTACTAATCTTTTGTAAGGTATTTTTTAATCATTTTTTTTCTCCATTGCCATGTGTGAGATCTAAAATAGGATTTGAGTATAAGTTGATATATGTGTGTGAATTGAAATTTATAATTTTGTTGGACGTTAGAACATTCAAATGTTGAAATTGCTCCCCTTGATGACCTTAAGCTGTACTCTTCCAATTCTTGTATTCCTTCGTGTTAGCTATTTCATACTCATACTCTTATGTAATGACAGTAAAAATTTGAGATGTTAATTTGATGAAAATCTCAAGCTTTGTTCATTACTTGTAGTTCATTTGAAAAGGTTACCAGAGTGATAATTTATTGCTTTGTATTTAAATGAGTATTTTATGTATTTTACTAAATATCATTATTTAGTTGTAATGCAAGTCATAAATATCTTCTTGTACATATATATATTTTTCTTTTCAGATTTCTTCTACAAGACCATGTTCGAGAAATAAATCTAGAATTTGTGGCAACGAAGGACAAAAAACGAGTTTCAAATGAAGATAATGCTTCAGATTCCACAAATCCACCAAGAAAAAAACTAAAAGGCCAGAATAAACACCGTCCAAGAAATAAAAAATGTCCAAAATCAGATAAGCTCTGTTTTAAAATAGGAACAGAAGGATCTTGTCCATTTGGAGACAAATGTTGTTATAGTCATGATGTTGACACATATTTATCCAAAAAGCCACAAGATATAAATTCTACTTGTTATCTGTTTAACACATATGGAAAATGTCTTTATAGTTATTCTTGTCGATTTGCTTCAGAACATATTAAGAATGGTACAAATTTAATTCTAGAGGAATTATGGGCAAAGTACAAGGATCAAAAATTATTTGTAAATATTTTAAGTAAAGATTTGCAAAGATCCTTAAGAAAACGTGAATATGATTTTAAAAAATCAGATGAAATACTTAAAAATTTTATTGGTACTGTTCAGTTTAACAAAGGTAAAAAGCAGAATTTAGAATCTGATAATAGTGAATTTCACATAGTGCCTAATGAGCAAAATGCTTCTGTAGAAGTAAAATGTGAAGAACAAACTGCAACATTTAAAAATATTGGAGATGTGAATAAAACTGAGGGAATTGATTCCCCTACATTAGGGAATTCTTCAGTTGTAAATAATAATTCAAAAATTTTAGATAATGAAAATACTGGAATCCTTGACAATCTGTCGAACAAAGACAGTATCGTTTCACCTGAAATTTCAAATAGTGAATCAATACTTAAACCAGATATTGATGTTTCATCCAAAGTGAAAGACATTGATATTTTATTTGATCATGAAATTAAAAAGGTAGATTTCGCTCTTTTTATACTTTCAAATTGTTAATTAGACTTTTCTTGGAACATTTATGAAATTTTTTTGTTTATCAAAAAATTAATTTATTGTTGAAGTTATATGTGTGCAATATTATGGTAAAAATAGATAATTATATTTATTATTATTTATAATTATAATTATTTATTATTATTTATAATTTAAGTAAACACTTTTATACCTTTTGAAAATATTGTAATTTTTATTAAGCTCTTTTAATTTGAACTATTTTTATATCTAACTTTGGGAGATAGGTTTAATATATAGTCATTTTATTTTCAACTTAAGTTAGAGGTTATACTTTTAATAAATAAAAACATAAGAAAAAGGGCAGAAACACACACTGCTTGGTGCAATTTTAAATAATCACCAACTTGGCCTGCTCTTGCGTATTGTCCTCCGAAGTTGCAACCCATCCACATGATGGCAAGAGCACGCAAGGGTGCAACATTCAAGTTGGCCAAAAAGTTGGTGCCATATAAGTGGGTGATTCTCAACTTGAGCCAAAACATAAAATAGTGTTAAAGATGACAACATATGTCATAAAACATATATTATTTGTGAAATAAGTATGCATAACTAGTGGTAATAATAAGTGTACATAATTTAAATAATGCTTAATTAGTGGTTCACATGAAATAACTGAAAATAGGATCAAATTATACAGAATTTTTACATTATTGTAAAGCCATCAGGTTTGATGGAAGATATTCTAATTGTTGTTTTTTTTAATTTGACTTTTTTCTCGGTATATTTCAAAACTAAATGATTTTGATGTTGCAGTGAACTCTTACAGCTTTTTTATTCCTTTAATTATTCTTTCCATTCCACATAAAGCCTTTACATAACACTGAACATTTAAGAGTTGAATTTGCTCCATGCTGGATCTTTTTTTATCAAAATCCAGAAACTGTTGCGTGGTTGCGTACTTTATAGAGATCTTAGTGAAACTCACTCACTCTTATCTTTCATGAGAAATGCAGTCTTAGTAAATTTCCACATGAGCTAGAAAGTCTGTATGAGCTAGAAAAAAACTACAATTGCTAGGCAAGCCACTAATATTTTTAATTTTAGTTATGAAGACTTTCTTCTGATATTTTAATGCATTGCAAGGTGTTTTTTGTTATTCATTTGTAGTAAGAAAAGTTGGTACTTACGTTTTAGTATCATTGTAACCAATATTTCTCCTCGAAAATTGTTTTTTATCCAATAAAACTCGTAAGTATCTTTGTTGTTTTGTTTCATGGCGCGATTTGCGTAGGGCAAATTTTGTTGCAGTGACGGAAATGCGTAAGTGCTGAAAAATTGATGGAGATTTCATAAACATTTGCAGAGCAAAGTTTTGCTTATATCAAATGCTTCACAACACATTAAATATTCTAGTTAATTACTTAAAAAAACTACTCTATACTTTGTTTATATAAAAGTATGAAAATGATGTGACAAGTATAAGCTAATTTTATTAAGTAAAAAAAAAAAGATAGTGTATAAAGTAGGAATGTAACATATATTTCACAAGTATAGTTATTTTTGTAATTTTTATTACGTAGATTTCATTCAAATAATTTGTTAATGAGATAAACACGTGTATATAATACAGGCATTAACTACAAAAAATAGTGAACAAATTTTATAATTTTGAAATCCATAGTGTTCAAATATGTACATTTTAAAACATACTTTGAGATATTTTTTCAATATTTTGAGTGTGTGTTTGTTTTTAGAAAGATAGTCTTGAGAAAAGAATATCTTAATTATGTTTTGAATGCACATATCTGAATTTTTAAATTATAGAATTGTATTCATTATTATTTATAATTAGAATGACTTTAGGCTGCTTTATTTTAAAATATTTATTATGTTACTCTGATTAATTTTTTTAACTTTTAATTTAGGTGGATTTCAGAAACAAATTATATCTGGCTCCTCTTACAACTGTAAGTATTCTAAAAATATATCTCAAAATGAAAATACAAACTTACTACAAACAAGTGTCATGTTTATGAATGTCAAGAATATTTTCATTTAACTATGTATGTATTTGTGTGATATAAATGAATTAATTTAAGGTATAACAACACAGTATATATATAGACTTGAGAATAAGATCAATATTAGGTGAGAAAACCTTTGTTATGTCTATAATATCTTGGATAAAATCAGACATGGAAGTACACAATTTTTCACAGTGTTTTTTGTCTTATTTTTGTTATCCACTTTTGTTTGATTGTTTCTCTTAATTGAGAAACTAAACTGAGAGAGTGCTTATCTATTTTGCCCTTTAAAATTATCTAAGTTTTCTGTGGGATTAAGTTACTGCGAATTTTCAGGCCAAGATTCATGAATTTTAAGCCTTGTCTTTTTGAACCATATCTTAATAGCTTTTGTGTAATGACTATTGTGTTGGAAGTGAGTGCACAAATTGATCTCCATAATCAATAGTACATTTTTTTTTTTGCTCATCAAGATTTATAGTTCTATTAAATATCCTTTTAAGTATGAACTATAATCCATATTTTGCTTTAGCACAAATGGTGTCCTAGAACAGGACTTTTTCAGCATTCTTCTGAGTGGAAATGATGCAGCATTTAGAATTCTTTTTTTTCTTTCTTTGTGAGACTGTTTTATGTGTTAATAAAATGCATAAAACTGTGATACTTGTGTTTTGTCCAAGAGACTTGACAAATTTCCATTAGCAGATAATTTGTGGTACTTACGTATTATCGCCAACGTTCAAGATGACTCATCGAGTTGGCAACCCCAATTTCTCATATGTTGTATGTGCAGAATTGACAATCATATGCTTCATTTCATATAATGTTGCCAATAGGTTGCGATAATACTTGAGTACCATTTATGCGTCTTGAAAAGTATTAGACTTTAAATTACAATAAATTGTCTTTTATTTAGGAAGGTTGCCTTTTTGACTGAATAACTCCTTTGGTGTTAAAATTATAAAGTTATTCATGTGCTTGTTCATACACTTCATTTTTGATGACTTCAGCATTTTATAAGAATAAATCTTGGTGTTTTTTAAATAAATTATTGACCTAAAAACTGTATTTTGTGCCAATTGCTATCTGGAGCAATTAGGTTAGTACTGTGGCTTTTTCACAAAATCTTTATCTATGCATCCCTGTGAAATTTTTTTACCTGGCATAGTCATTATGTTAACCCTTCTGCACAATGATACTTCAACACACAGCGATCACAACTACAAAGTTAATGAAAAAGGCAAACAGCATACATGCAACATTGGCGAATTGCTAATGAACCAATCTGGATACTATGTATGGAAAAAAAATGCTCACACAAGTCAATGAAAAAAGTGTATGAATTTTCCCCGTTCTGACCAGTGCTGTATATATAATGGATTCTGAAGAATACAGTTCTTTCTTCGATTTCTTTTTTGATGCAGAGAAGTAACCGCTGCTCTTTTCTGTTTGAGGTTCATTCTACTGTGTTGAAGCTCTGACTGATTGACATGTGAGAAAGACTAATTGTCTGAAAAATATTACACAACTAGGTACATTGATGAAGAGAACATCATATTCAATCTCAGTTGAATTTCTATGTGTGATCATTTCAAAAAAGTTAGGACACCTGTTATAATTTTCACAACACTCATGCTATCTAGACTAATTTGAAGTTATCATTAATGACTGAAAAGGTATTTATTTATGCTATTGTATAAATACATTTAATCATCTTCTGGAAAAGAATTTTTTATGGATGATTTTTCCCCCTTCATACAATTGATTCTAATAATGAAATTTATTTAAAATTTCATGACATTCTAATAAAAATTTCCTTAGTTAAGTGAGATTTTCAAAAATGGGTTTGATGATTGGAATTGTATTTTGCAAACATTTGACAAATTTAATTTATAATCAGACTCTTATAAAATTTAGATTTAAATAAATTATAACTAAGATGGTTCATTCAAGTGATAAATCATGATTCTTTAATACTGTACAGTTGTTTTTTATGTGCTGTTAAAAAGAAATCCATAAAACATTGCTTAAGCCTCTTTAACTATTTCCTACGATACCTTTGGTCAATTTATTTGGTTTTATCAATTATGCTCTCTTTTAAATATATACACAGTGGTATTTTGATTTTTAAAGTTATTATTATTATTATTTGCCTACAATTCATTCTTGAAACATAACTTTTCAATTTAGTCTGTGACAAATCATTAAATCTGTTATAATTATTGTATTATGTACAATTATTGTATACATAAATATATATATTTGTGTATACATTCTTAAAAGTTGTTTTTTATTAATTTTAAAGAAAATTTGATAGCATTATGTTGTGATTTTCTTCTGTTCTATTTTCTCTGCTATTAAAAAAAATTGATCAGTTAATTATTGATTGCTTTAAGAGAGAGAGAATTCTAATATTCATTTAAGAATAAAAATTGTGAAAAGAAAGCTGTTAGTTACTCATCTAGATAAATTTTTAAAAAAATTTAGCAGGGTATTATTTATTAAATAAATAGTGAAAAAAAAGTAAAGATAGCAAACATGTTATGCATTCTTTGCGCATAATGTTCATACAAAGTATCAATCGTCTTTTCACTAAAAAATATTTAGAACTGAGTATACATATATCTTATGATTTGATGATAGTTCAACTTCAAACATAAAATTTTTAACAGGAAAATGAATATGCACAGGTTCAGTGACATTGTTGCTAGAAAACAAATTTGTTTCATTGTTGCTCACATATAATATGTGATTTTCACCATTAAAAAGTCATTAACTATTATAATTTTGTGTAGCTTTGACATTTTATTTGTATTTTGTTACATTAACATGTTATATAATGTTATTTAAAGTATACATATTTAAACATTTTCATTAATTAATTATTATTTATTCCATAATTTATTGAAAGTCTAAAAATGTATTTTTCTCAAATTTTAGGTTGGTAATTTGCCATTTCGGCGTATTTGTAAAGAATATGGTGCAGATATTACTTGTTCAGAAATGTCTGTAGCCATAAGTTTACTTCAGGGACAGCAATCAGAATGGGCTCTTTTAAAGAGACATCATACAGAGGATCTGTTTGGCATACAGGTTTGACAGTTTTAATGTATTAATTTTTTTTCTTATGAAAAATTATAGTTTACCTTTTAGAAAACAAGAATTAAAGTGTGGCTGCATTTTGTAAAAATTGTTTTTATTTAAATGAAAAAGCTTCAAATACTCAAGGGTTTGAAATGTTTATTCTGTAAATGTCATTTAAGCCTTAAAATTTGTCTTATAACTTACATGTCTAATACCTACAATTTTAGGTACTTACATATTATGCTATTGACCAATTACATCAAACCAAAAAACATTGTCAAATGCCACAATATGCTGCTTATAGTGGAAAAATATTCTTGCTCATGTTAAAACATAATAATCTTGTTCACTTATGTTTGGATAACATTATGTATACTTAAAATATTCTTTTATTTTGTTGTAAGAATTATTAAAATTTGGGTTCTATTTTCTGCAAAATAGCTATGAAATATTTCCTAATATAAGACTATTTGGTTTGGCAAAATACCATAGGTCTTTACTATAGCATTTAAATTCATACTTTCCTGAATTTGTATAGTGTAGTCTATATGAAGAAGATACATTTGTCATGATTTTGAATGCAGTTACAGTGTTTTGATTAGCTGAATAATGTAATTATTAGATTTTGCGTGTATTTCAAATGCAAATAGGTTTTTTTTAAAATCTGGTTATCTAACTCTCCTAAATTTTCACCAATTTATTTATAAGTGGGTTAAAATGAAAAAAGCATGCAGAGGATTATTATTTGTACATGTGGGGTTTGATGACAGTTTTTTACCTAACAATGTCTTAATTTTGTGAAATTGGTCGATGATATGATTAATAAGTACCCAATTTTACTTTACAATGTTATTTATTTACTTTTGCATTTTTCATCTTAACCAAGAATGGTGCATATTTATTTTTCCCAATGTTTTCTTTGTTTTAAATTGTTCCTCTCATTGTATTTAATTATTATGGATTTTTATTAACATATTATTTTTAATGTATCTACTTTACTCTGTTTATGATTGTAAAATAAAAAGCTATGCTTTTTAAAACAGAATATCACAAGAATACTTTTGAAGACAATTCTCTTTTTTTTTTATTTAGAATTTAGTTTGATTAAAAAATTATTTTTTTAAAAGAATATAGCACGAAATGTTTTAAGATAACTGTGAATTATTTTAAAATAATCATTTGGGAGGCTGTCATGTTTGTCTTGAAATCTTCAAAGTATTTAACTTTGGGCACAAAAAGAAATGAATAAAATTTGCAATTTTGTAAATTCAAAGGATATTTCCTAATGTGGTCTCCCTTCTTTTTTCTACTAAAAACAAATAATAGCTGTGTATAATGAATAAGATTATTTTATTTCAGATTAAGAAAATGCTTTTGAATATTGTCTTTGATGCTCAGATTAAGTAATCTGACAAGATTATATTTTCATGATATATAATTTTTTTTTAAAACAAATGTTTCTGAACATTTATTTCTCACTGAAAAAAATATATATATTCTTTCTTATTCCTCTAATTTAGTTATGTGGATCTCATCCTGATGTTATGACTCGATGTTGTCAAGTTTTGTCTGAAAATGCTTCATTTGATTTTATTGATATAAACATGGGATGTCCTCTTGATGCCATTTATAAAAAGGTTATTTTATTGTTTATTAACTAATACATGTGTTTTGTGCTTAATATTATACTTTTGTGCTCTAATTTTAATCATTATTTATTTCATTGTATTTAATTTGTAATTTGTTTAACTGCAAATTCTCTTTATTTAATACTATTTAAATTTTGTTTTGCAATTTCTAGTACTTCATTCATTTTTCAACAGATATTTTAATAAAAAAAATATTTATCATATAGAAAATTAAAAAAAATTACTGGAATTTAACTTGTGGTTTATAAGTGTTTTTCAGTAATAATTCATGCACATTGTTTAATAAATAAATATCTTTTATGTGTGAATTGCATAATTGTCTGATTTTACATTTTTGAAATTCTTTTTCTTATTAAATCATGATTCTGAGTAATTCGATATTATATGAATATCAATAAGTTATTTAGTCCTTTGTATAAAAACAATTTCACTGATCATACTTTTTTGTTTTGATTTCTGAAATAGAATTTTACTTTAAAAGGGTTTGTTTTCTTACAGATATTTTTTTTTTTTGGCAGGTCTTTTAAAAAAAAATATATATATATATATTCTAAATAAATTTTTCAATATTTTAGTCATTCAGATATTTTTTATGTCCGTTTTAAAAGTTTGATTCGTAATTAAATTTCCAAATTTATTTTTTATTTTATTTTTCAAATATTTTTAATTTGTAAGCTTTATTTTTTTATTTATTATTGAAATGACAATTTTTATATAGAAGTTTTAATATGCATATGTTCTAATAACTTTTAAAAACTTATAATTTACCCAGATATATTTAATTCTTTTAAATTTGACAATGGGCTTAATCATAGCATTATATATATATGTATAAAATGCACTCTATTAAATACTGGTTTTGCATAAATTTCATGCCTTTAAGATTTTTTTTAAATTAACAATTATGTTTCATTTTATTCATTATTTTTTATATTGATCAAAATAATTATTTCTAGTTTTATACTTAATTAACAGATTGCAATTATATAAATGATCCAAATTACTTTTATGGATATTTTTTTATTTTAGGGTGCTGGCTGTGGTCTTATGAATAGAATGAAGAAGTTAGAGGGCATGGTTTATGGTGTTTCTTCTGTAATTAGTGTACCTTTAACTTTAAAAATGCGTACTGGGATTTATGAAAATGAAAGAATTGCTCACAATATCATTGAGAAAATTAAACAATGGAAAACTCCTGTCTCCCTTGTTACGGTGAGTTTTTGATGCAATTGACATTTCGTTATTAAAATTAGATTAAAAATACTTTCTTAATTTTGTGTTTGTTTGGATTGCTATTTTTGTTTAAAAATATTTTTGCTTCTCAGCTCCATGGTCGATCTAGAGAACAAAGGTATACAAAGTCAGCTGATTGGAGTTATATTGATACTTGCAACAAACTTGCAGATCCGATTCCTTTATTTGGTAACTATTTAAATAATTTTCACTTGAAACACTTAATGGTATCTGGGGATTTATAACCAAATATGTTTAATGTATTTTGTTAAAAGATTTAGAACAGGGATGGGCAATTAGGGGCTCACCCAGACAGTCTGAAAGTCCACCTTGAAGTGAGATTTTGTTCCCAAGCATGACTAAGGATTAGTCTTTTATTTTCCATTAGAGTGGCCGCATCAACTACATGTGCAAATAAGACATTTATAACTAAAAACAAAAAAGAAAATTATAGAAAAGTGTGATGGATACATTTGTCTCCTTAAACATTCTAAAAGTAAATGTGCTTGTAGCCATTGGTATGAAATTAATCCAATAAAAACAAAGCTGCCACTATTTTACTTTACTTATATTTATTGATTTTTATGGTATAATTTATACCTTTTCTGAGATACTAATTTGTGAATGTAATCATTTTAAAAGGTGTGGCTCTCCAGTATACTCTGCTTCCACAATATGTCCTTGTGCCAAAACCATTGTCCACCTCTTATCCAGAAAATATAGATGAAAGGATATAGTCCATAGAATATGTTTCTTTTTATTTACAAGCTTTTTATTTGATAATTTGTATTTTGTAATTAAAGTATATATCAGTATTTGCATATGGCTTCCTATTCAAAATTCGAAATAAACTTACAGAAATTAACTTAGCAATATCATGAAGTAAATATACATCACATTGATTTTGCATGATATATGTTTTTATGATGAAATTGCTGAAGTAAATGGCGTTTTTAGAACGTAAAACGAATTATCTGCGTTACTTAAAATTTGCATTTTGCTTCTTTAAAACCTTTCATGACTAACATGCAATTGTTTGTGACAAGATAGAATTAAATTTTTCTGGAAAACAAAAATGATTTTTGTATTTTTTACTTGCTGATAAAAGTTGGCTTGGTGGTTGTGAGGTAGCATGCCCACCTCGTAAGCCTAAGGTTGCAGGTTTGATCTCAGCTGGAGTCGATAGATTTTCTGGATGCAAAAATCATAGGCACGAATTTTATATAATTATGTGGTATGTAAAAGATCCCATGAGTATCAATTTGGCTCTGGGCAAAATTAAACCATGGTAATATTTAGCATCCGACGAGAGTCTGGATTGAATAAAATTCAAACATCACAATTTCTTATCAGGAGCCTCCACTAGATTGCTCCCACTTTTGGGGATTTCCCATGTCTGCAAATGGCTTAGCTGTCAAAATGTAGCCCATTTAAAACAAACCAACTTTCTGATAAAATAAATATTGTCTTCAGATTTCATATGCGCCTTCAAAACCAAAAAGTTAATAGATTTGAATCTACAGTTACAAATGCATATTTTCAAAATACCTCCAAATAGCTAATTAAATATAAAAACTTAATAATTGATATATGATAAAATTTAGTTGTTATATAATTGTGTAAATACTTAAATTTGTATAGTAAGAAAATATTTAACTAATTTTTTTTAAAGTATATACTATAAAATTTATAACTATAAATTTTTTAACTGAATATTTATATCAAATTACAAATATTTTAGCCTATTGTAAATAATACCATGTTAATGGTAATTTTGTTTATAATGTTTTGATTATATATTTCTGATATGCTATTTTTATTATTATACTGTCAAAGTTAAATGAGCAATAATAAAAATGAAATGTTTACTGATAGTGACTTAACTGGGCAAGGTTAAATATATGATGAAAATATTTTCAGTAACAACTCAAAGTAGTCATATTCTATTCTCACTTACGACACATTTTCACTTGAAAATTTTATACATATATTTTTCCTATGTGAAATAAGATTTAGTTAGAGAGTATAAACTTCGTTTTATTATTTAAACTTTTTGAAAGAATGAGAATTTGGGAGATAAATGAGAAGTATATGGCTCTCATTTCATGATTTTCTGTTCGTTACTTTAATAAAACTTTACAGAAACTGAATAGAGGAGTTGTGTGTGTGTGTTTTAATACATAGGAATTTTTTATTTATAGTGTAGTCTATTATTTATGTACAGTTCCGTTCTTTGAATTTATTTCCTAGGAAATGGAGATATCTTATCTTATGAAGACTACAATATTAGACGTGCAGAAACAGGTGTATCTGGGGTTATGATTGCCAGGTAATTTCTCTTTGTATCAAACATATTCTAATTGAATTTGATTAAATATTTTCTTTGTGTTTTTTATATATAAATAACTTTAAAGAAAATTCTGGTTCTAACAATTTTCATGTGACATTAGTTCAATCTCCTTTGAGTCCTTCGTAATTATTTTATATTTTAGGGGTGCTTTAATTAAGCCTTGGATATTTAAAGAAATAAAAGATCAAACTCATTGGGATATTTCATCTTCTGAAAGATTTGAAATTCTAAAAAAATATACAAACTATGGATTAGAACACTGGGGATCTGACACTGAAGTATGTATACTTACAATTTATTTATTCGTGTAAAGTAAAATGAATCATTAATTTATTGCATGAGACTTTTACAAAATAATTTTCTGTTATGAAATAGTAATATGAAAATTGATTTTTGCTATATAAGTTTCAAATCTTTCTATTTTGTCAAAAGAAAAAAAGTCGTTGCTTAGTATCCTTTTATAGAAATATATCTGTAGGTAATCAATAAATATTACTCTGTACTTCTATTTTAATTCAAATTACATTCTGTTCTGTACTAAAAAAATATATATTATAAAATTTCCAGCATTACTAATTAATTTTAATATATGTACACTCTGTATTAAGTAAAAAATTATATACAGAAGACTTCTAGGTAAGCAACGTACTTCTCTTTAATATTCAATATTTCTTTTTTAAATTAAAAAGAAACTAATTTCTCTGTGAAACCTTTAAGTTCTTGTAGTGGAATGTAATTCTAACTTGGGAGGTTTAAGTTGCATACTTATAACACATTAGTTATGTTTTATGTGTGTATTTCTAATTTTTGTTGAGGCTGTCTTTGGCGTAATGTTAAAGGATAGGGACGAAATTTGGAATATTTTTTCAGATAAAGTATTCTAACATAAATATTAAATTCTGGTTTCACTATCCTATAGAAAGCAGCATATTTCATAATATTACTCATTTTTATTTGAGTTGAACCATTTTTTTCTGGTACAAAATATGTTTCGCGTTTTTTCTCCCTTACCGTTATGTTAAATGTGATATTCCTTTACATGTTAAATGGTAAAAATAGTTATCTAGGGAATATTTTGAAATTTTAAAAATGCTATATTATAAACATATGTATGAATTACAATGTTGCAAGTTTTCATAAAAATTGTGACATTTTACTGTCTGAAAATGTATTTTGCGTTTAGTTCAGGCTCTTGTACATTTGACAAAGACAGCCTTAAGTAGGTAACTGTACTTTAATCATTTTATCTAATTTATCATGTTACAGTAAAAAATAGTTATTTCCGTAGAATGATTGTAATGACTTACAATTTTCTTTAAATTATACATTTAAGAACAATATCTTTTACTCATCATATTTGTATTGATGTAGAACAAGAAATTGTATGTATTCCTCAGATTATCTTTTCAAAGATATAGCTTTTCATGTGTTTTAAAAGAAGGTGGAATATAAATTTTAACCAACCCTTTAAAAATTAAGAACCATTGAATAACTCAATAAATATAATTACAATATAGTTCATTAGGTTAAGTGATATACAGACCTGTGTACCGATTATAAGTTATCAGATATTAGTATCAGAATTCAGAACCTTGTGAGTTAACTTTGCTTAGTTAATATTTGAGTACTAATAAATTATTTAATTTATTAATTAACTGTATATATAATCAAGCAGTCTTACATTGTTTTGATTTTTTTAGACTGGTTCTATCCTACCTATTAAAATGTTATATTATTTTATTTTGAGTCCAGCTCATTTTTAAGTACACCTAAAAATCCTTAAAAAAATAGAATTCTCAAATCATACTAATTCCTAAACAGTCAGTTGTTTAGGTGCATACAGGTAGAATTCTTTTGTTAAAATAGAATACAATTGATCCACAAAAAATAAGATACAGTTTTTTGTAAAGATTTCTATCTTGGTTAAGTGCAAGCCATATTAATTTAGTAGATATTTAGTTTCCCCATATTAACCAAGAAGTTGCTATGCAAGTCCTTGCTGAAGTGGCAGTAAAGATAACTGTAATCAAGTAAACTCCCCACTACAAAATAACAGTGGTAACTTAAAGATTACAGTTATCTGTTATCACATGATCCATAAAAATAAATTCATTATCACAACATATATTACAGTTTTACTTTATTAGTCTATTGTGATTGTTGTGAAGGTAATTATTTGATTTTAATCAATATATCCGTACGTATTTAAATATATATATATATATATTTATCAGTATTATTACAAGTAGAAACAAAATTTGGGGAAAAAATGTCAAATATAATGCATTTTTATTTTACAGGGAGTGGAAAAAACCAGACGATTTATGTTGGAATGGTTGTCATTTCTGTATAGGTGAGCTTTTATTAAGTATTTTATTGTAATAGGGAATAATGTGATACTCAATCATTTTTAAAATAAATTACAGATACAAAATACAAACATTTTTTAGCATATGGAGGAAGCTTATTTTTAAGCTTTGCAATATTGATTTTAATTTGAAACATTATAACCTATCAGTTTCAAATAAATTTGAAAATATTTCTTTTCCTTCACAAATACTTAAGAAATAGAACCATATTTAAAGACATTTTTAGATTTTACATCATAAAAGCTCCTTCTAATTCTTCAAACTTTTATAATTATTACAGTTAGAAATTAAAGCTTGTTATAATTTATTAAATTATATATATATATAATTCAGTAGAAAATGATGGTACTTGGATGACACTGAATTGACTACAGTATGGCAGTATTTAAAAGGGAAAAAATAATAATAATTTTTGATTAAGGCATATTATAAAATTACTGCAAAATACAGATATTATTCTTACTTTTCAACAATTATAGCTCTAGGGTAATTTTTTTTACAAGACTAGTAGAAAAACTGTTTATATTTTTAGGAATAATACTTCGTAAATCCTCACCTTTTCAAAATAAGTAAAGAGAAATATGCTTTAATATATTCCCAGATATTAATAGATATATATCTTTTAATTCATAATAGTTGTCAGCATTAACTTAAATTTAACATTTTTGAAAATTTTGTATCCTTTGAGGTTTACTATTTTTAGGTAAGCATGGGATTTATGATAAGGTGTCCTAATGATACGCTCTTTCTTCCATGAGGTTTATTGTTTTTGTTAAATATTGCAGAGGTGCTCCCTTGATACCCTAGTGATCCCTTCTGTGTGCTTCATCCTCTTTGTCATACAATATTAACTAACTTTTCTTTCTTCTAAATAGGGGCTCATTTTTGGATGAATATGAAGGTCTTGCTCCCAATTAATAAAATGCAAAACTAAATAACAAAAAACATTTGATGTTAAATTTTAATTTGTGCATTGTTCTTAAGTATTTTGTCTCCCCAATTTAATCAGTTTTTATATTTTTAAGTTTTGGTATGATTGAGCTGCTTTCTGCATAATTCTTTTCATTTTTCTTTTTTTAAAAAAAATTATGATACAAAATATAAAATGAGTTTTTTTTAGAAATTAAAATTTTTTGTCAGTTTATATTTTTAGTTAATATGATCCCCCCCCCCATACACACACACATGCTTGCTGTGTGCAGGATTCCCTAGTAGATAGAAGTGGTCTTTGGAATTACAGAATCTGATGATCTATATTGGGAAATGTTAGAAATCTTAATGTTTGGATTGTTCAACTTGCTGCTATTTGTCGCCACTGTTAATCCTGCAAGGAAGACATATAATCTGTTCTTTAAATGCTGCTATATAGTTGAAAATCATAAAAGTACTAGTATATCTGAACTGCCCCGTTTGTTCTTAAGTCCTAAATATATTTTATGCTGCTTCAAATGTAAATTTGAATCTGCCCTTTTTGAATTCCTAAAAAGAACATAATCTTACTTATACAAATGCCCTCATTGAAAATAAGCAAATGAGATCTAGACTCTAAAAGTGAACATTTATTTTATAGAGTCCATAAAAATAATCAAGAGACTGAATACCTAAAAAATTTTTACAATAGCCATACAAACTAACTAGACTGATTGAGTTTGTATCTCAAAAAATTATAGCTGAATCTAATAACTGATACCTTATCTGCACAATGTCACCAAATTATTCATTACACATAACAGATTTGTCATCGTTTCTTTTTTGAGTTTCAAATTAGCATAACTTCCTCCTTTAATAACAGTAATACCAAATTCTCCACATTAAGGTGTATAATTCCATCTCTAAGTAAACAACTCAAAAATCAAACTCCTTCTGATCTTATTTAATAGAACACATCGTAAAAAGGAAGCTTGATAAAATAAAAAAAATAGAAATGTGTAACCAAAACAAATTTTTACATATTATTTTAAAACATCTAAATAATAAACTAAAGTTGATGCTGTTATTAAGTTATTTTGATGTAATGAAAACATAAGTCACTGATAGGGATTCATCATAATTTCATAAAAAGGGGGTTGGTTTTTCTCACTGAATTTGCATGGCCGATTTGATCTCTTGGAAATATCATAGATATAAAAATGAAATTAATAAATTAAAAAATCATAAACACAACCTAGTTGCAAACTGTTCTTCAAGAAGCTTATTTAAAAACCTACAAAATTCTGCCAACATTTACAATTATACCATTTTCAGATGAGATAGATTGTCATAGTGTAAATTGGACATTGCGTTTTCAACTCCCTGTAATTTTCTAATTGTTCTCTTCTACTTAAAAATTACTTTGTAAGTAGTCTCAGTCAAAAATAATATAAAACATTCAATAATTTTATTTACTGTATAATTCCTCCAATCTTCAACACTGATACAACCATTAACAGTCAACTCTTCTTGTTTATTGTATTCCTTGGGGACTTAATACCCAGTTATAACACCTAACTCATTTATAGTTTCATGAAATAAATAAATGAGTTTCATTACTTGAGAGTGGCATTATGGTAAGGAATAAACTCGTTGTTGTAATGGCATTAATGTGTAATCCATCCTAGGCAGCAAGTCACGATATAATTTTTTTAAACTACTTTTCTAGGAGGGAAAGGTTTTAGATTGCTTTTCTGAACTTGAGCTGGCATTATATATTTTTACTGTTTTCAATTGTGGAGGCTTCTTGTGTATAATCCTCTGCAAGTCAACATTTTATTACAGTAATTACAATGCGCCTTTTATTCTTGAATCTTTTTTATTTCCAAACATATGACATTTTGGATTAAAAAATTAAATAGATGACCATATTTAAAAATCAATATTTTTAACGGTATAAAATGTACATTATCAGAAGAATAAATATTTTAGTTTATACCACAAAATAATAAACATGGAAATTGGTTATGAATTTTATCTAAATCTCAATCCACATTTGTTTACATAGGTACAAAAAAAAAGACATTTATACATACATGAAGCCTGATAAAAACTAGTCCACAAGATCCATTGCATGCATTTTTCGACAGTTCTCTATGCATTTATATGTCTAGTTTGCATATCATGTGTTCTTGTGCAGTAGCACTCCACTCAGGCAACTCTGACAGTTTGCTAAATTTTCCTCTTGTATAGATAACTTGCTGTGAACTAAAATTACAGCTGCTTAATATGTAAACGTTTTGTATACATTTGAAACTAGTGGGGTTTTTTTTAACTAAAAAAAGTCAATTAGAACATTTTAATAACAGATAATAGTGATGCCCCTTGTTTAACATTTTTCATCCTCATCTCTTATGCTTAACGTCTTAATTATCAGAGTTAAAAAGGAGCTATGAATATCTCAAAAAAGGGAAATAATTACAAACTGTTAAGTAAATAAATGTTTATTATATAACCAAAGCATATGTGATTTTACAGATACATTCCTATTGGCTTATTAGAACGTGTACCACAACGTATCAATGAAAGACCAGCACCTTACTTTGGAAGAAATGACTTGGAAACATTGATGGCTAGTCCTAGTTGTAGCGATTGGGTTAAAATAAGGTAGTGAATTTTTTTAATATCTATTCAATAAGTATAAGGATTTACATATGTACATTTTTATCTGTGGAAAATATTGTGACCATGAAAGTTGCTATTTGATATTAGTCAAGTTTTTACATTATATCATCCATACTTTATTGAAATCCTTAGAAATGCATTTTGTTTTTTTCTCGGCTTTGCACTAAATAGAAACTTAATGAAATTTTACTTCAAATTGTCTTGTGTCCATTCATAAATTCTTCTTTTTGCATTCATTATATGCATATATATTTGCTCAATGTTGCATAACTATTGAAAATTCACTGCAAGTACACTAATACCTTAATTTACGCTAATTCGGAGTTGATTTATCTTTGGTTTGAGCACTGCACAATTCTGTTACTTACTCTCCACTTCCTGTTTGGCTAATATGTGTTTGGATGTGTCACACAGAATTGACATTTAGCCATAATTTATTTTGTGTTATTTATATCTATGCAGATTTGGGAGACAGCTATGTCATTCAAATGTAGTAGAATCCTGGGGCCTAGAAACGAAGTCTTTAGACCTAGTTCAATCAGAAGATTGAATGACAGTGTGGGATATTTTAGAGAAGGCCTCAGTTTAATTGATAAAGGGCTACAAATTTTAGAAAGCATAGACTCCAATGATGAGCATGTTTTTTCAACAAAACAAGAAATAAAAAAAATTATTAGTATGTTACAAGAAAATTTTGCGGGAGAAAAAAAATCTTTCAGCTGGCTGACTACTTTGTTAGATTTTATTAAACCTTCTACATCAAAATAGCTTTAGTTTGCTATTTTTATTTTGTATTCGTGTTATCTAAGATTTTGTAAAATATTTTTTTAATCTCTGTTCCCAAATAAAAATAGTTTTTATGTATCTATATGCAAAATTATACCCTGACTTATGCGAATTCCATTTACACATTTATCACCCAATCCCACCCATCGCATAAATTCGGGGTATTACTGTACTTTTATTAGGAAAAAAACTTTAACAGAATAAGTGTATATGAGTATGGATGGATAAAAACGTTGCATGTAATTTGCTATAATAGATTTCTTATGATTCTTACTTTTAACTTTTGCCTCAATATCATTATTTGATGGACAAAATGAGTAGCTTGCACATTATTCACTGAAAAAAAATTAGTGACAGGCATTGACAATGCATTTTACCATTTACTTTGAATCCTTTTCTCTATGTTGCCAACTTTTTATTTCTTGGGAATTGTTGATCATGTGGAATATACTCTGAAAAGCTATTACATTATGACCACCCCTCACCTAGAGCAGTGAGCTTGGCTTGAGACAAAATTGCAGTGCACATGCTGAATTATATAAAGCATGCATTGTCCCTATACATGTTGAGTGTTTAGCAACATAATATAAAAAGAGCCTAATTTAATACATTTAAAAAAAAGTCAATTCTTTATTATTTGGGAATATTTATTTCAGAAACAGTGCCTTTTGGTGAGCTGCACGTGTGACCATTGTGAGTACTTATATTGAAAATGTGTACAGAAGGTGAAATGTCAATTTCTATGTGTGCCACTTGCGGTAGGTTGACCACATCACATTTATTTTTGAGGAGAGAAGAGATTGTTATGCATTGTTCTCTATGACTGATATCAACAGCGGCAATCCGGATGGTTTATCTCAACTTGCTGTGCATGGGCTATGCAACTGGTGCTCAAATCACATCACTGTGCTGACTAATATCGAAGAAAATGGTTCCAGGAATGGGCCATAGAACCATAAAAGAAAGTTGCTTGGCCCAATGAATTATATTTTTTTGGTCAACCACATTGACAGAAGAGTGTAAATATGCTGACTTTCAATAAAAACCCTGGTACCTGGGTAAACAGTTGGCAGAGGTGGTGATATTAAGGTGTGGGCAGTCTTCATAGAGATTATGATCCATAATCTCCATAGAATAATCTGACATTTGTGCTCTATATGGACATAATTGCAAACCAAGTTGACAACTGTTCTTGCAAGCGATATTTATCAATAGGATAATGCTCCTTGTCATAAGGGATGAATCATCAGGGAGTAGGTTCAAGGGACATTCTGGCAAATTTCAAGTCATATCTTGAACTTCAAATTCACCTGACATGAATTCAATTGAACATTTGCAATTTCACCTGGAAAACCAAATTTATGTTGCCATGCTACCACCTCATTTATGGGAATTACGGGACCAGTTGGTGAATGACTGGTACCAGTGGCGTAACGGAGGACATTAGGGCCTCCCAGCCGGATCTTACAAAGGATTGCAAAACCATATGTACTGTCAGCCAGGATTTCCCTCCCCCTTCCGTGCGGGGGTGTACATTATGCCACTGACTGGTACCAGATACCGCCTGACTACATATCAATGACTTACTGGGTGTCGGTAGTTTTATTTCTTGTTAAATAGGTAGTCATAATTCAATGGCTCTTTAGTGTATGGCTTAATTAATAACATACAAATTTTTTTCCAAAAATTACCTTTATCGTCACTTTATTTATTGAAGTCTAGAAAATATATGCATTGCAAGCAAAACTGTTCTACAAAATTGTAAAATAGTCACAGGGAATAGATTTATTTTTCTTTAACAAGTACATATGTAAAACGTTTGTACAATTTCTTTACTAGCAATAAAATCAAGCTTTTTTTTCTGTTTTGTTATGATGCAGTATGCTCAAAAGTGTGATGATCTTTTATGGAATTTAATTTGCTAAGTCGAAGCTTGAACTGTGTATATTTTTATCATTTGTTCAGGTAGTTCTGGGTTATTTTTCTCATGGTGCTAAACATAATAAGCTTAGAAATCACAAATAGCTTTGTCCCATTTGAATTACTAAACATTTAATCCTTGCTTGACCCAATTTTTTTCCAGTTTTGATTTTGGTATGAAATTATGCCTTATGAACAAAGCTTAAATTAAAATATGGATTTAATGTGAAAATTTATGTCTAGATGATTTATTATGCAGATACTGTTTGAAAGACATTAACCTTTTGAGGCAAATTATTCGTTCACTTACTATAACTTTTGTTGAATAATATTAATTTAACTTTTTTTTCCAGATATCATGAGAGAGAATATCGTTAAGTTTATCTGAATGTCTTCTATGGTGAATTAATGTTTTTAAACTGAATAATGCTCAGAAAATGAGGCAAAAGTGTTTAAGTGATGTAGTTTATACATATATATATGTATGTATATACACATGTTTCTATTCCATTTATTTTCCATGTAATTTATATAATCTAGCTTAAAAAGTCATTGTTTATAGTCTGTTTCTTTTTAAAACTACTTTCAGTGTTTGTCATTTTGATAATGAAATTGCATAGTTTTAAACATGCTTTTCATATCTGATATTTAAGGTGATTAATACTTACCTATAACTGGAATTTCAACATTAGTAAAATTCACGTAGCAACAATTAAGGACAGATTTAATTACCAGTCTTTAAAATGAATATAGTATGTATTTTAAATTTGTAGAATGCTATAAATTCAAGTATTTCAGCATTACTTTAAATATGTTCATTTAGACAATTTTCACTATTTCAATAATACTTATGTACTGAATTTTGTATATCAAACTCTCATACAATTGTGATTGTTTCTCAAAAATTAGTTTAATGCTTTTTTAATTATTGGCTATCATTTGTGGTAGGGATATAGAAAAATGAATATTTTTTTTTCCTAATGATACATAGGAACAATTTTCAGAAACCTAAATATATGAAAGGGATTTCCTTTAAAAGCTCACATGAAATTTTATATATAAGAGCAATTATAATTCTTTTAATGTAGTATTGAAAAGTTTTTTTTTATAAAATACACTTATAAACAGAGTAACAGGGTTAAATCATTATTCTTATACATGCTGAGAAAACATGATTTGATGAACAATCCTAATGAGAATCTAGCTTTTATTTATTTTAAAACTTATAGATGCAGATAAGAATTTCATATCTTTTCTTTTTCAGTGAAATGCTATTGGGCCCAGTTCCAGAAGGTTTTATTTTTCTACCAAAGCATAAAGCTAATGCTTATAAGTAACTAAAATATTGAATAAAGTTTTTTGCAAAAAAATGTTATTGATGTTTGCAAAGTTGAACACATTTAACTTTCTTTTCTTTATTTTTAATTAATTGTATCACATTCTAAAAAACTTACATTTTTATTTTATGCACCAACTGTAAAATAAATATATTTCTAATTTTATTATACAATGCAACATAAAAATTTATTTACAGTATATAAATATATTTACATAAATACAGTATAATGTACAAAATTTTTCAACATTTCCATTAAATAAAAATTAATTGTACAACATTCAATTGAAAAATATTTACAATAACTTAAAATCATTTTTTAAATGTTTATATAATTCTAATAGCAAATTTAAGGTTTGACAGATTTAATTCGAAATATTTATAGTTTAAAAACAATTAATAAATATTCCTGATAAATTTTTTAACAAGTTTCACTCATAAAAATCATTCTTATAAAATTGCTTTGGCTCTAAAGTCTTAATTAGAAATGCATGTCTTGATTGACACTAAGTCAGAAAAAAGGTTGGGTTATCTGTTTTTATTGTATTCTGTCGGCAGCCATAGCTTCTCCAATTTGATCTGGTGGACAAACGTAAGCTCGCTTTAAGTGTGCATAAACCACATCGGTTTTTAAACGATGCAATTCAATGGCAAAAACAAAAGTCTTGTCACCAGCTTCTGATGCTGTCCTATTTATTTCTCTTACTTCATCCCATCTGTAAGGAAAAGAAAATACACACATAAAAACAGTTATTTGAGGGCATTTATAAAAATATTAATTGCTATTAATCCTTTAACTGCCAAGGAAAAATTGTACAATTTGCTTCCCAGTGCCACCATTTTTCACACAGCACAGATGGTTCTGCGACTTATTGGGGGGAAAGAAAAGGTTGATTCTTCTCTGAAATAAATAAACTTTTCGCAAACACTATTAAGGTCATTGTATTGCAATACAAAAGCTTGTATATATATGCCAGGTGCAGTTAACACACCTGCTGAGTGAGAGTTATATTAATGTTGCACTACAAAGCTGCACAAGGGCTATTGGTGATGAACCTCATAATTCTGAACCATGAACAAGTGATGAGGATGACACCCTCTCGTAACTTCCACACCACATCAATAGAAGGAAAAATGTTTGAGCCTCAACAGATTTAATGTACGTTGGCCCCCTCTACACCAGCCATGAGTCTGTGACCTTGATCCCTAGGCTACAGTGGCCACACATTCCAAAAAGAATCAGATAGTATAATTCGTAAACATTGCATAATTCAGAATTGAATTTTGTATTTCAAAACATCAATTATACAAAAAAATAAGCCTTTTTAAAATGTTCTTTGAAAAACTAGAAAGAATTATGACTCATTATAGTTTAGTACCAGATAATATATTTTTCACTTACGTGTATCGTGGGGGTTCACTTATAAAAGAACCATCAGATTTGAGAGGCAAAACTTCAAAATTTCCACTAAGTGCTTCAATAAAAGAAGGATGAGGTTTGGAACTAGGTTCTGGAATGTAAATGCATTGTAGCACAGCTTGATAATGTAGGCTAGCTATAGTAACTAAGTAATAACCATCTGCTAAAACAGGAAAACCTGAAAATAACATTTATATTTTATACTTTTAAATATGAATTGCTATTTTAATTTCGAGTATTCAAAACTCTATATTAAAAATAATTATACTTATGTACGTCTATATAATGAAAAATTTAACAAAAGAAAAAAAAGGGTAAAATAAAATTATACCAAAAGTAAAATTTTTTACAAGAAAATTGGAAGTTAAAGAAATTTCATCTTTATTTTAAAGTTTTTAATACAATTTGCATTTTGCAAATAATTTCAATTTATTTATAAATAATTTTTAAAAACTGCAATAATAATTATTTTTAAAACAATTAAGTGATTTGCCAAAAAATGTGATTTTAAATTTATGTGGGTTTATAAAAAAGTCAAAATGCTTATTTATTATGAATTGAACACCATAAAAAATAACAATATCACTAATGACTAGATCTGTGTTGCGGCACACCAGTATGCAATTAGAGATTGTCAAATGTATCGTAGAGAGGGAAGGGTGACAAATATTTGAAATTGCTTGGGTTTTGTAACTTTGAAATAGTATACATTATTACATCAATGGGGTTACTAAAAAAACTTTTCAAATTTAGCCTCTGTGTTTTTTTTATCTCCCCTCCCCCCAATTGTAATTAACTTTGATTCAAATTGGCTTCAAACTTAAAAGCTACTTTCAATTGACTAATATGAATGGTTAATCTACACATTTGTAATTTAAAAGATGCCAAATTTGACAAAAACATTGATGTGAGAAGCAATTAGTTATATCATTCAACATATTTCAAAACAAATTTAGATGAGTTTTGGCTGTCTGTAAAAAAATTTGCAACCTGAAATCAGCTTGAAAGCTTTTAAAATTCTGCCTTTTGTATCTTCATGGTTCTCTGACTTTGGGTTTTCACCATTGACAGAAATCAAGTTCAAAAAGTGAGAAAGACTTGGCCATGAAATGCAAACTTGTTTGACAATATTGTAGTCTTATTATGATTAATTATTTTTTATCATACAACTTTTACACTTTTTTGTGTGTGTGTAACCTGATATTTTTTGTGTACACCCAAAAAAAAAGGTTGTAAAACACTGGACTAGATTAACTACTGTTGAACTTTGTATCGTATATATATATATATATGTTTATTATTGTATTACTGTGGCCATTCTACTTTGACTGTATTGTATTGTTATATTTCTGTCTATAGTTCAGCATCAAATTAGATTTATAACAACTTAGTATAATCTATCTATATATAAACTCAGTGGTGCAACACCTTATGGAGGGCTGAGGCCAACTGTACCCATCTCAGTTTTTGTTTGAGGTAAATCAGCAGATGTTCGGTGCAGAAGGTTAGTTTTACATTAAACCCCCAGTGTTTAGTTCCCAAGCAGGCTTGGTACTCATTTATCGACCCACTGAAGAGATGAAGGCTGAGTTGACCTTGTCCAGCCAGGGATTTGAACCTCGAACCTGTGGTGTGGAAGTGTGATACGCTATCAGTAAGCCTTTGTGGGCATGATATATATATCTAGCAGCGGAGCAACTCATCAAGAGATCCCCAAAACTATCAGATCAACAGACTTGAAATTTGGTAAGCATGTTTCTTTTGCTTAGAGATCCACTAAGAATGAGTTAAGTGTTACATGAGTTTAGTTACTATAACATTTATAATTATTTTGTAGAATACTGATTCAATCCTTGTTAAAGATGATTTGTTAGAATTATAAAAAAATGCTGGAAAAAAAGCTTTCTTTTATTCTATAGTGTTAATAAATATTTGACAAAAAAAATCACATCAATTTATTCGCTTCAGTTTTAAAAATAGTGGAACAGAAAAATGAGTGAATATAATACATATAAGACCCTTACTTTCAATATCATCATTGGGTGGTGGGCACCAATCACTAGCATTAACCGAGGGAAATTTCCTATATTCTTTAAAACTCTCTTCATGTTCTGAAGCATACTTGGAAGGAAACATCACTTTTTCATTCAACTTTGAGTTTAAAGGAACAATATTACCCAGTTTATATCTTCCTTTAACATTCACAAATAATGTTCTTCTTGATGTTGCACTATGGCCATATGACCAACCATAAATGGGTTGAACTGAATCAATTGTTCCAATATCATAATATTCAACTTGAATGATAAAACCACCTAAAGTTACGCACCGACGTTCTCTATAAATCAAGCTCTCCAGAGCCAGTCTCCAATAAGCTCCAGGAATCATCTGTTAATATTTAAAAATAAATCTCTGAATATGTTTTGTTACTTTATACATGCAGATGTAAGAATTCTTTGGTAATTTTGTTAAGATAGGAAGTTTACAATGATGCTTTAAAAATATTTCAGATACAATTCTCTTACACATTTTGATTACATTATTAACAAAATGAGGTAATAAAATCACATCTCAGTATTTAATTATTGCTAAAATACTCAACACAAAATTTAATAATATTTTAACAATTCATGATCAAAACAAGCTCATTATAATTGCTGCCTAGTTAAAATTTAAATTTATTTGTAATTGTTAACTATTGCTGTATCATGAACTATTCGTTTATAATCATTATTTGACCATTGTTTTGATTGCAGTTTTAAACATAGAACTTTTAAGTAATATTTTTTGTTACATTCTTTAGTAAACATTTATGAGGTAAATAATTCCTGATAAATTAATGAATATCAATTTATTATAATTGAGTTAGTTTTTTTACTTAGAAAAAGATAGCTAGACAGAATTCAAACAATTATCTTTTTATAATGGTTTAACTGATAATGGAAAAGACAAAAAAAATATATGT
Source organism: Trichonephila inaurata madagascariensis (assembly GCA_019973955.1). Lineage (NCBI taxonomy): Eukaryota > Metazoa > Arthropoda > Arachnida > Araneae > Nephilidae > Trichonephila > Trichonephila inaurata. The sequence goes on along the minus strand of BMAV01018349.1, from coordinate 37,912 downwards.
TGATTTCAGTTTTAAAACAATATTACATATTAATAAAAATTTTAATTTAAAATAGTAGTTTTACCTTTCCAGCTAAACTATGCCCAAAACTCTCTTTATATGCTTCTAATGAATTATATCCCCTAAAAAACATAGCAATTCCTCCTGCTCTCAGGACATTAGTTTGAAGAAAATTAACCTCTTCTTGATGATCTCGTATAATATTTGCAACTGCAGTTACAGCTGGGTACCTCACATACAGACTGCTTTGTTCATGCGTAGTAAACATCTAAAAGATTTTAATAAATTAAAAAATAATGAAACTCACTGCAATATATTCAGCTCAAGTAAAATAAATAATATAACACAAAAGCACGCTTAATATAAAATTTCAAACTTAAATGTAAACATTAATTCAAAAAGTCATCAGAATTAGTTTTAATATCCATAATTAAAATTTTTAATTATATCTACAACAGAAAAATTTAAACATTATTTTTCTAATTTCATATTATTAGTTACTGACACATTTTAATTCATATTTTTTGTTTTCAAATTTTTCAATGGTATTAGAAGCAACCCTTTTCAAGATGTGCTCAGCAAACATTTACTGCGTACAAATAGCTTCTTAAAGAATCGAGTTAGTTTTAGAGCTATCAGATTAACAAAACGATTCTATTAAATTAATTTGTCAAAATATATATATTAAATAAATACACTGGTTAATTTGAAGTCTAGCATAACTCTATAACAATTTGTGATCTGAACTAATCCACTTTTCACATCATGTCCAGAGATAGAAGACATAACTGCTTTTCCTAATATAATAAAATTACAATCATATTTCAAAAAAATTAACAGGTACACCTTTCACCTAGAATGAACATAAATACTGTGACTAATAAAAATGAATTTCAATCTAAGTTTTCACTCTCTACAAGAATTGTGAAACAAATATTTCTGATAATGTAATTTATTTTTGTCTTTTTACAGTTCAGGACTCTATATTTTCGAATCTCACACAGCCTCAATTATTATTTTAAATTAGCATATTTAGATAGAAAACATATATTATGAAAATATATCTTACTTCAGTATAATGAGTAGATTTGAGATATGTCCTCATCTGATAACTAGATAACATATTATCTGGAAGATGACATACTTTCATATGAGTTCCAACTAAAACTTGACCAGGATGCAAATCTTCAACAGGAAATCTCTACAAAAAATAGTATAACTGCTTTTATAGCATCTTTAAAACAAAACTTTTCTGTGATCTTACAGTTTATTTATACAAATAGTTTTCATTAAAAGACCATAATTACATATATCAATTGAGACACATTCAGCAGTAAGAATTTTATTTGATTAAAATGTTGTTGTCCTACCCCTTCTACAGAACATTTAAATGATCATTGATAAAAATCTTTTAATATTGAACAAGTAGGGAGGATACCTTGACTCACACTCCTCTTTCTTCTACTTTATACATTCTAGCCATTTTAGAGAAACTAAAAACTAATAGAATTTACCTATATACTAATTTTAAAAAATTATTAAAGAATGGGGGATATGAACTATTTTAGACCCTAATTATAAAAGTAATTTACATTTTCTGCAAAGAGAAGTATCCAACACCAATATCTTGCATAGTGAACATTAAATATAAAAAAGGCTTGAATATTTTTTTTTTAAAAAAACAGAAAATTAAAATAGGGATATTACAAACTAGAAAACAATAGTAAATAAAAATCCCTGTTGAGTAAATTTTTACAAGAAAATCGCGACAATTAAAAAATTTTGACTCTAAAAGGTGCAGGAAAAAAGATCCTACTAATAAACAAATAATCTGGCAGCTACTATTTTATATCAAGATATCAATTTTCTCTTTTTTAAAAAATTGAATTAAATACAGTTCTTGGCTTTAAAAGAGAAATAAATTTCACTTTTTCATCAATAAAAACAAACTACCTGATATAAACCAGTATTAATAGGGTTCATCACAACTCAATTTTTTAACAATAATGAAAAGATTTTAGATAGTAGACACATTTTTTTTAAGATGTTTGAGTAAAAATGAACTTATTTTTGAATATTTTAAGAACAGGAAACAATGCATATAACAAAGTGGTTTTCATAGGAATATTAATTTTAGAGTCAAAACAGGTATAATACAAAACTAAAAATTTATTATTTTTAAAAAAATCTATATTATTTCACCACTGAAATATTATTGAAAATATAAAAGAGAGACATTTTAGATGATGGAATTAAATATTTATGATTATTCTTTTTTTCATCACATTCTTCTCACTCTTAAAATGATATATATATATATTAAACAATCATTGAATGGTGATAGTAAAATTATACATCTTTTACCATGATTCTAAAATAAAATTTAATGACAAAAATTCTTTAAATTAAATGAAATTGCATTTCATTAAAATATCTATTTCAAGTGTCATTGAACCAAAATTATAACCATATATGATTTTTTTTTAAATTTAATTTAAGAATTTCAATAAAAACTTTTTTTTATTTTAACTTTAATTCCTTATATCCTCTCTAAATAAACTCATAGTTAATCTCACTCTTTCATAATAGCTTTTATACAACACTGTTACTGAATAGTTAAAGTCCTGAAAAATTCCTTAACGTATAGCAATATAGTCGATTTTCCTAAAATAACCTATTGTGTTTCAATTCTACACTTCATAGATTTATACATTTTAAAGTTAAGTTGATCAAACAGACAAATTTTATATACATAAATATATCTTTTTAATATTAAACTGAAATTTATTTTAAAAACTTTGAAATTTAGAATAATTTAATCTGTAATGATCAAAATTCACTGCTTATATTCTAGAAGGCATGAATAAAATAACATTATAAATAAAAAAAAATAGTTAATTTAATAAGCATCTTATTTATTCAAAGAATCCGAGTGTCAATAAACAGCAGAGCCAAAAAAGCTATTAACTTTTTCAACTGTTTCAAACTTATAACCAATCCAGGACAACTTCTTATACTAGGGTTATTGAGAACTATATTTGGTTGTTTTGCTTGGTGTTCTGTTGAAAATTTTTATATCATTTCCGCTAACTTGGAACTTTTGAAAGTTTTTTTTAATTAAAAGTCATGACTTTATTAAAAAGTTTTTAAATTAAATTTCATTATTTATATTTTAGTGTAATTTAATTTTACTAATGACTTTTCTTTTTATTCTATATAGCATATGGAAAAGTTAAAATGATTGGACACAGTAAACATGCCACTTATCCACTTCCCCTCAATATTCAATATTTTTTTTCTAAAAAATGTAATTTAATACTGTTGATAAATTTAAATCAAACTCTTTTAGGTATCACATTGGAAATTGTACATCAAAGTTTGTCAGCATATCTACTAATACATAGTTCTTTTAAAATACATCTAAAGTACATTAAAACTAACAAACATGACATATTTTCAATATTATAAAAATTTTGAATTTTACATTAAGTACACAATTATATACACATCTGATATACGCTAGCCAATGAATACAGTTCAAGCATAACATTGCAAAAAAAGGACAAGTAGAAGAAAAATTGATTTCATTTATTATAAAATTAAATTTTTAAAAAATATATATTTACTTACTAAGACATTATTATAAATAATAACCACAAAAGGCAAATGACTAGAATTATCAACCATCTCAATGTAACATCTTGCATGAAACTTACCAACTAAGAGGAAAAATAAGTGAAATTAGAAAATTTATGGTGAATGCTGATTATGATTACAAATTTTAATATACAGAGTTTTAGTGAGAATAAAACTATTGTTATATAATTTTATATCTCTTTTAATTGTGTTAATTTCTAGTTAAACCAATATATCAGTAAAATGTAAGGAAAAACAAATTATTGAACCAAGCTGCAATTAACACAGGTAAGTTTCAATTATTTAAAAATTCAGTACTTATGATTTAATTTTAAAAATCTTATATAACAGCTGTATATTGTAGGATATTACAATTATTATTGGAAAATTTTTGTCAACTATGATTTCAATTCACGTCAGACTGACCACCTGACCGGAACATCTGCTCTTGCACCTTAGAGCTCAAGGTCGTGTATACTGAGTTAGGCACAGTAGGCCTTGGCCCTCATGGGCTGTCATGCCACTGAGTTAAGTTACGCTTTCAATAAAATTTGATTAGGTAACAGTATCATTTTTAACTGTCATAATTACAGAATGAGTGTACCAAAACATATTACCAAATCTGCAATTTATGAAAAATAAAGAAAATTATGGATATACTTAACCTACTTCAAAATCGAATAAAAGAAAGTAAACTTAGTGGTGTAACAGCCCATGAAGGGCTAAGGTCTACTGTGCCCATCTTAGTTTTCATGACCTTGGGTGCTGAGGTGCATGAGCAGATATTTCAATCAGTCTGATGCAAAACCCCCATTGTTTAGTTCCTATACAGGCTTAGTACTCATTGATTGACCAACTGAAGGGATAAAGACTGAGTTGACCTAGCCCAGTCTGTGTGACCATGGACCCGTGGCATGGAAGTGCAATACACTACCACTTGGCCACTGTGTTTCCATATTAGAAATATGAAAGTCAATTTTTGTTTAACAAAGCTTACAGTCAATTTGAACATTGCAAAGTGGATGATTTAACCCTTTCATTCTTCCACATTTTTCCTGTAGATAAGATGTAGGGTGCCAATTATTGCTACTTTGACTAAAAAGTTTCATTTACATGCTTAAAGATATAAGTACATTTTTGCTAAAATATACATTATCAATAAGTGCATGAAAAGCTGCTACAATAATAGAGTTAGATTAACAAATTTCGAATCAAACTAATATAAATTTACTAAAAACATTACTTTTTTTCCTTTGTAAGAAAAGAAAGCCAATATACTCAAGAAATGAATAGCTGAAGTAGTTCCCAAAAATGACATTTAAATACAAGAAACATTAAAAGAACTTCTAATTAATACAGATTTTTTTTAAAAAAGCAAAACATTTTATGGGTAATTGTTAAATTTCAATTTTCATTTTGGCCAATTCAAAATGAAATATGATAATTTTGAGAAAGTACTATTCATTGCAACCTACATTCAGAGGTAACATAAATATTTTGAAAAATTAATTCCAAAATAATAGGTTGTAAAAATAAATATATCTCAGATGCAAAGACACAGAAGGAAAAATGCAAAACAAAAGGCAAGAAAAAAAAATTACAATTTTTTTTTTTTTTTTTTTTTTTTGTGACTATCTATTGAGTTGCCCATCAAAATATGCTTTGCACAAAATTAAATAATATATTATTGGATAAATTTATTTTATTTAATAAAAAAAGCAGTGCATAAAACTTTAAAAGAATATGGTAAAAAAAAATTTATAATATAACTTACTTACATTTATACATAAATCGATGAAATAGACTAACATGCGTAACCAAGCCAATGATATCTACTGTTGATTCATTTGCAGCAAGGCTATAAAATGGCATTTTTATTTAAAATTCCTCATATAAAAATAATTTTTAAATAATTAGCTATTTAAATAAATATCATTTAAAAAATAATTAAAGCTTCAACTTTATTTTATTATTTTCAATGCAGTTCAAAACTTTTTTTCAAACCGACATTCATTAAACAGAATCAAAATCATTTTACATTCTTAAAAAATCTAATACCAAAAATTGTTTTAAGAACTCAGAACAGATACTTAATTTATTCATAATTTATGCTCTTCATAAGCATTGCCATAAAAATATGGCTTAATTTAGTTGACTTTAAACTCTTATACATTTACAATTGTTGCATATTATAAATAACATTTAAAATTTTAAAATAATTATTTCAATGCTAATAAAAACACAGAAGTAACAAAAATAAATTTCTTAAACGTACTCTAAAGCAGAACGACCTGCAAAAGAAAATTCTAAAATTGGCAAAAGAGCAATCTGCATCAAAAAAGAATCATTGTCAGGAGGAACAGTACGAACATTGGTAGAATCTCCAATAACAATTTCAATATCAACAAATGAAAGATTTCCAGCAGCTCCCCTAAGACGTGGTAACAAAGGATTTTGAAGTTTTGAAATGGAATAATTTTCAATCAATAGTATTGTACCAGGTAAAACACTGCAAAAAATAAAAGAATTTAAAGCACAAATTATATTACCATGAATAATTTTATGTTATATTTCTATTTTTAAAGTAAATAATATACACCAGGAAATTTTTTAAATTTTAATCTGAAATAAATAATTCAATAAAATTTCAAATAATTTTTTTTCTTTCAAATGGAATGGTAGATTTGCCATTGCAGACGAGTACATTCCCTTGGAATTGGTATCACTTTTAAGTGTGGCACCATATTCATGGATACTAATTGCCATAATGTAATTTTGACACCCAGAGGCATCTAACTCTGACAATGTAAAACTGTACTAGGAATTTAATTTTGCAGAGAGACTCAAGCAACTCTAGGGATCTTTAACATGACACATAATCATACAACATGGACAATGTCAATTTTTTGTATCATGAAAATCCGACTTGGGCAAACCAGAAAACTTGAGGATACAAGGCTAGTGCCTAACCAATTACACCACCCAGCTGGCTTGAACTGAAATTTCAAAATACGGGCTTTTGTAACATTTTCAGTATTAAAGTTAAAAATAAAAGTTATACTTAGCATTATGTAAATCTTTATTTACAGATACCTTTAAGGAACAAAATAATATAATACCAAATTATTAATACAGCTCCTATTTAAATTCACTATTACTATTTATTGAATTAAGTTTAAAAAAGTTTACTTATTCTCTTCATTTGTCATCAGACTATATTAAATGTTCTACTACAATATAAAATTAAACTGCAATTAAAAAAATTATTATAATTTTGGAAGCTGTGTTTTCAAGACAACAAAGAATCATCCATCTACCAATAAAAACTTTTTTTATAATTCAGCAATCTTTCCACCATCAAAATAAATAGATACACCAATCAAGTTCACGAAATAAAAATAGTTCTTAAGTTGATATAAGAGAAACAGGATTCTACCTTATTATGATTTAGCGGACAGTCTTTCCTGACAACACCAAAGGAAGAGATTAGTAGGACTAAAAAACATTCTTCAAAGTTTGATATTAT